>JARHVA010002462.1:175000-545000 GCA_037957365.1 Torreya grandis | reverse complement strand
TATAGGGAATAATTGCTGATGGGTCAGATGTATTCATGTATATGCTAACATAATGAAAGATAGGAATAAGATGAAAATGATTATTAGGGCTCAAAGTGAAAATGAATAAAAGCACCAAAAATAGGACACCCTAGGGTCTAGTGCTATAGTCCAAGTATGGCACTCTTGTATTATAGGTTTGGGACATGGGGGGATAGGATTGGCCTAGGAAATATAGTCTAGTTGAATTAGAATAATCATTTAGAAGGTTTAGGCTAGCTAGAAATGATCAAAAAGGTGTCTATAAGGGTCACAAAAGCATGAAAAAGGAGATATGGATAGGGTGTCACAAACCACACTCAAACTACCAATTTGGACATTTTATATGACTATATTTTCCCCTCCTTTATTCTAGTGATGTAATAAAGTGAAATACTAGGATAAAGGAAAAATAGAAAGCATACTTAAACTTACCCACAAGGGTGAAACCCATGAAGATGTGTGATGTTGAGTGTGCATAGAGAGAAGCACAATGTGAAGCATAAATATATTGTGATGCTAAGTGATGTTAGGTATATGTTAGGTATGTGATATACCAAGAGTAATTGTTGAGTTGTGGAGCTAAAAGCTTTACTAATGAGCTAATGTTGAGGTTGTTGGGCTTACACAGTAACCGGCATCAGTTAGAACCAACCGACATTGGTTAGGGGTCGATCGGCATCGATCATCTTTAGACCGACACCAACTTTTGTGCATTTTCAAAATTGTTATTTTTAGGATAACAAATTTGAGCCTTTGATTTAAGAGGTGGATCTAAGGGTGGCAAATGCATGGCTCATGAACCCTAGTGTTGTAGTATACTATATAGTAGGGTTAGATCCTCATAGCATGTACAATTTTAGTAATTGAGTTGATTGTAATTGATTGAGAGAGAGAGAGAGAACTCTTTAGGGAGAATTACTATACATCTGTGAGGTGTGAGGAGAGAGAGATTTATTCATTGTATTTCCTTTCGAAAGAGTTTAATATAGATTGGTTATTTCTTGTATCTCTTATTATTTATTGTTTTCGATTTCTAGTTACTTATTACTTCTGGTTTCAATTCCATGTTTAGTTGCTTATACAAAAGTAATCAATTATACTCTAAGATCCTGACAACTGGTATCAGAGCATGTTAGTGTTTGTTGATTATAGAATTCAATCACAAGGGTTTCTAATTGATGGGAGCAAAGCAATGGCAGAAGAAAGTAAACTAAGAATGGAGAAATTCAATGGCAAGAATTATCAATTATGGAGGATGTAGATTGAAGATTATATGTATCAAAAAGATTTGTATTTACCATTAGGTGGGGTGTCAAGGAAGCCCACAGATATGGAAGATGAAGAATGGAATGTTCTTGATAGAAAGGCTCTTAGATCTATAAGGTTGAGCCTAGCAGCTTCTGTGTTTTCCAACTTATCATAAGCAAAGACAACGGTAGAGTTAATGGATACTTTGGTAAATTTATATGAAAAAACTTCAGCTTCGAATAAGGTATATCTTATGAAGCAATTATTTAATTTGCAAATGCAAGAAGGTGGATCTATATCTAGTCATCTTAATGATTTCCATACAATAGTAAATCAGTTAAATTCAGTCAAAATAGTTTTTGATGATGAAATTAAGGCTCTCTTAATCTTATGCTCTTTACCTAAAAGTTGGCATAGTTTGGTAATGGCAGTTAGTAATACTGCATCTGCTTCAAATATCTTGAAAGTTGATGATGTTGTTAGTGTAATCTTGAATGAAGAAATTCACAAGAAAAGCACAGGGGAAACATTAGGTAATGTTTTAAGTGTTGAAAGTAGGGGAAGGCAAAGAGAGAAGGGCAAGCAAGGGAAATCAAGGTCAAAGATGGGAAGTAGATCCAAATCCAGAAATGGAAGAATAACCTACTGGAATTGTGGAAAGAAAGGGCATGCAAAGAAAGATTGTTGGTTGAAGGATAACAAAGAAAATTAGTATGAAGGTAGTAAAGAAGCAAAAGTTACAGGTATTATTGAATAGGATGCTCTTATATTTTCTTTGGATAACAAGATATAATCATGGGTTTTAGATTTTGGTGCCTCTTTCCATGCAACCCCAAATAGAGAATTTTTCAATGATTATGTCCATGGAGATTTTGGAAAAGTTTATTTAGGGGATGATGAGCCTTTTAAAATTGTTGGCAAAGGAAAAGTGTAGCTAAAATTGTAGAATGGAAACACATGGGTGTTGAAGGATGTCATGTATGTACCCATCCTGAAGAGGAATCTAATTTCTACAGGAAAGTTGGGTGATGAGGGTTGCATAGTAACTCTCATAGCTGAATCTTGGAAAGTTTCCAAGGGTACACTTGTATTAGCAAAAGATAAGAGAGTAGGTACACTTTATCTATCTACTTGTATTACTGATTATTCTCCTATTTTATCTACTTCAAATGTAGATGCAAAGTTGTGGCACTGTAGGCTTGGTCACATGAGTGAGAAGGGAATGAATGTTTTTAAGTCAAAAGGTAAGCTTTCAGATTTGAAAAGCATAGATCTAGATTTTTGTGAGCATTGTATTTTTGGGAAATAGAAGAAAGTGAGGTTTCTCAAAACTAGGTCAACAAAGAAGAAGCACAAGTTGGAGCTTGTTCACACAGACATGTGGGGACCAGATCAGGTAGCTTCTATTAGAGGATCACAATATTATGTTTCTTTCATTGATGATGCTACAAGAAAGGTATGGGTTTATTTCATAAAGAGGAAATCTGATGTTTTTGACACATTTAAGAACTGGAAAGCTTTGGTTGAGAATGAAATAGGTTTGAGATTGAAGTGCCTTAGATTCGACAATGGTGGTGAGTACTACAGTAATAAATTCAATAGTTATTGTTTTATGAGTGGAATACATAGGGAAAGGATGGTTCCAAGGACACCTCAGCAAAATGGAGTTGCTGAAAGGATGAATAGAATAATAATGGAGTGTGCACGAAGTATGAGGTTGCATGTTGGTTTGCCCTTGCAATTTTGGGTAGAAGCTATAGCTAGTATGGTTTACCTAATTAACAAAGGACCTTCTACTACACTGAATGGTGGAATTCCAGAAGAGGCTTAGATAGGTAAAAAGGTAGATCTTTCATTTCTTAGAGTTTTTAGTTTTGAAGCTTTTGTGCACATTGATAAAGAAAATAGAAAGAAGCTGGATGCTAAATCTATGCAGTGCACTTTCATTGGTTATGGTTTTGGAGATTTAGGATTTTGGTTGTGGAATTTAGAAACTAACAAAATTATTAGAAGCCCTGATGTAGTTTTCAATGAGAAGGTGATGTATAGTGATCAGCTCAAGAGGCTAAATAATTTTGAGTAGGGCAATCTTGATTTGGAAGAGGTTATGATCCAAAATGAGCTCATGGGTAAAAATCATCACTCACAAAAAAACATAGAGACCGATGTCAGTCAGGTGAAAATCAACATTGGTCAGGTGGAAATTGGCATCAATTAGGAGGAATCAACATCAGTCAGGTGCAGACTAGCATCGATTAGAGATGATCGGGATCGGTCACTGTCAAAAGAAAATTTGGGCAGACAACAAGCTGTAAATGAGTCTCAAACACCCATAAGGAGCTCTAAAAGGGTAAGTAAACCTCTAATTCATTATTCCCCTTCTTTATACTACTTGTTGCTCATTGATGGTGGAGAACCAAAAAGTTTTGATGAGGTAATGTAGGTAGAATCCAGGAAATAGTGGGAGCATGGCATGAATGAAGAAATTGATTCCTTGGAAGAGAACCATATGTGGGATTTGTTTGAGTTGCCAGATAGAAAGAAAGCACTAAAAAACAAATGGGTATATAGGTTAAAGGAAGGAGAGAATGGAAAAATGAGACATAAGGCTAGGTTGGTAGTAAAGGGATTTCCACAGAAACTAGGTATTGATTCTGGTGAAATTTTTTCTCCTGTAGTAAATATGACTTCTATTCGGACTATATTGTCTTTAGTTTCTATTGAGGATTTGCATCTTGAGCAACTTGATGTTAAGACAACATTTCTTCATGGAGATTTGGATGAAGAGATATATATGGATCAGCCAAAAGGTTTTGAGGTCAAAGGTAAGGAGAAACTTGTGTGCAAGTTGAAGAAAAGCTTATATGGTCTTAAGCAAGCTCCAAGACAATGGTATTTGAGGTTTGATAGGTTTATGATAGAGCATGGCTTTATTAAATGTTAATTTGACCATTGTGTTTATTTTAATAGATTTGATAATGGTAGTCATATTATCCTGTTACTGTATGTAGATGATATGCTTGTTGTAGGTTCACACATGTAGGAAATTACTGAGCTTAAGGTAAAATTAGCTCACACATTTGCCATGAAGGATTTAGGAGTAGCAAAGAAAATCCTTGGCATGAGTATTAAGAGAGACACAAAAAATCATAGTTTGATTTTGTCTCAAGAGGATTATGTGAATAACGTGTTGGAGAGGTTCAATATGCAGGATGCAAAACCGGTAAGCACACCTATGGCTAGACACTTCAAGTTGAGCAAAGAACAATGTCCTAAATCACATGATGAGGTTGAGTACATGAGTAGAGTTCCATATGATTCAGCAATTGGGAGCTTGATGTATGCAATGGTATGTACTAGACTAGATATTGCCCAAGCAATGGGAGTTGTCAGCAAGTTTATGGCCAATCCAGGAAAGGAACACTGAAAAGCAGTTCAATGGATTCTCAAATATCTAAGAGGGACTAGCAGTAGGCATTTATGTTATGGAGGGTCAAACACTTCTCTACATGGTTATGTAGATTCAGATATGGCAGGTGACTTGGATGGTAGGAGAAGCACCATAGGATATGTGTTCACTATTGATGGAATGATGGTTAGCTAGATTTCAAAGTTGCAGAAGGTTGTTGCCTTGTCTACTACAGAGGTAGAATACATTGTAGTCATAGAGGTTAGCAAGAAAATGATTTGGATGACTTGGTTCATGGAAGAGTTGGGAAAGGAGAAAGAGATTTGAAGATTATACAGTGATAGTCAAAGTGCAATTCATTTGCCAAAGAATTCAGCCTTTCATTCAAGAACCAAACATATACAGCTTAGGTACCACTTCATTAGACAGGTATTGGAGGATGGACAGTTGAAGCTGGAAAAGATGCATATGGATAAGAACCCTAATGATATGTTAACAAATCTAGTAACAAAGGAGAAGTTGAATCTTCATTCAAATTTTGTTTGTCTTTAATATTGAACTTGAAGAGGGAGAAACAAGCCAGAGATGTTTAGAGGATGTTGTTGTGTAGGTACAAGTGCAACTATTTATCTCCAAGTGGGAGATTGTTGAGTTGTGGAGCTAAAAGCTTCACTAATGAGCTAATGTTGAGTTTGATGGGCTTACACAGTAACCAAATCAGTTAGAACCAACTGACATCGGTTAGGGGTCAACTAGCATCAGTCATCTTCAGACTGACACCGACTTCTATGTGTTTCCAGAATTGTTATTTTTAGGAAAACAAATTTGAGCCTTTGATTTAAGAGGTGGATCTAAGGGTGGTGAATGCATGGCTCATGAACCTTAGTGTTGTAGTATACTATATAGTATGGTTAGATCCTCATACATGTACAATTTCAATAATTGAGTTGATTGTAATTGATTGAGAGAGAGACAGAACTCTTGAGGGAGAATTACTGTACATCTGCAAGGTGTGAGGAGAGAGAGATTTCTTCATTATATTTCCTTCTAGAAGAGTTTAATACAGATTGGTTGTTTCTTGTATCTCCTATTATTTGTTATTTTTTATTTCTAGTTACTTATTACTTCTCATTTCAATTTCGTGTTTAGTTGCTTATACAAAAGTAATCAATTGTACTCTAAGATCCTGACAGTAATATCATAAACAAAGGTGAGTGCTTAATTCCCTAAGAGTGGCTCAAGAATGTAAAGGCTAGTCCTTTATCTCCATCATCACCCACTATGTGAAACTATGTGATAATGCATGTATTAATTGATATTTGGACTATGTGTCCAATCCCTCTAAGTAGGTGGCTCAAGAATATAAAGGCTAGCTAGTCCTTTAGCTCCATTATTTCCTATGAAGTGTGAAGCTATGAACTAATACCTGCATGAATGTGTCTCATATGAGATGGATATTGAATCCTATGAATTCATTGTAGTCTGATTATGTGCCATGGATAGCCAAATGTGTACTATGAACTAGGCAAATCTTATCCACTTTTAAAGGTGTATATTAGGCTTGTATGAAAGCCACTCTAAAATTGAGAACTAGGCTTATATGAAAGCCACTCTAAAATGATGCCAACCACCTATAGATTGAATAAAGCATGAAATTGCCAAGAATACTTGGGTAATGTAATAAAATGGAAAGAAAAGAAGGCAAATGTGCCATGCACATTTCCCCTAATCACTAATGTTTGTAACATGGATTTTGATCTACAAGTTATACCAACTACCCTATCTAAAACTAGAAGTGAGAGCCATCATGCCATGTATAATTCCACCTATATCTTGATTATCTGAGAAAAAATGTATTGAAACTACCCAATCTAAAGTGAACTATAGCTGATAAAAGTATAATTGAACTTACCTTTTTGTCTATTTTTGGAAAATATAGGTTTTCTACTATTTGGATAAGAGTACTAAAAATAAGACACATTATTGTCTTGCACTATAATCTAGATATGGTGCTCTTGTCCTTTAATATTTTTTATCATTATTCTATGTTCCTCACTATCTTTTTGGTCTGTTCTACCTAGTTTGAATTTTAAATGTTGTTCTGAGTGTTCTAAAAATTGATTTTTTATCGATAAAGGGCTCTGATCTCTATGACAAAACCCATGTTTGTTTCCCCATATTTTGAGGGTAAGAATGAAGACCCTGTAATGACTACACTTAGAATAAATATCCCTACAATTGTGTTATGCTAAAAAATTCATGATATAACAATCATCATCAAAAAGATGTCTCAAGATATAGCATGGTTTGTATTAGAGATTGTTAGATCAACAAGGGTATGCCTAGATAAATGTAACAATGTAATAGCATGTAATATACTGAACTAAAATTGGAAATTTGGTTAGTTGTTAGTTTTTAAAGAGGGATGGAACATGATCTCCATCATGGAATCCAATAAATTAAGAATAATACATGATGTGGATCATGGAATTGCAAGTAATTAAGAAGAAAACAAGCCAACAAGCATGCAAGGTAAGAAGTAAGAAGCATAAAAAAGTTACCAAGGGGCCAAGAAAAAAAGGGACATGGGTACATGTCACTCAAAATAGGAAAGAAATCATACAAGGCATGTTCAAATGACACATACACATACAATTTCAAACAATATTGGCATGAGGGCCATAGGCACATAGAAGAGTGCAAGCAAAGGACATTGGAAAATGTCCTAAGGCACATGCAAGAGATAAAATATGAATTAATAAATAAAATCACATATAGATACGTAAAGCAAGAAATGAAGGCATATAAATGCTGGAAATATAATCATATCTAATTGATCAAAGAAAGAAGTGAAAGTATGCAAACCATGTAGTATAAGACTAGGTAGATGCTAAGAAATATACAAGTGCTATATACTAGTGAGTGTGGATAGAGTAATCTATGTAAGCTAGTAAGTAATGTACATCAACATGATAAATAGAGTGTGTGGTGTAGGAATGACATAACTTGGATGGTGTAATCATGTAGAATATTCCATCAATGGGTAGATATGCCAATGTATATCTCAAATGTAGAAGTAGGATGCCCCCTCAATGGGTAAAGTGAAGTAATCAAGGATCTAGGTATCACTACACACACTCAAAAAAGATCAAGTGAAGCATGGTAATGTATATAAATTGACAAACAATAACATAATATAGAAAAATGTAAGTCTAGCATGGTAGTAAAAATGTAAAGTATGGATAATGCATATGGTTGAAATATTTTTGGTGTTTTTGAGCTATTTGAATGTTTTTATATTTTGAACTAAGCTATGTGCAATAAATCATAAGGAAACTATGTACAAGTAAACTAAAATATAATATATATAATGAAATATAAGTAAAGAAATATATACATAAATGAAGTAAAAGACTAAGCTCGAGGGGGTAAAGGGTTTATGGATAGAGGCTATTAGGGAAGAAGATGGAGGAAAGGATCATGACCATCATCAAATTCCTCAAGATCACCATTGTAAGTATCATCATATGACATAGACTCTATATACATGGTGACTATCTCCTCAAGTGTTAGTAAGATCTGTTATCTTTGTGTAGTTGAAGTTCTAGCACTTATAGTGGTGTCATCCTAATGAAGATGAACTAAGGGTTGTGTTGGTGGTGAAAATGTTGATTCTCCTTTAGGATGTTTAGATTTGGTAGTAGACATCTTGGATGGAAGTGGCAGAGCTGATGCTAGTGGTGATATAATATAAACAATACCCTAAACCTATAGTTTATCTAATATCTATTATAAATCTATACATGAGTCAATGTCATGGCCTATGATTCTATGAAAGAGACAAAATGGGTGACCATCTTGCTATGATAACATACTAATGGATATGTGTCATACTTTAGGTAGTGAAATTAATCCATGATTGAGTAACATTTATAGCATAATTTGTGGTTGATGTTGTGTGTTGCCTACTTAAATTTGAATGATTGGCTCTATATCCAAATAGGTAACCATGTGAACTATATGTACCCAATTATCTATCTATGGTTGTGAATCTATAGTATGTATTGAGAGTATAGTGTGATATGCTTAGAGTGATTCAAGATGTTTGATGAGGGATCTAGAGTCATCTCAGTACTCTCCTAGGCCAACTGGTGTAAATCTCAATCCACACAAATAGTCATCTATAAGTGTGAGTGTTATATCATCATCTCAAGTAGCTTGGGAATCTATATCAACATAATGTACATATGGTAACTCAAAATTTACCATAAGTGGTAAATGTGATATGGTAGTCTCATCAACTATGGTAGTAAAAGATGGCAATGTTATGAGGGTATCCATAATTGATGGAGTGAATGTGATTCCTTAAAAAGTTATATCTATAGAAGCAACTAGGATTGTTGGAACTATTATCAATGATTGCATAATTGTAATAGGTGTAAGAACTATGATTTATGGAGTAGCTAGAATGGTTGAAGCTACTATAATTGGTTGAGTATATGAAGTTGAGGAAACAAATATAAGTAGAAGATTGTGAGAGGTGCTAGTCTCTCATACCTCATATGTATGTATCTGGTAAAGAAAAATGCAATGAAGAGGTGACTAAACTATGATATGAGGTGTCTTATCTAGTGAAATAGTCAAAGATGATTATATAGTATCTAAATGGATGGTTATCTACTAAGCATGTTTGTAGTTATCCTTCATGGAGAAACTTAACACATTGATGAAGAGTGGAAGGAACTACCCTCATAACATATATCCAAGGTCATCCAAGTGAAAGGTTATAATAAAGAGGACCTGGCATGACTTGGAACTATGTGGAGAGGGTTTTCATCCCTATCATGATATCCAAAGTAATGGTTCCTAATGTATCTCATGGTATATCATCAAACACTCTAATGTTCTTATATGACTTTTACATGGACACCATATCTAAGCCCACGGTCTATAAAATGTAATATTACATATATTAAGTCTGAAATCACTATCAACTAGAACTCTCTTATCTTCATTGGTTTTAACTTGATCTTGTATGAACAGTGGCAAGTTTTTATCAATAAATGTTTGAAAAGTCATGTCTTCATGTTCAAAATAAATAACATATTTTATAGTTTTTAATGTGTTGACCACTGATGTAAAATAATAAGGCTCTGAATCAATAGGTATAGAAGTCTAAGTAAGTGCCTGATAAAGAATGTATTTGAAACTTTTACTTTTTATAGTAGTTTTAACATGGAAATCTTTGCTGGTGTGTTTCTTAATTGATCAATAATATCATATGCCTTATGTGGACCTGTCTATGCAAATAGGTTGGGCCTAGGATGGGAAGAGATAGGAGGGTGGTGGGGTTCTTGATTAGGTGAGGGAGGCATGGTGGCAAATCAAGTAAAAAATCTAACCACATTATCTACTATCTATATAGGACTGGTAGTGGCTATTAGAGGAGAACATACATAATCGACAGGTTGAGGTGTGGAGGGACAAAGGGTGTTAATTGGGCTCTCTAATGATAGGTAGTGACCTAGGGAAGAGTAAAATGGATTATGAAATATGACTCAACATGGGATAGAGGCTCTAAGGGAGGTGAGGAAATAGGTATATTAACATGTTTAGCAATGAATTTCTTAATATCATTCCATATTATAAAAAGCAAGCATGAAAGGGAAAGAATGAAGCTTTGCATTAACATATAGTAAAATTCATCATTCATATGCATGATACGACTGAGTATGGATTCATTATTATTTGCAACAAATGTTTTTAAATAAGTGAGATCCATTTTTTATTTTATATGTGAAATATGATTTAAATGTAAGGTGATACCTCAAGCAAGCAAAGGGCCCTAGTATATGTATTGAGGGTTTGTAAAATGATTTTTAAAATTAATATGGTAAATTTTAAAATTTTAAATGTGAAATTTTGATTTAAATATGTAGGAAAAATCATAAAAAATATTGTAAAAATCAGCAAGTAATTTTCCCTAGGGTTTCTAGGGTTTTTGTGCACAAATAAAGTAAGTCAGGTTCACCAAACGATTTAAATTTTTTGGGAATAATGGATTTTTATTCCTATTTTAGTTAAGGGTATGTATTAATAACTTAATAAATAATATTGAAATAATTACATTCCTAATTTGTATAATTTATTTATCTTTTAAACCTTTTTAAAATATCAATAAATAAGTAAAAATGTGACTTAGCTTGAAACTAGGCTGAAATGGTTGAAACAGAGCTTAAAATTGGCTATGCAGAACTAGGACAGTGTCATAATCTTGGTTCTATATTTCATTCTATGAAAGGATAGGACCACCAAAAATTATGACACTTTAGGGTTTAACATTGTTGTCCACTTCTACCACTATTATCCAAACTAGTCAAAGAGACCTTAAACTTTCTAGGTTTTTGTGTTATGCTGGTATGAGCCTATCTATGAATTCTTAAGTGCTAGTTATCGACAAAAAAATTTATAGATTTGATTTAATATTCAAACTCTAACCTTCTATCATGCTTGATTAATAATGTTTGAATCACTTGGAGAAAGGGGGGTTAATGTGTGTAAGATGCACTAAACATGTGATCCACACCCCTTGTGTGGGCACGTTGCCTACATACCAATACATTGAAGAGGGATCAAGTCATATTTAGTTCTCTCACCTAATGTGATTTGTGAAATGGTGTGATGAAAATTCAAAAATGAGAAATTAAGAGTGCTTAAGGTGGCTAGGGATTGGTACGAGGGTTTAAATATGTTTGCATCTATGCTGGGTGATTATATGTAGATAATAGGGAAATTTGCCTTAGTGCTTTATTTGTATTCTTGCTTGGTTTGAAAGATTTATCACCTCCCTTTTTAAATGAGCTTTGGATGGGATTTTATAAGTAATAATTGGTCATGGGTTAGATGTATTCATACTAAGCTAACATAATGAAGGATAGGAATTAGATGAAAATGATCATTGGGTCTTAAAGTGAAAATGGATAAGAGTGCCAAAATAGGACACCCTAGGGTCCAATGATATAGTACAAGTATGGAATGCATATCATACAGGTTTAGGACCTAAGGGGATAAGATTGGCCTAGGAAATACAACCTAGCTAAGGTAGAATGTTTGTTTAGAAGGTTTGGGCTGATTGGAAATGATTGGAAAGGTGTCTAAAAGGGTCACACAAGAATGAAAAAGGATCTATGGATAGGGTGTCACAATCCACACTCAAACTACCAATTTGGAAATTTTATATGACTACACATTCTAATAATAATAATAATTTAATAATAGTTCATTGTCACTCATTTTTGTATTATTTTGTATCAGATCTCTACCTTTTATATGTGTCTAAAAAACTTAAAGTGTTACTTGGTTGTTCACTTGCCACCAATAAATAGTTAGTTCATTTACCACCCAAATTAAATTTATGTGATGTTCTACTCTAGGTCAGTTGCCACATTATCTTCCCCTAATTCTTAGTTATCTATTTGAATCAAATAGTTAGTCATAAATCTTTCATATATCCTCCATGATTTTCTCTATGGCTCTTAGATTCTTGTGGTCTTTTTAGATATTTATTCTATTATTTTATCATATATGCACATACATTCAATTTTCTTGACTAGTGTTTTCTTGCTATCAATATTTATTAGGAGTGCACACTTAAAGATGGATAAGTCTACACACACCATCCTCAATGTTCTTCACTTATCTATTTGTATCCTTTCCTTTGCTTGATACTCACATGCACACCTAGTCTTGGCTACACTTATCCATATTCTAAAGTTAACATGACCCCATACTAACATGGTTATTTGTCCTTAGGCAACCTAATCATTTTTTGTGCATGACAGTGCTTCCTCATATTGGCCAAAGAACCAAATAATTAAAGAATGTGATACCCACTTGTAACTAAATTCAAATAATATATTTTGATGAATCAAATAATTTTTGGGCATTGAATTTAATATTATCCTCAAAATTAATCAATATTATGAACATGTTATTAATGTTGTTGGTGATGCATATGACCCACACACTCAACTCATTGCATGTCATAAGTTGATCTTGGAGCTATTCAACCCTTTTTTGACCTTATTAAATTGTATAATGTCTTATTTTATTATTTATATAATGGATAATTATTCCTGAATTATATTCCTTTATAGCTTTGAGAAACACCTCTCAAATTCCTTATTTGAAATTATGGCCTAACTCTTTTCTTCCACTTCTTATAAATGTTTTGTACAATCTTTCCTATCTTTTATGGCATAAATTCTAGGGATAAAATTATATTATATTATTATAACTCATGGAGTCACATATTGATTATGGCCCTCTATTTAGAGAAATTCAAGTATAGGTGTTTTTCTATTTGCATAGTTTCTGAGAGCTTATTTAGTGTGTCTTGGTAATTTTTGATTCCTCAGTAAACTAAAATTGGGCCTTCTTGGAATAATATTTTACACTAATGGATCTTTTTCCTATCCTTATCATCACATCAAAAATTATTTATAACTTTTCCATGAGGCCACCCTGTGCAACACTAGTTACATTCAATATATGTGGTTGCATCTTTAGGACCTCTTCACATAGCCTCAAGGTTTTGAATCATATATCAGATAGTTCATGCTCTATCACTCTATGATTTTATTATTATTTTTAAAGTTCACTCTTTGATACAACACATTTATTATCCTTTTCTTTTGATTCCCATTCTACTAAGGTGTGATTATCCTCTTCTCCCTTAATTTCTAGGATACGTTCTTTATTATGTGCCCTTATATTTTGAATGAAACACTAATCAAAAAGTTATATATATATAAATATTGACAACCAAATTTATCAATTCACTCTATACATGTACATCATTCATATTCATGTAGTTTATGAGAAACATTTTTCATCCTCGATGGTATCTCCTAAAGTGTTTGATCATGCAGCAATAGATATTTAAAACCATCATTCCTATGAGAACACATCCAGAGAAAAATACATCTATTTGTGGGTCAATGATGTAGCATAGATAGGCTTTTTGACTTATCATATGTATATATCTTATTCTTTTTTACCATGCTAGGCTCTAGCTTGGATGGTATTTTCATCTCCTTATTCATCTTCCTTTTGTGAGGGACTTCCTTCTTCACATATACCTTTCTCCCTGTCTTCTTTTTAAAATTACTTTACTATGTCATCAAACTAATGTTATGAATATTCTTCAATGGGTTACCCATATTAGAGCTCTATTTTGAAATCCATATCATAGGCATGATGCATGGTTGTATTCACTCATTTTTCCATTATTACCTCCATATTTTATGTATTGATTTCTTCCATCTCAAGATTGCTCTCTACACTTAGTTCCACCTCTATGAATCCTTATTCTTATGCTTATCTCATAATATCTATGATGTGGGGGGAATATTGCACCGTCTCTTCCACTATAATCCATTTCATAGTGGCACATGGGAAATCTTGGGTTCTCTCTTAGATATTTCCCTTTTTCGGATGTGGGGTTCAATGTTTATTTTAAAAAATTAGGTTGTGCCCACTATTATTACCTTGGTGCTCATTTTTTTATGATTTATTATGGTTATTTATCTAATCCTAGAGAGGGTGGATTGGTTTACTCCTCACATCACTACCTATTTTGATTTATAATCTCCCCATATGATGAGATATTGGCTAAATCTTTTAGCATATGAGATGGTGGCTTTACATCATTATTTTTCAAATTTCTTTTCTTAATTGGAGGTTCCTATTCAACCTCCATTTATTATAAGCTATTTGATATAGGAGATGGTGGATTAATCTTGTTTTGATTCATCATACTCTTATTTGAGGTGGATGTGTGTGAACATAATATCTTCTTCTTATTAAAGTGTAAAATATCTAAAGCTATCTCCTTAGATTCTTGCAAGGAGAGAGTGGATCTAACTATCTTCCCCTACTTTTATTATTTTTAAAGGATGGGGTGAATATAATGGTTGGTTATGATGCTAGTGGCATGATTATAACCAGCTCTTCTATGCCCATGTTGGTAGTGTTTTTCCTAGGCTTCAAGTAATAGTATAGATTGTTCAAAAATCCATTTACATTTTATTTTGGTATTAGGATAATGACACATCCTATAGCATATTACTTATCCTCTTCCTTATATACAACCTTATAGAGACATACATATGATGTAAAAAGTGTGTGAACATATACATATATCCTTATCATGTCCATCATTATGCTTCATGTGTTAGAGACATCATTTATCACATCAACAAAATACTATACTATGAAGTTGTATGGTAACTTAAACCACCCATACATGTTTCCATCATCCAACCTATGCTGATCTAACTAGAAGTGTTAAATTAACACAAACTTAGTTTGGTCCTCCATCAAATTTTCTAGTAGCCTAGGCTTGTGCCATTACTCTCCTATGGAATCCTTCATCCTTGACAACCACTTATCTACCTTAGCCTTATACTTGGGGGAGACCATCCCATGTCAAGTATATGAATGGCAATTGAGAACTAAGGACCTATTATGTGAGGGATAGTCCATTGGCCTTATTATAAGCACACTATATCTAAAATTTTATTTAATCCTATGTGCCTCTTTTTACTTTCAATAATTGCATCTATTATAAATAGGATATATTTAAAAATGTCTAAATTGTATTCAATACACCCCACTCTATATTTTTCTTCAAAAAGTGAGGACCTCTTTTTTTTTTTTAAATTATGAATATCTTAAAGGGGTATTTACAAGTTTTGAGGGTTATAGTACATGTGATACTTATATAAAATTAGTGTTTTTAATGTTAAATCATGTTTTGGTATACTTTTTGATGCACTTACTCAGACTAACCTATTAATGAAAAGGACAAAAAGAGTGGATTTACATGATAGGTATGAATATTATTTTATTACGAAGTATTATTAAACAAAATTATAGTTTAAAAATATTCTAATTGAAAATATTCTTGTAGGAAAAAATTTCATCAAAAACATTCACTTCAGAAAGATTTTCTATGGAAGGTTTCTCATTGGTGACTTTATTTTAGGAACTTTCCTTTCAGGAAGTATCACTTTAGAAACAATTACTTTAGCATGATTTCACTTGAATATATTCCTTCATGATATTGGTATTCAAGAGCTTATTCATCATCATATTTCATATCAGATACTTTTTCATCAAAAGGATTCCTTTGATAGGTTTGGTCATCGATAAATTTGTTTTGAAAACTTTGGGAGAAAATCTTTCTAAAATGCATTCTATGCTTTAGAGTCTTTTGGCCTGAAAATAAATTTTGACTTTTATTGAATAGGTTATACAATGACATATGAAAAAGGATGGAAGGTTACATCATGGCACCCCAAATGATAAGGCATCCTATGTGGTGTGCACACTAAGACATGGTGGTTGAATTTAAATTAAATAAAGATGATGAGCTCATAGATGCTAATGAGTAATTTATAATGAACTATAAATCAATGTAGGAGATCTATTTATATTAATCCCCCAACTAAGTTCATGTCATTAAATCTTTGAGATTGAGTAGACTTAGGTTCAAGTGATCCCAAAATCCCTAACTGCTGTCACAAATAATTTATAATTTGAAAAATTCAGCTAAGTGGAAAGACACTATTATCAAAATCTTGGAACATACCAGTAATCAATAGAGTTACCATGGAATCATCATTTAATTATTATAAGGGATCCCTGACATTGTCCAAGTTCTCAATAAATGATTCTATAAAATAGTTGGATACTATGTTCGAGGCTACTACATTTGATGGGCTTTATTTGAATTATTTAACATTGTGGGAAGTAGTGGAGAACATGGATTCATTTACACTTTAAGAAGACATAGGAGATGAAGATAAGTAACTAATAAAGGACATGATCCATTTAAAAATACAAGCCCTACACTATGTAGTTGTAAAGCCAAAAGTGATGTCGTACATCAATTTACTATGGGGCCTATTTTTTAAAGGGGGAATCATCAATGGAGGATATATTAACTATGTAGATAATTAAATTTTTGTCACATTTATATTAGGAAAATCATTCAATAGGTATTTCAGCTTACATATTTCATATGTTACTTATGATTTGCATATTGTCATCACATGGAAAAAAGCCCACCATTCAAAGTGATCTCTATCAAGATGGATGATTCTTGGGAAGAGTTTCACTTTGAAAGAGAATGATAATATCCATATCCCCATTAACAATTTTATAATGGGAATACACATAGGGATGGAATTATTTAATAGGCTCTTCGGGGTTCCCCTTTTAGACATTCTAACTGCCTTAAAGTGCACTTACATTTTGGGGTAAGGCACACCTCTAAGAGAAGATTATATATAAGGATAAGAGATAATTAGGAGGTAAAATATACATGATTTACTAATTATTAGATGTAATCATGGGTGTTTTATATAGACAAAACAAATTACTATGGAAGCCCAACACTGAAGTCATCAAAAATAATATTTATGACAATTACAGCTTCGTGCACATATATTCATATGTGAGAAACATATCCAAATTTTTTGAGGACATTTATCCTTAGGTATGGATGGATATCCATGATGAGTCAATTCCAATAATTTCCAGAGGTATATCCTAGACACTAGACAATAATGTCGGAGACTATTGGCTATATCTAGACTACATAGTAATCATGGTGGTGGGTCATAAGGTAAATCATCTCTAACTTCTAAAGTTTTTCCTAAATAAGGTAGCTAGCTAGGAAATCACCTATAAAATTTGGAACAAAATTTATGAGGAGATGACAAATAATAAGAGTCCCACCTTGTATGGATCTCATGTCATAATTGGGAGAAAGTAGTACACAATTCTTAGATAGTTTAGGGAGGCTGACAATGCTAGGAAGGATTATGCATTACCCACCCTTCCTCATAGATATTGGGACCCTCATGGAAAGTCCCAAAATAAAATTCATACCCTTGACCTTGAATAAAATCATGATCTAATTTATCATGAATATATCTTCCTAAATGCCAAGGATGACAAGGAGGTCTAGGAAAAGACCACAATTGTATGGCTAAGTGAAGACTTGCTAAGAGTGATTCAAGTAAAACCATCTCTAACACTTGATGAATCAATGTTAAAAATTCCACCTCCTAGAGGATGGATATCCTCAAAATTTTGGAGTGGTAGGTAATCTCAACAACTAGAAGGATAGGGGACACAACCCCAATAAGTTCAAAGCTAGCCTCAAGGCCAACAATAGTTGGTATCTGAGGCACCACTCATTAGAGATGAAGAGGAACAAAATAAAGAAGAATAAATACCTACCTAAACATAAGAGGAAGCATTCATGATCCTAATTAAACCTTTAATAATTGAATTAATCAAGGTCAAGCAAGAGTAAGTTGAGGATCTAAGTATAATAAGAGGAAATACATAAATATAATCCAATATTATATGCTTAGATTCCTCTGATGAAGAGGAAGCAATGGTTACTTAAGCCCAAATTCTAAACATTACTTACCCTTTTATTCTATCATAGGTATCAATCCCACATATAGGTAGAACAATAAAGACTTATCAAATAAATCTAAGGGATAGACCACAAACTCCTTCAACTCAAGAGGTAGATGAGGAGATATAATAGCTAAAGGTTCTAAGATTATAGGCACTCAAGGCCAAAGGCTCTATCATAGGTGACTCATCTGGTAAGGGCTCCTTACTCATAACTCCTTTTTGTTTTTCACCTTTAATGTCTTTATCTAAAATTTATATCACCCTTGGGCTAGTGATTTAAACATTCATTCCCCAATGGATAGTCTCTATAGGTTTACTTTTTATGCACCCTCCATGAGTCAGCCCACTACCACATCACCTAATCTACCCTCCACTATTATAATTTTTATCCCTATGGTTTCCACACCTTTAGTTTCTATTCCATTAAAATCCACCCCATCAATACTTTCTCTATGTATTCCATCCATTACTTAGTCCATCACTCAAACTACTTCCCCTTCTACCCAGTTGTGTTTATCTTTGCTTTCTTTCACTCCCACCACTATAACCAAGGTAGTAACAACTAAAAAGGCACCCAAGATGTAGAAAGTCTTTATGGTCCATCCAATGCCATAGTATGGAAACATATACTGGTTGAAGATTATTTGGACTATAATACCCAATCCTCCCATATAAACTAAGTAAGAACCTAAATAACATGCTCAAGTGGGAGCACAACCCTCTAATCCCTCAAATCTCACTCTTTCAAATTGGACTAAGGAACTAGGAGCCTCAACTTGTAAGAATCCCAATATAAAGATAATAAAATTGACAATGATGAGCTCCCTATTTGACAAATTCAATGCATTAGTATGGAGGGTGAGAAAGATGAAAATAGAAGATAGCTCAAGTAGAACCCTAATCATGGAGGAGAGGGAGTAAGTATATTCCTTAAGCAAAAGACAAAATAAGAAAAAGGGTTAGTCCCGTTATGTTGAGGACTTGAAGTCATATATGGAGACCCACAAAAGCCATCATTACCATACATCAAGGAACCAAATTTCTAGGAAGGAGATAAAAAAAGAGTTGGAGACAATCATAGATCAAGAACAAGTGATTCAAGTTCCTTGTGGCATTAAGTAGGATGTGCAAGATATTTCCCTTAGATTATATGAAATTATTGATTCTTTTCATTATTTGAGAGTCAATTTAACTCCACATGTCAATAAGATAACCCAATTATTTGGAATCTACAAGGAAAATGACAACAAGCTAAATTTCCTAGTGCTTTATACCCCTAATAAAGAATTCATCCATATATATTTGATTACGTAATTATATCTATCTAATTTTCTAAACTTAACATTAATAAGGAAAAAGAGGCTTGAGATTGGGTACTACCTTTGAGGCACTAGTCAAAAATTTGGTTGAATAAGGGAAAGAGGTTGAGCAGATTCTATCTAGATTAGAGTTGACTACCATTAAAGATAACTAAGGTAGGTTGTTAACTAGATTAGTATTCAACTAGATGATTAAATAAGCCTTTGACAACTTCAACCAGATCCTACAAGGTTTGAGCTTGGAAGACATATGGGCCAAATTAAGTGAAGCAAGGAAGAAGGCCATAGAGCTTAAAGTATTTAGGGTTGGATTCAAAATAACCAAGGTAGAGCATAATAAGCTAATGGCCAAGACTAATAGGGTAACTAGGCCATCTGTCCTGGATATGAATCTAATTAGAGAAAAACACACTAAGGTATACAAAAATTACCATGACTTGGATGCAAAAAAGAAATCTACTCAATAGATTCCACCTACTAGTTTCATTATGCCAACTCTACCTACACCACCAACAATATCAATAGCCATGTCAGCTTTACTTTAGACTATGGTTCTCATGGTGACTATAATTATATCAATTGGTGCATCTTCAAGTGAAATTTTAGTTACTATGGTGTCAACTACCAATACTACTATAGTTCCCATAATAGTTTTGAGACAAGTCAAGCAGGAGATAATTTAGATAATGGCTAATTTTGTACATTTTTCATGTAACCATCATAATTAAATAGTTAAAGTCTTAGTTACATATATATTTTTTAATTAATTGAATTTTATGTAGTATGCACACATTTTATGCTTGGCTATTTGTAATGTATTAATATGTAACTCAAACCTATCTTATAGTATATCAATATGTAAATGACATGTTCTAATCTTGGAGGAGGAGGTGACCCCTTCCCCAAGATCTATGTACATGTAAAACCCACTTGTAAAGGGTCAAAGTTTTTTAATGAAATAAAATAAAAAATCAAGAATTTTGATTATCATGCAAATGTGTTTGTTCTTTATTCTTCCCTTTCTATGTTAATGAATATGAAGTTTATTTATTTATAAATTGATTCAATAATTATGATGTGTACTAATGCTATAGATGAATCTGACTGTTATGTTGTGAATGTTATTCCTAGATGTGATATAACTATTGAAGATTGATATGTGTCATTGATCTATATAGTTAGTATAAGATGAATCATTATTTTGAAGTGTGTATAAGTGTCTTGTTTGATATAATTTTATAGAAGTGAGAAATAGCTTCCCTTGATGACTTCAAGGTCTGAGTTGTAATCTCTTATCTAAAGGTATGCAATAACAACCTTAAAAAAAACCTTTAGTTAGGACCAATTAACACCCTATATCTAAATACCTAAACTCCTAGTTGTGTTTATTCACATGTGTGCAAGAGATGAAAATAAACACTAGTCCTTGAGATACTTGTCCACTAAAGAGATAGACCAAGGAGTTCCCATTCAAAGACATAGAATCCTTATTTTTTCCTTACCCTTACCTCTTTTTAAGTTTATTTGAGATCTACCCACCATATATTAGTTTTTCACCCATCCAACTCACCTAATGATTAATCCTTTTATTAGAATTCACACATCCACCCATAAACTTGGTTGAACAACCCATAGGATCAACCTGTTATTCCACCACTTAGTTTTTGTAACCATTTACTTGTAACTCATTCCTCAGAGTAGAATATAGTTACATAGATATTCCAAAATTTTAGAGGTTACCTCATTTAAAACTCTTTGAGGTGTGCATAAAACCCACAACAACAATCTCCTTTTCCATTTCATGTGTGATGTAGAGATAATTCTTGTTTACCTCTATCTAGTAGGACCCATGTAACTTGGTGATTACCAAACATTTTAAAACCCCTGTAGTCAAGTATTTGATATTTATAAAGGGGGAGATGAAACACCCTTCCTATGATCTAGTTATTTGGTCATGTGCTCAAACTCCTTGGTGTTGGTCAGTGCTTACCTAATGTTTTTACCTAATTGGATTAGTTCAGTCACCTTGTGGATATGGACCAACATAATACTATTTACAATTAAGTATAATATATCCTTGTGTATATAAAAGAGTAGCAAGTACATTGATTACTCATCTTTTCCAAAAACATGAGAGTTTATAGAGTTGTGGAACTCCCACTTTGTCCAATATTTTCTTAATGGTATTGTAAAAAATAACATTTCCATCAAGGGTTTTCCTCCCCATTTTCATTGTATAGTCATTTTTAAGGTTGAACTCATTTCATCCTTACCAATGGTTTTAGTCTTCCTCTTTATATTAATATACTTCATATTCCCATTCTTTATTACCTTCTACATTATCAGGGTACTGCATCTTCATCCTTACTAGCATCAACCTATCTATTATCTATGGTGTGAATAGAACATCCTTTATTTATTTGGCCTTAGGTTTAATCTTCCTTGGATTTATCTTCTTAACCTTCTTGGAGATATTAAATGTTTCTCTCTTTTTCACCTAAGGATTTTTACACTACTCCCTCTACTTGTTCTCTGATAATGGTTGATGGCCCCTCAACCATGCATTATTTGGTGCCACCTCTACCTCTTCAATAATGGGCATTTAAAAATATGTACTTGGAATAGGCATGTAAATCTTCTTATTTAACACCTTGGCCTTCAGTATCATAACTAGCCTAAACCCCCTTTGATTCAACCTCATATTTCCTCCTTGGTTAAATCCTTGAATTTTTGCTAGCCAGAAGTAAAACTATTAGGTTCGGTTATGAGCTTCACAAAACTCCCATGATTTTTGGTGTCCTCTATAACTTGTAATTTTATGAACATCTTCTATTTAATTACCTACCACTTCAAATTTATGGGTGCATGATTGAAAAACTCCTAGAGAACTCATTTATATTCCTCAAATGATATTTGGTGGTCATTCTAGTCTTAGACTACTAGGTATCCTTATTGATTTGGTTTAATTAGGATCTTGGGGTTTCCTAGGTATGTTAAATTTAAAGTGGTGATATGGCCCACCTTTCCCCCTTTTCATTACTCTTATAAATTTTCTTAAAACATGCCTTTAATACACTATCCATCCATTCAATTGCCTTTCCACTTCCCATGCTTGAATGTTCAATATTATTGTATTTACAATAATTTATAGTACATGACAACTATTTAGTATGATTATTTAAAATTTAAAATATTTTAGAGTGATATATTTTACATGTGCACTCTTACCTTTTTAATTCTTAGGTGATGCACTTCATTTCCTATTGTATGCCTCCTTACCTCACAATTTCCATTTTGCACTACTACACACTACCCCTACCCCACATTAAATTATGCACATGGTCCTCTAGCACAACAAGTCTCCTGTACAAGGATGTTTGATAGGGAGGCATTGGTATGATAATAAGTGTGAAAGATAAAACATAAAAATCACAAATATCTTTAGATATACCATTACAATGGTCACCAAGGCATAAATAAAACTTCAAGCTTCTTAACATTGTGCACTCTTCAAGTTATTTATGTTACCAATTATTATTACATTAGAGAGATTTATACAAAAATGCATGGTGACACTCATCCAAAAACTTTTGTGTATGGCATAAGGTTCCCAAGGGAAGTCCTTCACTTAGGATCTATACTCAAAATGCATGGTGATGATACCTCCAATTATACTCAAAAATCCCTAGCTAGTATGGTGATGATATGTGGAATAAAGACCATAAGAGACTAGGTTAATATCAATCAGATAAACTTTGAGACAATCTCCTTACCCAAATAATGGGTGACTAGTTATAGCAAGTTTATCTATAGACCACCTAATAAAAAAACCAAGTACACTCCTAGGCCAACTTCTCTTCCTAAAAAAGAAGATTTTGGAAGATATAAAATCTCCCTAGTGGAAGAAGAAAAAAAGGAGAATGCCCTAAAGAGAGAAAACTCAAAAGGTCTCAGTCCATGAAGAAACCTTCTATAACTAATTTAAATACCCTCAAAACCATAAGATTCCCAAGCCAAAAATTTGATGCTTTTGAATCAAATTGGTCAGAATACCATAGTTTGCATGATGAACACAATTCTTATGTAAACCTGGCTAAAAATCATTTTGGCAACCATCCTAATTGTGATGCCTATATAACTTATAACTAGAGAATTTAGAATGCTCTACATATTAATATGTTTAGAGGAGAGCCAACTAAAGAAACAAAGTCTCTTCTAAAAGAAGATGAGTTAAAAATCTTAACTACATTAGAAAAAGAAAAAAATGAGGTAGATGTCAAATACAGTGTTCTAGAAAATATGGGAAGATTTCCCCCAAGGCAATTCTATGTAAAACTCACATTTGAAGTCCAATTTGTTATGCAACATGACCCAATATAAGTAGTAGGTAGGGGAAAACATAACTGTACTATAGGAAGGCAACTAAACTAGTGTAATTCAGATTTAACTTAGTTGGGAAAAAATATTAATGAACTTTATGTGGAAATTGCTCAAATGAGAAGCTTTCTAGATCAAAATGTAGGAACACTGTTTAAGAAACCATTGGCCCAAACACAAGACCTAGCTCCACTAGTCAATACTAGTGACAAGATTTAAGGTGAGATAAATGTAGTCAAAGTTGGCCTGGTTGAGTTAAATAAAGGTCAAGATAAACAAATATTAATGTTAGATGAAGCCACTGGCATAATAAAACATCTAGAAGAAGTCCTTTTATAGTAAAATCTAGACCTCTCTCTTGAGGCTACAAAGATTGAAGAAATAAAAGAAGATCTGAAGAAGCTAATTATGACAAACACACAAGGCTATGATATACTTAAAGTAATCCACATAGGAATGGTGGAAATTTTAAGTGTTAATACTAGTAAAACTTTGTAAACTATAAAACTAACATTATCTTTAAACAAATAAAAAAAGTTGCCATAAAAATAAATGACCAACAGAGTGTTAGAGCAGAGGAAATTGAAAAGAAAATTCAATAACTTTAAGAAAAGGTTGATACCTTGGTAGGATCATCCTCACTTATTTTGACTTAGATACATGAATTGTAGGAAAACATGAAAATATCTTATAAAATAAACCCTCTAGGTATGGTAAAAATAGGAGAAGGCACCCCTTTTAAGATCATCCCATTAAGATAACCTAATACAAAGCAAGTGTCTGATCATGCAAAACAAATTAGATAATTAAGATCCTTTATAAACATTGAGTCATTAATCATAAGTGATATAATGAATTTTTTTGATGATACCTACAAAAGCCTTGAAAGGATTAATAAAAGTACTAAAATTTTCAAAGAAATAGTCCATTTGTCTGAAGATATAAACCAGAAAAAGAACATTAAAGAAATCTCACTACCACCTACCTATATTTCAATGAACTTAGTGAATTAGATTGGAACCTTGATAATACATAAGTATTATAACCCTTGGATGCTTTGTAGGATTGGACTAAGTCTGTTCTTACCAACTCAAAAGGTGTGAAAGAGGAAAATGTTGTACTTACTAGTACACCCAAATAGCTAGAAATAGTATACTCCTCCAACACTGAGTCATCCATCTTGTCTATAGTCACACCTAGGATTAGAGTAACATATACCCAAGGAAATTTTGGTAGTTTTGAATCCCTTGATCAAGATATCAAACAAAATCAAGGAAGACAACGAAATTATCTAGCTCAGGTTCCTATACTTCCATATTCACTCAATATTGATGGTTGGTGTGGAGTAGGTAATGATATAAGATATAGAGTCTAGAGTCTAACTGAAAGGTTCCATGGATGTGTAGAAACTCAACAACTTATATTTGGGAAGATCGAGGAAGAAGGAATGGACCTTATAATTTATAACCTAGATGGTAGTATAAAAGGATGGCGGTTATCCCTTACAAGAGACTAAAGGGTTGTGGTAGGTTCCATGGTAGCTGACTTTGTTGAAGTAGTTATTCATGAGTATGCTAGAGACATGGTAAATGTTTATTTTATTGAATATAATAAATTTTTTAGGATGAAGCTTTATAACATGAAATATTGGGATATATTCAAGTGTGATTTTGATCTTTTGGCAAGAAAAACAAAATAGATCCAAAAGACTGAAACTAAACACATGTTTATTAATGTACTTCCTAGTGAAATATCAAATGGAGTATTGGCCTACATAGTAACCAAAAAGGAACCCATGACTGGAGAAATATCCATAGTTACAAAAATGACCTTAGGCCAAATTATCTAGTCTATAGAAGAATATCTTTACAATCAATGTAAGGATAAAGTTGTGGCCAAATTACTTAAAAAACAAATGAAAACCATTGTTAATAGTATCTAAAAAAATAGTGGATATAGTGCACCAAGCTATTATGGTTCTAAGAATTCTCATTATACATTCCACAAAGAAAAGAGCAGATCCCAAAAATAGAAAATTGGAGACAAACCCAAGTATAAGAGGAGGTTCTCTAAAAGAAAAACTTAAGTTAATCCAAAAAGAACCATCTTAGGAAAATGACCTATAAAATGTTATATCTATGGTCGAGAAGGTCATATATCTCCTAAGTGCCCAAATAAGAAAAGGTATCCTAAAAATATGAAAATGATTAGAGCTATACATCTATGTTTTTGGATGAGTGTCACCATGCATTTTTAGATGAAGCCACTAGCATAATAAAACATCTAGAAGAATTCCTTTCAGATTAAAAGGTATACCTCTCTCTTGAGGCTACAAAGCTTGAAGAAATAAAAGAAGATTTGAAGAAGCTGATTATGATAAATACATAAGAATATGATATGCTTAAAGTAATCCACACTGGAATGGTGGACCTTTTAAGTGTTAATACTAGTACACATTTTCAAACTAGAAAAATGGACATTACACTTGAATAAATAGAAAAAGTTATCATAAAAATAAATGACCAATAGAGTGTTAGAGTAGAGGAAACTGAAAATAAAATTCAAGAACTTCAAGAAAAGGTTGATACCTTGGTAGGATCATCCTCACTTATTTTGAATCAGATACATGTATTGCAGGAAAAAAATGAAAAGGTCTTATAAAACAAACCCTCTAAGTATGGTAAAAATAGAATTCACCCCTTCTAAGATCATCCCATTAAGACAACCTAATACAAATCAAGTGTCTGATCATGTTAAACAAATAAGATAATTAAGATACTTTATAAACATTGAGTCATTAAGCATAAGTGATTTCTAAATTTTTTTGATGATACCTATAAAAGGCTTGAAAGGCTTGATAAAAATACTAAAATTTTCAAAGAACTGGTCAAGTTGTCTAAAGATATAAACTAGAAAAAGAACATTAAATAAAATCTCACTACCACCTACCTATATTTCAATGAACTTAGTGAATTAGATTAGAACCCTGATAATCTAGAAGTCTTAGATCCCTTGGATGCTTTGTAGGATTGGACTAAGTCCCTACTCACTAGATCAAAAGTTGTGCAAGAGGAAAAGGTTGTACTTATCGATACACCTAGATGGCTGGAAAAAGTATATTCCTCCAACACTGAGTCATCTAGCTTGTCTATAGTCATACCTAGGATTAGAGCAACATTTCCAAAAGGAAATTTTGGTAGTATTGAAGCCCTTCATAAAGATATCTAATAAAATCAAGGAAGACATCTAGATGATCTAACTTAGGTTCCTATACTTCCATACTCACTCAATATTGATGGTTGGTGTGGAGTAGGTAATGATATAAGATATTGAAATCCATAGTCTAAATTAAAGGCTACATGGATGGGTAGAAACTCAATAACTTATATTTGGGAAGACTGAAGAAGAAGGCATGGACCTTATAATTGCTAACCTAGATGGTAGCATAAAAGGATGGTAGTTATCCCTTACAAAAGACCAAGGGGTTTTAGTAGGATCCATGATAGCTGACTTTGTTAAAGTAGTTATTCATGAGTATATTAGAGACATGGTAAATTATGATGATATTAAATACAATAAATTGTTTAGGATAAATCTTTATAACATGAAATACTAGGATAGATTCAAGTGTTATTTTGCTCTTTTGGTAAGAAAAATAAAATAGATCTAAAAGACTGAAATTAAACACATGTTTATTAATGCACTTCCTAGCAAAATCCTAGATAGAGTATTGGCCTACATAGCAACCAAAAAGGAAGCCATGATTGGAGAAATAACCACACTTATAAAAATGACCTTAGGTCAAATTATCTAGTCTATAGAAGAATATCTTTACAATCAATGTAAGGATAAAGCTATGGCCAAATTGCTTAAAAAAATGAAAACCATTGATAATAGTATCTACAAAAATAGTGGATATAGTGCACTCAGATATTATAGTTCTAAGAATTCTCATTGTAAATGCCATAAAGAAAAGAGTAGATCCCAAAAATGGGAAACTGGAGACAAGCCCAAGTATAAGAGGAGGTTCTCTAAAAGAAAAACTTATGTTAAGCCAAAAAGAACCATCTTAAGAAAATGACCTATAAAATTTTATATCTATGGTCAAGAAGGTCATATATCTCCTAAGTGCCCAAATAAGAAAAGGTATCCTAAAAAGATGAAAAATATTAGATCTATACTTCTTAATGATGAATGCAAGTTATTTGTAAATTTAACTCAGATGATGATGTCTATTCAATACCCACTAAAAATGATATTTCTTCTAGTGAAAATAAAAATCAAGTAAATCAATTTGAATAACTAACTTCTTCTGATAACTCTGAGACTGAACTCTATTATTTTAATATGATGTTTAGATTTGATCCTAAAGCCCAAATGTAACATCTAGAATATCTACTCCAGAATTGTAAGCTCCCCCTTCATCTCATCCCTATATATCAAGATGAGATTACCCAATTATGTAGCACACATGGTGACCTTAAGGGCAAAACACTACAACAATTTGAATTTCATGACAACCCAATGTTATTTGCACAATAGGAATGGAATAGAAAACAAAAATCTAAGCCTAAGAATCCAAGCACAAAGAGTCTGATAAAATACCAAAAGCCTCCTATTGAAATCCTTAAAGCTATAAAATCAAAAATAGAATCTACTTCTCAAGATATTAATTAATTAATAAAATGTTCTGAAGATTCTATATAAGAAAATAGACCTAAATAATTTCCTCCCAACCAAGGAAGTTTCTATGTGAGAGAACAAAAATAAATCATTATCTCAGTAAACATCATTGATTCAAACAATTGCTTATTAACCCGATATTGTTTAATTGATATTGGAGCAAATTTGAGTATTGTAAAGCATGGAGCTATCCTAGAGTACCTATGGCAAGATGTTTCATTATATTTCATTGTTGTTAATGGGTCAAGGACTACTATAAATAAAGTTGCTCCTAGGGTACTACTTAAAGCAAATGACATTAAGGCATATGTAAAATGATGGATGTTTGATAAGATGTCGATATATATTATTTTAGGAATAAACTTCCTGAATTAATATATGCCTTATATTATTCAAACCAAATACCTGTCTTTGTGCTTCTTTGGTAATGAACACCAAATTCCTAGAAAAACCTATGAAACCATAAGAATTGCCACAAGACCCCACAAAGAAGAAGACAAGAAATTGAAGATGAAGATTTACAAGATAGTACAAGATTTTGAAAAGAGAAAAGATATCTTGAATACTGTCAAAACAAAGATCAAGGGATTTTTTTTTATAATGATCCCAGAAGGTTTTGGGATAAGTGTAAATATACTATTTCTCATGATCTAAAACATGGCATTGATCATACCTGAGGTATCAAATCTAACACAATCCCTTTCTCCCCTTCTCAAGTTAAAATGGGAGAAGAAGAGATCAAAGAATTATTGTAGAAGGATTTGATACAAAAAATCCATATTAAATGGGATTCTCCTACATTCTATGTGAATGAACACTTAGAATAAAAAGGAGGGAAAATGAGACTAGTAATAAATTATAAAAAGCTCAATGATTAATTTATACATGTCAGACATCTAATTCCTAACAAGACTGTTCTTATCAACAAGCTGAAGGAATGTTGTGTTTTTTCTAAGTTTGATTTGAAAAGTGGATTTTGGCAAATTGCAATAGAACCTAAAGATACTTATAAAACTTCATTTGTCTTACCAGTCTTAGATAGGCATTATCAGTGGAAGGTTATACCTTTTAGCCTAAAAAATGCTCCCTCTAAATTTTAAATGGGGTGGATGGATCTTTGGCCATGCTAAGCATTTTACTATCTATATTGATGATATATTAGTTATTTCAAAATATTTGAATATTCATCTTATACATTTGAAAGAATTTGTTGATCTTTGTAACCATAATGGGTTGGCTTTAAGTGATAAGAAAATGGAGATAGGCAAAATAGAGATTGAATTTCTTGGGTTAAATATATGTCAAAATAAGATTTCTTTACAACCCCATATTTTTTAGTCTTTAGAAATAATCATATATTAAATAAAAGATAAAACCCAATTACAGAGATTCCTTAGATCTCTAAATTACTGCTCTCCATTCTATAAAGATTAGGCCAAAGATAGGAAAATAATATAGAAAAGGTTAAGAAAAGACTCAAGCCCATGGACTACTAAAATGACATAGGCAATCAAATGAATCAAGGAAAAATTCAAAGGACCACCAAATATTAAACTACCAAGAGAATGTTTAATTAGTTTGGAAATAGATGCTTTAGATGAAGCATATGGTAGAATAATTCTAAAAACAACTAAAGATGGTAGAGAAGAAGTCTGCTATTATTGTAGTGGAACATGGAACCTGACTCAAAAGAATTAGCATTCCAGTAAGAAAAATTATTAGTAGCCAAACTATGCATGTTCAAACTAAAGATATTTTTTCTCCCAAATAAATTCCTCTTAAGGACAAATCTATTACAATTTGAATCTATCATTAGAAAACCCCACACCCAGCAAGTTGGAAACCAGATAATGACTAGATGGGCAACATGGTTTTCTAAATTTGAGTTTGATGTTCAATACAAGAAAGGAATTGCTAATTATTAAGTTAATTTGATGTCTAGATAAGGATCAAAATGGTATTCTCACAAGTTTTTTACTAATCATGTTTTGATGTTTTAAGGTGATGAAGGATCTGATAATTTGGATTATGATACTGTTCCATAAAATCTTACTCAATAAGAAAAAGAAAGAATGGATTCTTATCCCTGTAAAGACCTAAATCAAAGAACTTCCTGAGCTTGTTATTGAAAATAGTTTGTCAAAATATTTCTTATTTAATTCCTACAATAACTTTCCTAATGTTGATAGAAGAAATTGGACTAGATTATGTGACATGGATCATAGAAATATCAGGACACTTGGAGGATAATTGTCACTTGTAGATTTTCAGTTGATCAAAGCAAATGCAATTTTCTATGGAGAAGTCTATATCCATATGAGCACCAATTTTATTATAAGGAGATTTCATGATAGACTAGTTAATGTACCATATGATCAATGGGAAAATTTATTTTGGGATAAATGGCTTGAAGAATATGCACCAACCACTTTAAGCCCTCGTTTCAAGATTCTTGTCATTCATGAAAAATTACGTGTTTATGATATTAATATGTTGTTCAAATTTATTAAAGATCACCTGTATGATGAAATAGAATTTAAGTTCTATTTCAAAGATTGTATATATAACCCTGAGAACAAGAAAATTAGATATACATTTCAAATAAAGTTTTGTGAACTTCCAGAAGATGTTGATACCATATTAAGCAATGAATTTCTTATGGCAAATCCTAGGCACCCTGATAAAATTGAAATATTAATCCTTGATCTTCATGAATCACATGAATACTCATGGGATGACTATATCCATGACACTTATAATAGGTATAAATATTTAGATGACATAAGCATTGACATGTCTATTGAAATCCCTTGTGGGAGTCCCTAGTAGGAAGCATGGATGGGCCAGTTCAAGGTTTGTTTAATGTCCCTTTAATATAATGATGTAGATGATTTAAATTCAAAATCAAATCTTGGAGTGTGATCTAGCTATATCACACCATGTGACCCATGGTAATGTCTTGTCTTGGCTAGTAGAGTGGGCCTATCCTCTATCATTTATAGCTATGAGATGTAGTTTGATTTTTATAAAGGTTTTAATCTGACAAGAACATGTGCTACTTCCTAAATTATTGGGATTCTCTACTCGAATCATGGAGTAATACAAGCACATGCTCATATTAGATCAAAACCTTTATAAAAAGCAAATAACATCTTACAATTCTAAATGGTAGAGGACAGACCCACTCTACTAGCCAAGACAAGACCTTACCATGGGTCACATGGTGTGATATAGCTGGATCACACTCCAAGATTTGCTTTCATAGTTAAATCGATTGTGTCACCATATTAAAGGGACAATGAATAAACCTTAAAAGGGCCCATCAATGATTCCTAATAGGGACTCCTATAAGGGCTTTCAATAGACATGTCAATGCTCATGTCATCTAAATATTCATACCTATGATAAGTGTCATGGACATATTCATCCCATGAGTATGTATGTGATTCATGAAGATCATGGATTAATATTTGAATTTTATCATGGTGCCTAGGATTTGCCACAAGAAATTCATTGCTTAATATGGTATCAACATCTTCTAGAAGTTCACAAAATTTCATTTGAAATGTATATCTAATTTTCTTATTTTTATGGTTATACATATAGTGTTTGAAACAAAACTTAAATTCTATTTCATCATGCAGGTGATATCTAGTAAATTTGAACAACATATTAATGTCATAAACACCTAATTCTTCATGAATAACAAGAATTTTAAACAAGGGTCTTAAAGTGGTTGGTGTATATTCTTCAAGCCATTTATCCCAAGTTAACTTTTCCCATTGATCATATGGTAAATCGGTTGGTCTATCATGAAAGCTTCTTTTAAGTAGATTGGTGTTCATACAGATATAGACTTTTCCATAAAAAAATGACTTTGCTTTGATCAGTTGAAACTTTGCAAGTGACAATTATCCTCCAAGTATCTTGATATTTCTATGATCCATGTCATAGAATCTAGTCCAATTTCTTCTATCAGCATCAAGAAAGTTCCTGTAGGCATTAACTAAGAAATATTTTTATAAAATCTTTTCAATAGAAAGCTCAGGAAGTTCTTTGATTTAGGTATTTACAGGGATAAGAATCCATTATTTTATTATTTATAAGTAATATTTTTTGGAACAATATCATAATCAAAATTATCAGATCTTTCATCACCCTAAAACATCAAAACAAGATTAGTACAAAACTTGTGAGAATACCATTTCAATCCTTTTCTGGTCATCAAATCAGCTAAAAAATTAGCAGTTCCTTTCTTATATTGAAAAACAAACTCAAATTTATAAAACCATATTGCCCATCTAGTCATTATATGGTTTCTAACTTGCTAGGTGTGGGGTTTTTTAATGATAGATTCAAACTATAACAGATTTGTCCTTAAGAGGAGCTTCTTTGGGAGCAAAAAGGTCCTTAGTTTGAACATGCATAGTTTGGCTACCAAAATTTCTTTCTTAGTATAATGGTAATTCTTTTGAGCTGGGTTCCATGTTCCACTATAATAATAATAATAATAATAATAATAATAATAATAATAATAATAATAATAATAATAATAATAATAATAATAATAATAATAATAATAATAATAATAATAATAATAATAATAATAGACTTCTTCTCTACCATATTTAGTTTTTTCTATAAGTATTCCACCATATGCTTCATCTGAAGCATCTATTTCCAAAATCATTAAACCTTCTCCTAACAGTTTAAGATTTGGTAGTCCTTTGACTTTTTCCTTGATTATTTTGATTGCCTATGTCATTTCATTAGTCCATGGGCTTGAGTCTTTTATTAACCTTTTCTGTAGTAGTTTCCTATTTTTGGCCTAATCTTTATAAAATGGAGAGCAGTAATTCAGAGATCCAAGGAATCTCTATAATTGGGTTTTGTCTTTTATTTCATCTGGGAATATTTCTAAATATTGCAAAATATGGGGTTGTAATGCAATATTATTTTGACATATATTAACCCATTAAATTCAATCTCTATTTTGCCTATCTCCATTTTCTTATCACTTAAAACCAACCCATTCTAGTTACAAAGATCAACAAATTCTTTCAAATGTATAAGATGACAATTCAAATCTTTTGAAAGAAATAATATATCATCAATATAGATAGAAAAATGCTTCGCATGGCCAAAGATTCCATCCATCCTTTTTTGAAATTTAGAGGGAGCATTTTGTAGGCCAAAAGGCATAACCTTCCACTCATAATGCCTATCTAAGACTAGTAAGACAAATGCAATTTTATAAGTATCTTTAGGTTCTACTACCATTTGCCAAAATTCACTTTTCAAATCAAACTTGTAAAAAACACAACATTCCTTTAGGTTGTTGATAAGAACAGTCTTGTTAGGAATTGGATGTCTAATAGGTATAAGACAATCATTGAGCTTTTTATAATTTATTATCAATCTCATTTTCCCTCTTTTTTGTTCTAAGTGATTATTCACATAGAATGCATGAGAAGTCCATTCACTATGGATTTTCTATATCAAATCCTTCTGAAATAATTATTTGATCTCTTCTTCTCCCATTTTAACTTGAGAAGGTGTGAAAGGGATAGTGTTATATTTGATACCTCATGTATGATCAATGCCAAGTTTTAGATCAAGATAAATAATATATTTACACTTATCTCAAAACCTTCTAGGATCATTATCACAAAATCCTTTGATCTTTGCTGTGATAGTATTTAGGATATCTTTTCTCTTTTCAAAATCTTGTAATATCCTATAAATCTTCATCTTATAGTTTTCTATCTTCTTCTTCATAGGGTCTTGTGGAAATTATTACATTTACATGGGTTTTTCTAGGAATTTAGTGTTCATTACCAAAGAATATCAAAGACAAGTATTTGTTGTGAATAGTATAAGGCATAAATTTATTTAAGAAGTTCATTACTAAAATAATATCTGTCGACATCTTATTGAACATCCATAATTTTACATATGACTTAATGCTATTTGCTTCAAGTAGTACCCTAGGAGAAACTTTATTTATAGTAGTCCTTGACCCATTGATAGAAACAAAATATAATGAAGCATCTTTCCACAGGTATGTTGGGATAGATCCATGCTTTGAAATACTCATATTTGCTCCAGTATTGATTAAACAATCTTAGGTTAATAAGCCATTAATTGAATCAATGATGTTTACTGAGATAATGATTTACTTTTTTCTCAAGCATAGAAATATCCTTGTTTAGGAAGAACTTTTCTAGGGATATTTTATTCTATAGAATCGCTAGAACATTTTATTAATTCATTAATATCTTGAGAAGCATATTTTATTTTTTATTTTATAGCTCTACAGATTTCAATATGAGGCTTTTGGTATTTTATTAGGATCTTTGTGATTAGATTTTTAGGCTTAGATTTTTGTTTTCTATTCCATTCCTATTGTGCATATAGCATTGGGTTGTCATGAAACTCAACTTGTTGTAGTGTTTTTCCTTTAGGGTCACCATGTGTGATGTGTAATTGGGTAAGCTCATATTGTTAGATAGGGATGAGATGAAGTAGTTATTCATGAGTATGTTGGATATATGGTAAATGATGATGCTATTAAATATAATTAATTGTTTAGGATAAAGCTTTATAACATGAAATATTGGGATAGATTCAAGTGTTATTTTGCTATTTTTGCAAGAAAAACAAAATAGAGCCAAAATACTGAAACTAAATACATGTTTATTAATGCACTTCTTAGTGAAATCTTAGATGGAGTATTAGCCTACATAGCAACCAAAAAGGAAGCCACAATTGGAGAACAAACCATAGTTTCAAAAATGACCTTAGGTCAAATTATCCAGTCTATAGAAGAATATTTTTACAATCAATGTAAGGATAAAGCTATGGAAAATTACTTAAAAAAATGAAAACCATTGATAATAGTATCTACAAAAAAAGTGGATATAATGCACCAAGCTATTATGGTTCTGAGAATTCTCATTGTAAATGCCATAAAGAAAAGAGTAGATCTCAAAATGGAAAATTGGAGACAAACCCAAGTATAAGAGGAGGTTATCTAAAAGAAAAACTTATGTTAAGCCAAAAATAACCATCTCAAGAAAATGACCTATAAAATGTTATATCTATGGTCAAGAAGGTCATATAGCTAAAAAAATTAAAAATATTAGAGCTATACTTCCTAACAAAGAAATACAAGTTATTTCTAAATTCAGTTCAAATGATGATGCCTATTCAATACCCACTAAAAATGATATTCTTCTAGTGAAAATGAAAATCAAGTAAATCAATTTGAAGAACTATCTTCTTCTGATAACTCTAAGACTAAACTCTACTATTGTAATATGATGTCTAAATTTGATCCTAAAGCTCGAATGCAACATCTAGAATATCTACTCTAGAATTGTAAGATCCCTCTTCATCTCATCCCTATCTATCAAGATGAGCTTACCCAATTACATAGAATGCATGGTGACCCTAAGTGCAAAACACTATAATAAGTTGACTTTCATGACAACCTAATGTTATATGCACAACAGGAACGAAATAGAAAACAAAAAGCTAAGCCTAAGAATCCAATCACAAATAGCCTGGTAAAATACCAAAAGCCTCATGTTGAAATACTCAAAGCTATAAAATCAAAAATAGAATTTGCTTCTAAAGATATTAATGAATTAATAAAATGTTTTGAAAATTTTATAGAATAAAATAGCCCTGAAGAAGTTCCTCCTAACCAAGGATGTTTCTATGTTAGAGAACAAAAAAAATCATTATCTCAACAAACATCATTAATTCAAATAATTTCTTATTAACCCAAGATTGTTTAATCGATACTAAACCAAACATGAGTATTGCAAAGCATGGAGCTATCCCAGAGTACCTATGGTAAGATGCTTCATTAGATTTTATTGTTGTCAATGGGTCAAGGATAAATATAAATAAAGTTGCTCCTAGGGTACTACTTGAAGCAAATGGAATTAAAGCATATGTAAAATTATGGATGTTTGATAAGATGCCAACAAATATTATTTTAGGAATGAACCTCCTGAATCAATTTATGCCTTATACTATTCAAAACAAATACTTATCATTGAGCTTCTTTGGTAATGAACACCAAATTACTATAAAAACCCATGCAACTTTAATAATTACCACAAGACCCCATGAAGAAGAAGACAAAAAACTATAAATTAAGATTTACATGCTAGTACACGATTTTGAAAAGAGAAAAGATATTATGAATACTATCATAACAAAGATCAAATAATTTTATGATAAGGTTTTGGGATAAGTGTAAATATATTGTTTCTCTTGATCTAAAACTTGGCATTGATCATACCTGAGGTATCAAATCTAACACTATCCCTTTCTTCCCTTCTCAAATTAAAATGGGAGAAGAAGAGATCAAAGAATTATTACAGAAGGATTTTATACATAAAATCCATAGTGAATGGACTTCTCCTACATTATATGTGAATAAACATAGAACAAAAGAGAGGGAAAATGAGATTGGTAATAAATTATAAAAAGCACAATGATTAGCCTATACTTATCAATCATCTAATTTCTAACAAGACTATTCTTATCAACAAGCTAAAGGAATGTTGTGTTTTTTATAAGTTTGATTTGAAAAGTGGATTTTGGCAAATTGTAGTAGAACCTAAAGATACTTATAAAACTACATTTGTCTTAATAGTCTTAGATAGGAATTATGAGTGGAAGGTTATGCCCTTTGGCCTAAAAAATGTTCCCTTTGAATTTCAAAAATGGATGAATGGAATCTTTGCCCATGCTAAACATTTTGTTGTCAACATTGATGATATATTAGTTATTTCAAAAGATTTGAATAGTCATCTTATACATTTGAAAGAATTTGATGATCTTTGTAACCAAAATGGGTTGGTTTTAAGTGATAAGAAAATAGAGATAGGCAAAACAAAGATTGAATTTCTTGGGTTAAATATATGTCAAAATAAGATTGCATTACAACCCCATATTTTGAAATCTTTAGAAAGATTCCTAGATGAGATAAAAGACAAAACCCAATTAAAAATATTCCTTGGATCTCTAAATTATTGCTCTCCATTCTATAAAGATCAGGCCAAAGATAGGAAGATACAATAGAAAAGGTTAATAAAAGACTCAACCCCATGGATTACTAAAATGACATAGGCAATCAAAAGAATCAAGGAAAAAGTCAAAGGACTACAAAATCTCAAACTTACAAGAGAAGGTTTAATGATTTTGGAAATAGATGCTTCTGATGAAGCATATGGAAGAAAACTTCTGGAAAAAACTAAAGATGGTAGAGAAGAAGTCTACTATTATTGTAGTGGAACATGGAACCCAACTCAAAAGAATTATCATTCCACTAAGAAATAACTTTTAGTAGCCAAAATATGTGTGTTCAAACTAAAGATATTTTTTTTACCAAATAAATTTCTCTTAAGGACAAATCTATTATAGTTTTAATCTATCAATAGAAAACCCCACACCCAGCAAGTTGGAAACTAGATAATGACTAGATGGGCAATATGGTTTTCTAACTTTGAGTTTGATGTTCAATACAAGAAAACAACTAATAATTGTTTAGCTAATTTTATGTCTAAAGAAGGATTAAAATGGTATTCTCACAAGTTTTGTACTAATCATGTTTTAATGTTTTAGGGTGATGAAGGATCTGATAATTTTGAATATGATACTGTTCTAGAAAATCTTACTCAGCAAAAAAAAGAAAAAATGAAAGAATGACTTCTTATCCCTATAGAGACCCAAATCAAATAACTTCCTTAGCTTTCTATTGAAAAAAAAAATCAAAATATTTCTTAGTTAATGCCTATAGGAACTTTTTTGGTGCTGACAAAAGAAATTGGACTAGATTCTATGACATGGATCACAAAAATATCAAGATACTTAGAGGACAGTTATCACTTGCAAAGTTTTAGCTGATCAAAGCAAAGGCAATTTTCTATGGAGAAGTCTATATTTATATGAGTACTAATCTGATTACAAGGATCTTTCATGATAGATCAACTAATGTACCATATGATCAATGGGAAAAGTTAACTTGGGATAAATGGCTTGAAGAATATGCACCAACCACTTTAAACCCCTGGTTCAAGATTCTTATCATTTATGAAGAATTAAGTGTTTATGATATTAATATGTTGTTCAAATTTAGTGGAGATCACCTTTATGATGAAATAGAATTTAAGTTCTATTTCAAATATTGTATATATAACCACGAGAACAAGAAAATTAGATATACATTTCAAATAAAGTTTTGCGAACTTTCAAAAGATGTTGATACCATATTAAGCAATGAATTTGTTGTGGAAAATCCTAAGCACCCTGATAAAATTGAAATATTAATCCTTGATCTTCATGACTCACATGCATACTCATGGGATGACTATGTCTATGACACTTATCATAGGTATGAAGATTCAGATGACATAAGCATTGACATGTCTATTGAAAGCCCTTATGGGAGTCCCTAGTAGGAAGCATGGATGGGCCCTTTCAAGGTTTATTCATTGTCCCTTTAATATGATGACATAGATGATTTAACTATGAAATCAAATCCTAGAGTGTGATCCAGCTATATCACACCATGTGACCCATGGTAAGGTCTTGTCTTGACTAGTACAGTGGGGTTATCATCTACTATTTATAGCTATGAGATGTTTTATTTTTATAAAGGTTTTGATCTGATAGGATCAATTTCTCATATTACTCCATGATTTGAGTAGGGAATCCCAATAAATTATAAAGTAGCACATGTGGTGGGGGTGGCCTGTCAACCTCTTATATTTTATTAGATGCTCCATAGGTAGTACACCTTTTGGCATGACATGACCAAAGCATCATTGCTTTTATCACTTTGCCTAGTTGGATGGGGTTGTCATCCAACAAACCTAGGTTTTTGGTTGTTTATAACTAGTTACTCCTTGAACCGATGGAGAATATCTCCCAATTCTTTATTTAAGAAGAGTTTGGGGTTCATTCACTACCATCAAGTGCTAGGAGTAGAAAGGAGAGAGATTTGTAAGTATTTAAGCTCTATAATTCTTAGGATAAGTCTATTGAGTATTGGTTTAGATAGCTACATGGCTCAGGGTAGAATATTTTTCAAACTATTTAGCCTTTTGCACTGTGCATAGCCTATGGAACCAATGTATTTTAGTTTCTGATTTTTTATCCTAAAGAGTAAGTAGGATTATGACTATGTACGGTTAGAATCTTGTTAGACTTCACTGATTATGTAATTTTGTTTTATGTTATATAAATATATTTTATTCAATTGGTCTTGTCGATAAGTTATTTATGTTACTAACTATTATTCCATTAGAGAGATTTATATAAATATATTTTGTTCAATTGGTCTTGTTGATAAGCTATTTATGTTACCAATTATTATTCCATTAGAGAGAGTTATATAAATATATATTTTTTCAATCGGTCTTGTTGGTAAGATATTTATGTTACCAATTGTTATTCCAATAGAGAGAGTTATAAAAAAGGCATGGTGACACTCATCCAAAAACTTATATGTATGGCATAAGGTTCCCAAGGTCACTTAGTTGTGATTATGAGGCATGTGTGTGTGTGTGTATTATTTCATAAATAATGAAAAGATAATGCATGTAAAATTTGACTTATGCTACTCTATCCTATAAATGAAAATAAATATAGAAATAAAATGACATAAACCTTATTAAATCATTGCTCAAACATATTATGCATAGTATGGCTTGAGCTAATTCCCACTAAAATACTCAAAAAACATCTCACCATATAACATGTGCAACTAACATGCACTAATATCCAGATGTTGTAGATTATATAGGGCTGAAATTATTGGATCTGGAGATTTATAGGTTACTTCAAGTACTTTGAGGCATAGAGGATAAAGGGCTCCCCTCCACCAAAATATTACCCTTTATGTGATGATCATGCCAAGCCTTCTATTTAACCTTATATGTGGTTTGGGTCCATCGAGAAAGGGTACACTATTTGTCTAGTTTCATCAGGTCCTCTTATTGCACATCTAAGAACTCATTATCAGTAAGATGACTCACTTGAAAAATGAAAAAATAAGGTAATATGAATTTCATGGGCATGATATCCTTGATCTACAACACCATATAAAATGGTGTGGACTTAGTTAGGCATTTATAGGTGATCTAGTGGGTCCATAAGATAGTTTTGACTCAGTCATCCCAATCCTTTCACCCTACATCATAGATATTTATGAGGAAATTTTATTAGTATTTTGTTAAAGTCCTTTTTTGTTCCATTTAATTGTGGGTGGAAATGTATCATCTTGTGGTGCACAATCATGAAATCATACAAAAAAATGTGCATGATTTAATTGATGAAATGAGTGCCTCAATTGTTGGTCAAGTTGGGGTATACATAATAAAAAATTATATTATACCATAAAAAATTCATAATTTTCATTGAATTAAAATTATTAGTGGGTGTGGCCTCAACTCATCTATTAAAATAGTCAGTTGCAACTATACTATAGTGCACATCTGGTCTTTGCACAATTAGGGATATAAGGCTCACAAATTTCATGACCTAATTTTTAAAGGGAACCTATGTGAGAATGGGGATTAGGGGAATTTCATCCTTTTGATTGGGAATCTTAATATTTTGGCAAACATCACATTTATAGGCACACTCCTTTACATCTTTGAAAAGGGTCAGCCATAAAAGGCTAGATAGAAGGATATTTCAGGCTGTAGATTCAATGATAAACTACCCATTAGCTATGCCTTCATGTTGTTATTATAATAGATCATCACATTCATGATATAAAATGCATCAATGAAATACTTCATCATGCCATAATTTGAATAACTCCCCACTAAAAGTTGATAGGGGGAGGAACGAATAGTTAGTTTCTTCTTTTTAGTAGAGTAGTTCTCAGGTACAAATCTAGAGGTAAGAAATGTTGAAATTTATAATAATTATTATAAGACACATTATACCTTATATAATTAGGCATATAGCATATTAGATTCAATTAGATTCATGCCCTATCTAATTCTTAGGTATATTAAGTGGTCTGGACTCAGGTTATCCCTTACTAGTTTCACAACCACAAATAACTAAATTATTGAAATATGATGATCTAATGATTGATGCACCCATAGAGAATTGACTTGTTAACTATCCAATTAATATCCTTATGATTGGTAAATAATATGAATGGAGTGGCCAATATATATGCACAAAACTTATGGACTATGAATATCATTGCAAGTAATTTAGGCCTCGTTGTTGTGTAGTTATGTTCAATGGGCATGAGATTCTTGCTTGTAAAGTAGATGGGGTGGTCAGTCTTGTTTTTTCCTAGCTGATTTAGAATAACACCAATATCTATCCCTAACACATAAACATACACATGGAAGGGGTGTTCTAGTCTAGAAACTATAATATTGGTGTGTTGGTTAGTTTATTCTTCCATGTTTTAAAATCTTCCTCTTGTGCTTCATCTCATATAAACACTTATTTTTTATATAAGGTCATCTAGTGGTTAAAATATATTGGCATAGTGTCAAATAAAATTTATATAGTAGCCAATATGCCCTAAAAATGCATAAAATTCCCTCTAAGTGGTGGGTGGTTCTAACTGAAGGATGATTGTAATCTTGGCAAGATTGATAAGAAGGCTCTCTTTGCAAATGGCATGGTGAATTAACATGCCAAAGGGAATTACAAAGATGAATTTATTTAGGTTTAGGTATATCTAGAGTTGAAAAAAATATTAAAAAATGAGCCTCAAGTTGTCATGGTGATTTTTCATTAGTCTATAGACCACCCAATCATCTATGTATCTAAAGGAACTGATGCACAAAGCCTTTAAATGCCACTATGACAATGTGAGAGAAAATAATGGGTATTATTTTATCCCATAGGGAATTATGTTGTAGTTGGAAAATCCCCATTCTATTTCAAAAGTGCTATTTGGCTTGTCTTCCTCAATCTACATTTGATGATAGTATGAGAAGCCATTAGTGAATGTATACACCTTGCAACCTTCCACCCCTTCAAGAATTTCCTTAGTGAAGGGAGTGAAAAATGGATTTGTGACACATGTTAGTTTTAGGAGTCAATAATCAACATGGACTATAATTCATCCATCCTTTTTAATTTTGATCACCATGGGGCTTACCCTTTCAGACTCCTCCACTAGGTATATCACACATGTAGCCATTATATTATTAATTTTTACCTTTACCTTGGCACGAAGGTTAGGGTTCATCCTGTATGGATTTTTATTCATGGGCCTCATGACTTAGATCATATTAATTATAATATTACCTAAATAATATTTCACTCCCTTCATCTCATAATAACTTCTAGGGAAGAGATCCTAAAATTTATAGGGTAGCAATATAATGCATGCCATCTCCATGTTCAACCAATAGTTTCCAATGGTGGAAATATTAGATTCCTTCTCTGAGCTGATGTTTACCTTGTTTATTTCTAAGTGATCTAGTCTCACTTATGATAATCATTTGATGTCTTTATTACCTCACAATCTACTTAAGAAGTATCAACATGAAGGTGACTTGACTCTCCCTCTACTTTGTGTACCAATTTTCATTTTTTAATAATGTATCGCTAGTTGCATTCCATCAAAAATTCTTCATCATCCTTATTAGATTTTTTGTTTACCTTATTATCATTAAATTGTTAGGGTGTGGAGCTAAAAGCTTCAACTATTTGCAGACACAAGAAGAGGATGCTGAAGAACTAGAGGAACCGGCATTGGCAGTATAACCGACATCGGTCACAGCTAGTGGAGAAGGAAACCAGTGATGGCAGGAGGTCGGCCAACGTCGGTAGCACCAGGCAAGTAGGGGCCGACGTCGGTCACCTGTGTATTTCCAGAACTGCTGTTGACAAACAGTCAGTTAAGTGAAGCGAGTGTTTGCATGTCAAATGACTAATTATAGTCACGAGCTGCGTGTCTAATTATTGTAGTTAGATTTCTATTTTTATAACCATGGGATTCTATTTAGAAACCCATAAGGCTTATATTGTAATTAATCAAGAAGGCAAGTAAAAGCATTGAAGCAAGCAAGGTCAAGGAGATCTACAGGTGTAAGGTCAAGGAGATCAACTGAAGCATTCAAGGAGGGATAGCAACTTAGATTATAGAGTTGGTTTTGTGTTGAGCAAGAGAGAGAGGGAAGAAGGTCTTGAGGTGTGGCAAGCCTTTGAGGTAGAGTAAGAAGTGGCATCTTCCTTATTGTATTTTCTTCTAGTAATATTTAATACAAGAGTGTGTATTGTCTCTAGAATTCTTTGCTGTCTCAAGTTTCTAGTTACTTTATCATTTTGGTATAATTCCATGTTTAATTGCCTATAAGAAAGTAATCAATTGTGCTTCTGTTGGATAAGGGGTCACCTAATAGTTGGTATCAGAGCATATTGATTGTTGTAGGTTCTCTTGACAAGTGGTATTAGAGGTACGGTTTGTAGGAAGCAAGGTATTGTTTTTTGATTACAGGTCATTCACAGGGTTTTCTGATTGAGTGGGAGTTCAGCAATGGTAGAAGAAAGTAAGCTACGAATGGAGAAGTTTAACGGCAAGAATTATCAACACTGGAAGATGTAAATTGAGGATTATCTGTATCAGAAGGATTTGTACTTACCATTGGGTGGGGTTGCATGCAAGCCCACAGATATGAAGGATGAAGAATGGAGTGTTCTTGATCAGAAGGCTCTCAGTTCCATAAGGTTGAGCCTTGCATCATCTGTGATTTCCAGCTTATCACAGTGTAAGACAACGGAAGAGTTGATAAAGTCCTTGGCAAATTTATAGGAAAAGCCCTCGGCTTCTAATAAGGTATATCTTATGAATCAGCTATTTACTGCAAATGCAGGAAGGTGGATCGGTACATACTCATCTCAATGATTTCCATGGTTTGGTAAACCAACTAGCTTCAGTCAATATTATTTTTGATGATGAGGTAAAGGATCTCTTGATTTTATGTTCTTTGCCTGAAAGTTGGGATGGTTTGGTTATGGTAGTAAGTAATTCTACATCTGCCTCTAAAATCTTAAAAGTTGATGATGTTGTGAGTGTGATCTTGAATGAAGAAATAAGTAGGAGAAACACAGGTGAATCATCAGGGAATGCTCTAAGTGTAGAAAGTAGGGGAAGGCAAAGGGAGAAGATTGAGCAAGGGAAATCAAGGTCAGGAAGGAGATCTGAGTCCAAAGGTATTACCTGCTGGTTTTGTGGAAAGAAAGGACATACAAAGAAGGAGTGTTAGTGGAGAGATAAAGAAAATCAACATGCAGGTACCGAAGAAGCAAAGGATTCAAATATTGTGGTATAGGATGCTCTCATACTTTCTTTGGATAGTCAGGTAGGATCATGGATTTTATATTCTGGTTCATCTTTTCATGCATCCCCAAACAGAGATTTGTTTCATGAGTATGAACAGGGAGACTTTGGAGTGCTCTATTTAGGGGATGGTATGCCTTGTTAGATAGTTGGCAAAGGGAAAGTGTAGCTGAGATTGCAGACTGACAACACATGGGTGTTGAAGGAGGTCATGCATGTTCTAATTTTGAAGCAGAGTTTGATTTTTGTAGGAAGGTTGGGTGATGAGGGATGCACAATAACCCTCACAATAGACTCTTGGAAGGTTACCAAGGGAGCACTTGTTCTAGCAAGAGGTAATAAAGTAGATACTCTTTATCTGTCTACTTGTATTACTGATTCTACTTCTAGTGTAGATTCGAAGATGTGGTCTAATAGGCTTGGTCACATGAATAAGAAGGGAATGGACGTTCTTGATTCAAAAGGTATGTGTTCAAATTTAGAAAGCACAGATACAGTTCATTACAAAAAAAGGAAATTTGATGCTTTTGACAGGAACAAAGAAGCCTTGGTGTTTATGGAGGAGATGAAGGACAGAGATCAGTCACAGGGGCTAAATAAATTTGAGCAGGGTAGTATGGACAGAGGTTTAATCCAAGAAGATCTCATGAATGAAAATTTCATCACTTACAAGAACACACAGATGCCGATGTCGGTCACTTGGGACCGATGTCGATCAGCCAAATATAGACATCGGTCATGTGCAGACCAGCAGGGTTGGTAGGTCAGGCAAGAGAAGTCTGACGTCGATGATAAGGACCAACGTCAGTAGGGGGGACACTGGCGTCGACCAAGGAACCGATGTCAACAGTCAGGGTTAGTGTAGGGAACCGACATCAGTCAGGAGCAGACTGGGAGATGGCCTAGATCGGTCATTAGAATGGATGATGGGTGGATAGCTAGCTGTCAAGGAGTCTCAAACACCCATATGGAGGTTAGAAAGGGTATGTGAACCTCATATTCATTGTTCACCTTCTTTATATTGCTTACTGATAGTCAAGAACTAGGAAGACGGAAGAAGCAATGCAGGTAGAATCCAGAAACAGTGGGAGCTTGACATGGATGAGGAGTGTGAGTCCTTGAGTAGAGCCAAACAGGTATTTGTTGGTAGAGTTGTCAGCTAGAAGGAATCACTAGATGGAGGGATGGATTCCCATTTTAGAGAAGAGAGTGGATGGACACATGAGATAGAAGGCTATGGTATATGGTCTTGACTAGGCTGCAGAGCAATGGAGGTTTGACCATTGTATTTTATCTTTACCAGGTTGGATAATGTTAGCTACATTATCTTGTTACTGTATTGTGTTACTTGTTGCAGGGTTTCATATACAGGGATTTTTTTGAGCTAAGGGTAGAGTTGGTTCAGAAGTATGTCATGAAGAATTTAGGAGCAACAAAATTCTTGTGGCATAAGTGACAGGTATAACATCACAGGTTTCTGTGGTGGTTGGTCTTCAAGAGTGACTTTGAAGAGGGATACAGAGCCTAAGGAACAAAATAGATGGTGTATAGGTATAGGTATAGTAGCAGTTGTTTATCTCCAAGTGGGAGATTGTTAGGGTGTGGAGCTAAAAGCTTCAACTATTTGCAGACACAAGAAGAGGATGCTGAAGAACTAGAGGAATTGGCATCGGTAGTATAACCGACATTGGTCACAGATAGTGGAGAAGGAAACAAGTGATGGCAGGAGGTCAGTCGATGTCGACAACACCAGGCAAGTAGGGACCAACGTCGATCGCTTGTGTATTTCTAGAACTGTTATTGATGAACAGTTAGTTAAGTGAAGTGAGTGTTTACATGTCAAATGACTAATTATAGTCACGAGCTGTGTGTCTAATTATTGTAGTTAGATTTCTATTTTTATAACCATGGGATTCTATTTAAAGACCCATAAGGCTTGTATTGTAATTAATCAAGAAGGCATGTAAAAGCATTGAAGCAAGCAAGGTCAAGGAGATCTACAGGTGTAAGGTCAAGGAGATCAACTGAAGCATTCAAGGAGGGATAGCAACTCAGATTGTAGAGTTGGTTTTGTGTTGAGAAAGAGAGAGAGGGAAGAAGGTCTTGAGGTGTGGCAAGCCTTTGAGGTGGAGGAAGAAGTGGCATCTTCCTTATTGTATTTTCTTCTAGTAATATTTAACACAAGAGTGTGTATTGTCTCTCAAATTCTTTGCTGTCTCAAGTTGCTAGTTACTTTATCATTCTGGTATAATTCCATGTTTAATTGCTTATAAGAAAGTAATCAATTGTGCTTCTATTGGATAAGGGGTCACCTAACAGTTGGTATCAGAGCATATTTATTGTTGTAAGTTCTCTTGACATAAATAACTTAGGCATGGTGAGTATTTTATCATTAAACATCTATTTTATCCACTCTTCCATTATAGCTTCATCTCCTAATGATAGTGTAGTGGATATACTGTAAGGGATCTACTACCTCCAAATTGGATGAAGGGAAGAAAGTATGAGTGAATGTTTACTTCAATATTTTACAACAAATAGATTATTTACATGTTTCAATTATAACATGTTAGGATTTGGCCCAAGTATTTAGGGTTATGCAGAAAACATAAACCCATAGATCTTTTGGGACACATAATTTATGTCATGTCAACTCATTTTCACATTTATGGATCTATTCCCATGAGTCTGAGTTGCCTACATATATGGAAAACCCCTTGTAATCATTACTCATCTTGAACCATGAGTAAATAACATTCTTTACTTTTGTCTAAGTTGGAAGGATTGGATAATGCATATCCCACTAATGTGTAGTAATAATATTTAAGGTGTATACTAGATCACCCATACAACCTTATTCCTTGGTGATGCACATTTAAAGGTCATACATGTATGGGGTGGCACTTATAGAACCATTAGATCAAGTTATATTATAAAGTTTGATTTTGTTTATCTATAGCACTCACTTGATCTTGGATGGGGAGGGTACTGGCACCCAAATTTCCTTGTTATGTGATCCAAATTTTATGCCAATGTGTGAGGCCCATCAATCATGTGAAGACTAGGGTTAGGATCTTACTACACTAAATTTACTTATAGTCACTTCATATGACTCCTATATGCATCACTCAAAAGGGGTCATAAATAGACTAAGTATCATCCCATATTAGAATGCCCTCCTTGGTGATAGGTTTTCTACTCCTTGATCTATGATAATATATATGTTGTTGATATATTCCTCTAAATCAATACTTTTCACATAGGTTATACCTTGATCATTTGGAAATAGGATTATAACACACTCTTTACAATTTTTTAAATATCTTAAAGTGATTCTTAAATTGCATATATGCATTATTTTCATAGTGTCATGGTCTACCAAGAAAGGATAGGTAATTATCCACTTTGGTGAGCTTGATCATTTTGAAATATATGTTTTAATGAATTTATTGCTTATTATTAGAAAAGAGGAAAGAAGAAACTAAGTATGGGTATGGTTCAAAAACTTGATTTTTTGCACACACATTGAATTAGAAGATCATGTAGAGCTCCTCTTTGGTTTGGGAAGATGACCTGTAGATAATAAAAAACTAAAACAAACTTGTTTATTAGACAAATAGTTGGGTCGATTGCCTAGCGATAGCTAGATCCTAGAAGTGAGAACTTCCTTATGGGCTATCAATACACATGTTTTAATCATTTAAGCTTTTAAATAAAAAAGAAAGGTACTTGTTTCAATAAATCAAAAGGTACTAAAATTAAATACAAGAATGCTTGCTAATAAAATAGACTAAAAATGATTAAATTAGTGATAAAATAATTAATATAGGTGATAGAGGGTTTGGGTATGCTTTATAAAATCAGAAATGGATCTATGAATAGGTAAGAACATGAAAAAATAGGTTTAATTGGGTGTAGGTAGGTGAAATTAGCTTGCTAGTTTTTAGTGCCACATTAACTATCGATGGTTAAGGTGACCATCAGTGATTAAGGTGACCTTTGATGGTTAAGGTGACCATCAACAATTGAGCAGACCATTGGTGGTTGAGTTAACCATTGATGGTTACTATGTGAGGATCTAGGTTGGTAATTTGGTTGATTAACAAGATCTAAAAGATGGATTTTGAGAGGTGGGTAAGGCCTAGGTTATTTTAAAATGGAAATAAAGTACATGAATACTGAGAAACAAGTACTTATCTTACCATAAGTCAATTGGGTAGATGATTGACGTAGTTGATATGTTAGTGGAATTTAGATCAATTCTAGTAGAGTAATGGTACTTGAGAACTTAGTGGGGAGGAAAGTTGACTCTCTGATATGATTGCTAGATTGATGAATTACTAATGGTGATTGTCCTACAAGCAAGAAACTCTTAGATGCACAAGTTCTTGATAATAATTGTATATCCCTTTCACCTTCAAGTTCCTCTCTTCTTATAGGAAAAAACAAGAGGCAAAAGTGAAGGTTTAACTGGGATATCTAATTATAAATTATCTATATAAAGGCTCACAACAAGATTTAGATAAGTTATAATTAGAAAATCAAAGTGGGTGGTTTTCATGCTTTTGGTTAAGGAGGTGCACCTGACTGTCAATGTTCAGGGTGACAATTAATGGTTAGCCATTCATCAGTGGTTTAGTGCCAAAGGGAGAAAAGGGATAAAAGGTTAGGTTGAGCCAATTGAGTTAAACTAATTGTAGGTTAGGTTTGACTAGTAGTTAAAGGGTTAAATGGTCCTAAGGTGGTCTAGGGGTATTTTAACATTCAAAATCATAGTGTGCATGTTTTTGGCATCTACATTTTTCCCTATTTTGTTATGTAGCTTGAGTAAACTAACTATAAAATAAAAATTAATGATGGTCAAAGGTCTATTGATTATCCTGAGTATGGGAGGAGGTGTTCCTCCTCAAATTAGGAGGTGATGAGGTAAAGTAGAATTGGGTATGGGTTTGACAAGGTGGGTAAAGGTTATGATAAAGGTGGATGACTAGTTAGGCACGAAGGCACAAAAAGCATGCAAAGGGTGACAAAAAATATGATATCCAAGATCATGCAAAGATAAGGTTACCATGGTTGATAATAATAGAGGTCAGTGTTAGAAATGCAAGTGACTAGTGTACTACATGACCATAGGTAGGCATGGTGGATGAGTACACCTATTAGTCTCCTAGATAAGGTTAGTGTGTTTGGTGGGTATTTGAGGTAGGAAGTGCTCCCATGGAAAACACAAATAGGTCAAGTATTATCGGTATCCAAGGTAGGAAGTAATCTTGAAAAGACACAAGAAAGTTAGGTAAGCATGAGGTGACACAAATTCAAAAAGGATCAACATGGTAATATTATTACTGTAGTCAAAGGACTAAGCAAAAGGGGTGGGTGGAGAAGGTAGTCTCTATGGTTGGGTCAAACGAAGTTAGTTTTGTTAAAAGGGGTTTAACTAAGGTTTAAGTGTTAAAATAGGGCATATTAATCATTAATGATTAGGGTACCCAAGGGTGACCATCAATAGTCACCATGATTATCGATAGTTAGGGTGGGAACCCTAAAAGTCTATGGGTTAAAAGTGAAAGTGGATTTACTTTTTACACATTGTAGCTCTTGCTCATTTGATTTTGCACCCTAGTTTCTTGGCATTTACTACAAGGGATATGACTAAGCATTTGGTTGAGTTGGTGGTTGGTGATTTTTTGGAGGTACATTCTTGAGGTAGTTTTTTAGGATTGAGATGCAAGGTGGATGAGGGCATGATCGAGCAATGGGATGTAGTCTCCATCCATGATAGAGGTCAAGGAATGAGGTAGGTAGTGTCTTGAATTTGATAAAACAGTTTGAATTTTGTAATTACATTAGGTTGGGGGTTAGGGTAGTTTAAAATTTTATCAAGTGGGATTTGTTGTGCCCTACATAGGTTTCTTTGTAAAATTTGGGTAATTAGGTAGGTAAAATTAGTAATTAAAAGGATGGTTAGGTTAAGGGGGTCAGTAGAGTGATTAGGGTATCTAAGTAGGTGTTTTAACCATTAGTTAGGTGAAATTTAGGGGTAGCTAGGGTTTGGGTTTTTTGTCTATAAAATTCCCACAGTGACTATCGATGGTCAGGTTTGACTGTCGATGATTGACACCCTAGAATATGAGGGTGTATAATCGTTGGTGGTCACCATGATCATTGGTGGTTGATAAGGTAGGGAATCTTTTGAAAATTGATTTAAAAGGTTAGGGAAAGTGGAAATATTGCATGTTAGGCCTAGGTGAGCAAGGTAGGTCCAAAGGGTAATATTGGTGGGTATGAGTTAGATAAAATGCAAATAATAAGGTAGGTGAGTGAAATTGTCAAGTGGAAATAATGCATTACCCAAGGGTTAGAGTGCCAAGTGGAGGAAAGGGTAGGATGTTTGAGAATATTTGAGATGGGGTGGGTATTTTTGGGAAAGGGTAGTGAGGTATTGGTTTGCTAAGTATCATCTTGATAGGTTACGGTAGCTACCAAAACTTTTAGGTAAGTGTAGGTTGCAAAAGGTAAGGTAGTGTGGGTAACGGGTGTGGGTTAGGGTAGAATAGGTTAAATGTTGGTAAAGAGGTTGATTTTAAAATGATAAATGCTAATGCATGCTAACTTTTATTTTTGAAATCATGGGAGATGATCTAAATAAGGGATTGAGTCCCTAAGATCTTTGTATATATTTAGTAGGAGATGACCCTAGTGGACTGGGCCTATATGGATGAGTGGGTTTGGGTGATATGAGGAACTAATAGCATGTGATGTAAGATAAATTTATGGTCATAGCAATCATCAAGAGATGGGATCCTATTAAAAACACCTTCCTACTTAATAATAGTGAGATGCCCATTATTCTTGAGGACGTGCATAAGATCACCTAATTTCCACTACATGAAAATTTGATCAACCATATCAAGTGTGAAGATCAAGATGATCATGTTGAGCTCTTATATAAAAATGATAGTAATCAAGTCAGATGACCCACTAGGAGATTTAGGTATACAACATTTTATCAAAGGGCTCTAGTTGAGAGGAGACTCATGGCTCATGATTACTGTGACCTTCTTTGGGCTTATCAACTCAAGTAGTGGGAGATTCCCTTACTTGCTACTAGGGGTTCTAGTTGAGCTACTGGTAGGTTGAATAGTATTTGGATGGGTTTTGGTCCTACTTGTATAGATATACAAGGAGTTATGGGGTTTCAGGGACCAAAATAGATATGGTATTAACATTAGCTTGGTTCTACATTACGAGGCCTACAAACATATTTAGGTGCTGAGACTACTGGGATTATCTTGGGTGGTGTATACATAGATAGAGTTCCCCATTAGATTTATGTGATGGAGGGGGGACTTTTTTGCATTAGGTATAAGAGATGGGGATCATGATGTAGAGTGGTTTAAGGTTGCATAGGGTACACTAGTGTTAGGTGATATCACATGGAGGCCACTCCTTTAGTTTTTAGTATGGCCAAGGTACAAGAGATAGACACTCTCCCTCTATAGTTATAGATGGATACTTGGTATGTGAGAGGGAAAGGTGGAGCTAATTCCATTTGATAGGGTATGTTAATGATTTAGTCTAGTATAGGGCATTTTGGGCCCATTCCTTAGGTATAGGAGAGAGGAATCAAAGATCCCTTTACCAAACCCACATTTTATTCTTACATTACTAGATGGTGTGTATGAGGAGCTACTAGCTAAGGCTTTGATATATGATGTTAGGTTTGTAGACACTTACATGGAATGATACTAACCCATATACATAGCTACAGACATTAGTGGAGATGAAGGAGGTGCAAGGTCAATGGTCATGGATCTAGTTGGCCATGATGGATAGGCAAGGGTGGCTTTGGTTGTATCATAGGGATAGGTATAGGTCTTATAAGGATAGGAAGCCACACTTTAGGGCTATATTATCAAATTATAGGACCAAACTATGAACTTATAAGGTTAGATTGCTACTATCATAGGGGAGAGGTATAAGGTTAGGACCTCGCTAGGCTTGGTGACTTAGGAGAGGGACTCTTTATGGTAGTTGGAGGAGGAACATCACCAAGATAAGAACACCACCTAAATTTATCCCATTGACATGGTACATAGCTATAATGCAAGAGCTATAGTACTATGAGGCTGTTGTTCTGGCATAATGTCCAAATGAGCTCTGACGGGGTGAGTATAGGGACAATTTAGTATAGGGATCTAGTTTAGCCACACCAAGGTAGTGGGTAGTGTCTATACTTAGATAGATGGGGATAGGTGTTGGATCAACAAGCACAATAGGTGGATAGGAACTGAGACTTAGTGGAGCTCTAGGAGGTAGTGATACCCCTAGGGAATAGATAGAGCTGAATATGTATATGACCTTTGTATACCAATTTGATTCTGGCATGTGAGCCAATGTAGTGAGATGTACATTTTTTGAGAGAGAGCTCTATTTATCTATATGTACACATTACTATGATCAATTGACTTATGAGCTTATATATGTGTTATTTATGTTCATGTGCATGGTTGATGGTTTTATGTTGATGATTAATACTTATGATGTGATGCTTACACATGATCATGGATTATGATTATGTTATGGATTCTTAGCTAAGGAATGAGATGGTTTGGATTTATGGTCATGCTTATTACATGCTAAATCTTAATGTGTATATACTGCATTATTAGACTTTAGACACGTGGTGAAAAATGGTTGATTATTTAAATTTTTATGGATGTTATTGCTTTATGATGTTAATCATGGTTATGGTTGTTGTTAGGGTTATGCTTATGGCATGATAATTTTTAATGATTATTTTGGATTTCATTATGTTTAGACATGTTAACGTTGATTTTATTTCTTATGGATGGTGATTATCATACATGGTATGATAATATGGATGGTTATGGTTATGCCTATGGTTCTTTGTTGTTAATGTTTATGATAAAATGTATGAGATAGTTTAATTAACAACACTAGATGGGATAATAGATAATATAATCAAGAGGTGAATTCCATAATGAAAATATCAACTAGTCATGATAAGATGAGTAGAGAGCATGGTGTTTCTTCGTTGATAAGGAATACAACAAAACTAAAGTTGGATTGACTTAATGAACATAAGCCCTTTGAATACTTTGCATTAGTGTTTCTTAGTTAGCTAAAATGGTGTCTTGAACATGTAATGTCAAGTAAGATTTAAAATCCCTTGCATATAGTGGAAAAGGGGATATGGGTGAAAATGGAACCCTATTGCAAGAGTAGCATGCCTCCATTATAGGTTTCTAAAAGACTATGGTAAATAAACTAATGCTAAATTTGTGTATACTAATTGATGCAGGAAGTCTACTTGTAAAATGTAATTATTACTTCCACCTTATCTTGTTGTTTGAGAGTCGATTATAGATTTTGAGAGTATTTTGATTTTGTTTTGATTATGATAATGGGTCTTTTGTTGATTTTTATAAATGGGATGTTGATCGATCAAGAAGCTTCCAAGAAATTTCTATGATTTTAATAAATGATCACTCATCCATCCTTCGATGGAGTGGTATAATTTTATATGCTTTATTTTATTCTCTTGATATCTATCCTTCAAGGGAGTAGTCCACCTTACATTGTGGCAATTTTAAAGAGGTTTTTAACAAGTATCCTTCAAGGGAGCAGTTTGTGAATGCTAAGAATGACCCATGATTTCTAGTGATAGGAATTTTGTTATTTTGATTTGATTTTTCTTGACATAGAATCATTTAGGCTAGATTAGTGGTTCATATTTATGAAAGAAAAACTAAAATCACAAGAAGGTTTATTAGGTGTGAAGAGGTTTATGTGACAACGACCATAGGAATCCTTCTTGTGAAGATGTGGAAAGTACCATGAGAACCATGCCATGGGTAGAGATGTGATATACATTATTGAAGATAAGGATATGTCTATGACAATTAATCACATGATTCAATGTTAATTGATTTCCCCTAAAATAAGGAGATGGAATAGGTAGATAGAAAGGGATGAGCTTAAGTTAGATAATAGGTAAATGTGATCCTTTTCATCAAAAGAATGGATGTAGATGTGAATAATTAAGGGGTTCAAGCTTTGGGTGGCCTTCAAAATAAGGCAATCGATAAGCTCTTGATCCATACTTATGGGTTATGATATAAGGTCCAAGCTAATTGAAAGTAAACTTTCCCCACTTATTTTTCTCCATATTAGTGACATGTTGATTTTCCTTCAGGATGAGGTCTCTGACATTGAATTCTTGCACTCTAAGGTACTTGTTATAGGCATGTTTGACATGATATTGGTAGACATGGAGGTGGGTGAGGGCTGCTAGACAATGCTCATCTATTAGTTCCAGTTGGGCTAAATGGTGTTGATGATAATCATCCTTAGAAATAAGATCTTATAAAGATATGTAAACATAGGGTATATGGAATTCAAGAAGAAAGACAACCTCTACTCTAAATACAAGATCAAATGGGGTAGCACTTGTAGGGGTTATAAAACTAGTATGATATGCCCATAAGGTAAAGTTGATGTACAAATGCTAATCCTAACCAGATGCACTAACCATTTTAGTTAGCATGTTATTAAAAATTTTGTTAGATGCTTCTCCCTATCCATTATCTTGAGGGTGATAGGGTGAGTAAAAACTTAAATTAATGTTGAATGCATCACATAAACCTTGGAATCACTTGTTCTTAAAGGATTTACCATTCTCGATGATAATCTTATAAGGAACACCGAAGTGGTAGATGATATGATGGTTGATAAAGTCAACAATATTTTCTACTTTGGTTGAGACTAGAGGGATAACCTCCACCCACTTTTTAAAATACTCAGTCATGGTAATAATATAATGGTGTCATTATGAGGAATGGGGGTTGATCTCACCAATGAGGTCCAGGCCCTATTGTGAAAAGGGATAGAAATCAGTGGAAATAATGAAGGCTGTGATTAGGTACACGATGTAAATTAGCATGTTGTTGGTACTTAACACATTTTTTCACATAATCACAATAATATTAGTTAAGGGTAGGATAATAATAGCTAATATGGAGGATGCACATAGCTAAAATGAGGTCATGAAAGTGTCCCCCAAGATGCCATTATGTATTTCCTTGATAACATGGGAGGCTTCATGACCATGCAAGTAATAGAAGAGGAGGCCATCAAATCCACATTTATAAATAATTCCTTCCACAATGGTATATCATGAGTTACCTTGAATGAATGATCTTTGAGTGCTCCTAGAGAGGCTAGAGGGATCTATGCCAAGTTTAAGGTAGTCAAAGGTTTGTTGATACCAAAGGTCAGGTTGGGTCTCCTCCACATTAAAAATGGTGGGAGAATCTAGTTTTACATAGGATGGTTGGGTAAGTCTATATATAATGATAGATAGATTATATTTTGAGGGTCAAGATGGTAGCTAAGAGGCAAGGGAAGCCATGGTGTTAGTGAGCTTGTTGGTAGATCATGAGGTTGACTAGATGTGGTAATGCTTAAATGGTTCTAAGAGTTCATCAAATAGCTTCTTTTAATACTACAAAACATCATTATTACACTAGTAAGAGCCATTTATTTTATTGACTACAAGTTAGGATTCACCAAAGATATTGATTATTTTTATTCCTATGGCCAAGGTAATTTAAAAGCCTATCACTAGGGTTTCATTCTCAAGCATGTTGTTGGTACATTCAAAATCAATCTTGAAGGACAAAGGGAGGGGTTCACCATCAAAGGGGATAAAGATGATACTTTATCCCACACCACATTTATATTTTGATCCATTGATAAACATGGTGACTTTATAAGTGAAATTCACTTGAGATAGGGTCATGATGGATTCATTAAGGAACTCAAGAAGAGGAGGTTGGTTATCTGTTAATGGTGAATTATCTAATTGGTCAGATAATGACTTGCCTTTTAATTTACTTCTACTAGAGAAACTCAATGTCAAACTCTACTAAGATCATGAGCCACTTAGCCATATGCGAGTTTTGATATGGCTTGGAGTACATGTACTTGAGTGGGTATGTGTTGGTTATGATATAGGTTTTATGGTTAAGAAGGTAGTGGCAAAGCTTGGTGGTGATAAAGACTAAAGTTAAGTAGAGTTTCTTAGTATGAGTATACCATGTATCGTACTCTACCAACATGTGATTAATGTAGTACACATATTGATCTCTATGTTGTTCATCCCAGTGAGTGAGCATTGCCCTTAGGGAATGGTTAGTGGTAGAGATATATAGGTAGAAAGGTTGGTCATCCTTGGGAGAGGTGAGGATAGATGGTGACAAAAGGTAATATTTGAGTGAAGCAAAGGCCTTTTGACAATCACTATTCCACATTGTTGGGTGAATATTTTGTCATCCAACTAAATGGTGACCAAAATAGTTCCTATCACCACAAAATAGGGAGATGGGTCATATTGGTGTGCAAGTTTACTACATCAACAGGGGATGAATCTCTCCTCTCATCAAGGAGAGGTTCCCTATTAAATATGTAGAGTTATATACAAAATAAATAAGCAAAAAGTAAGACACGAGGGTGAGACAAACCATACATCTTTCTTATTTTAGAGATGATGCACACAGACAAAGGAGAAAATCCTAGCTATAAACGTTGAAGGCACTTCTTTTTTTAGAAGTGTTGCTACAAGAAAAAGTAGGAGTTTCTTTCAAATAGTGAAATAACCAGTGATAAAAAGGGGCATAGTAATAGCAGGATGAAATAGAGTGCAAAGTCTCCACCTCAATTGCCCAAAGAGTATATCACAAAGGATAATGGGGGCACAAATTCACCCCAAAATCCTTGACACAAAAAGAAAATGAAAACACAGACTGTAATCAATTGTGAAAGTGCAAAGTCTTCTCATAGTTGGTTTCAGGACACTTCCCTATTACCTTCACTAATTCTATGTACCAAATTAAATGAATAAGGACACCTTTAGATGACACAAGTTAGAATAGCATAAAGTCTATAAAAACTTGCTTTCTCATTCAAATAACAAGGAAAATGAAATTACAACCTGAGCTCAAAGTCTCAGTCTTTCTCTTTCAAAATGGGCAGAGTTTCACTCTTGTAAAATGAAAAAGTCTCCTTTGTAATAAATGAGACATTACAATATATAACACTCTAAGAAAGACTTGGGTGCTTGTTTTCCATAGAATGGCCCATGCTACGCATTCAATGCCTTGAATGCATTTCTAGGTTTGTTAAAGGACTGCATTGAAAATAGGGTAGTTGTCTTAACTATGGCATGTCATTTCATGCCATATGTCTTCTCTCAAGTCTAGATCATTTGGTCTATCCCCTCTAATGTCTGTGTAGCTGTCCATTTGTCTTTACTTCATGGAAGGAAAAAATAGGCCACATCCTTAAATTGCAAGCCAAAATACCTACTTAGTGGACTATTCCACCTACTAAAATTACTTTTGTGCAGACATTTTGGGGTTTTCCCTCTTTCTACTTTTGTCTTTTCTAGCTTTGTCTCTTTTTGCTATGATTTGAGCTATCAGGCTATCTTTTCAGCCAGTTGCTTGGTTCTTCCTTCAAGTTTCATGCTTTATTTGAATTTCAACAGATATTCCCTTACCTTAAATTTGATGTCTGAAGGGACTTCATTGGTTGACTGTTTCAATGGTTCAAGGGGCCTTTTTGGCTCCTTGGTTCAATCACTTTCTTTCTTCAATCACTTTATTGGTTCAATCACTTTCTTGCTTCAATCACTTTATTAGTTCAATCACTTTATTAGTTCAATCACTTTATTGGTTCAATCACTTTCCTGATCCTCGATTGAACCATTGCTTTCATTTGAACTTGCCTTTGGAATCATCCATGTTGCTTCTCTCTTTACTTGAGGCTACCTTTGAACTTTTGAACCATGTTGAACCATTAAACTCTTTTGGTTCAAAGTTCAATTAGTTCATTGGTTTATTCTGTGTCTCACTCAAACACTGCTTCCTTTATCTTTCTAAGCTTTAGATGAAACTTTGAACCTTGAACCCATTGAAATTTTGAACCAAAGTGGTTCAAAGCTCAATGGTTCAATGCCTTTGTCCTTTATCATTTTCCAATTAAACTCTTTTGATTGAATCGAGGAGTTGAACCAATCTTGGAAACGACTGAGTGTTAGAAGCTTGTTCTTTTGACTGAACTCGCCTACAGAAGCTTTTTTTAACCTATTGAACCAATGAATCCCTTCATGGAAAAAGCTTAAAAATGAGGAATTTGAAAGCTCAAAACAAATTTTGAGAAGGGAAGAGAGAAATTTTGGTCTGATGAACCAAAATAATTCATAGGTTGTCCCAAAAATGTCACTCATTTTTTGGGGACAATAGCTGGCTCCAGTTGGGGAACTTCCTTCAGTTGAAAACTTGGAATAGCTGAGGGGAGTAGAAAGAAAAATCTCTGGTGCCTTGAAGTGTGCCACTAGGCTATAGAATCATGCTAACCAAGAATAAAAGCTCCAAAAAATTAAAATAAAAAGCACAAAATAGAACTAAAGACTATATAGATATACATATGTATAGATGGTCTTATCTGATACTTAAATAATTAGAGTACCTCAGATGCTACCCCTTGAGAGGTAGTGAAAATGGTGCTCTATCTAGATAAACCAATAAGAAGCCATTTTCTCCCCAGAATCAGTGATGGGTGAATGGAACTTTCCACTAGGAAACCACTTTTCTATGTCTTCCCCTTAGTTTTCTTCTCTTCTTGCCCCAAAGCAAGACTTAAATTTTGGTCCAAAAACCATGAATCTTTACTCCCCTGGCAAAGAGTCCCTTTTCCTAATTTTGATGGGCAACAACATGGCCTAGTACCATAATTTTCTATTTTGATAGCTCAACCCAACACATGTCTTGATTGTCCCCCTCAGATATCTCAGATTCTTCATCATTTGGAGGGGAGGGTTCTTCTACACTTATGCTACACTCCACCAATTCTTTTGCTATTTCATCCCTGCCTAAAGACTCAAACAAATTTGGGCTACAGGGGCCACTATTTGGGTCTTGACACATTTGACATGATTAATTATGCCAAATGGCTAGGTTGGACTAGGCACAGGGGATGGGAGTTCTTCCTTTTGGTTTATAAGAGGGGTGGGAGGACTGGCCTATGAATTTGAAGTAGAAGGTGAAAAAATGTTTAAGATACTTACTTTCTTAGCAATCACTGGGTCTTTTGGCTGGATAGGTAGAGTGGCCCCATGCTTAGCAATCAAAATTGTAAGTTGAGGTCACTCCTCTATTTCTCCTTTATCAACTTGTTGAACTGACTAATTTTGGGACTGGGTGACCATAGCATATGATCCCTTAGATGATTCACCTTTACTTCTAAGTTCATCCTGGTAATCCAAGAAATTGATGTGGGAGTCACCAGGTGACTCTTCTTGATCCTCCATGAAGAGACTAGTGTCATTTTCTTGATTAAACTCAGGTTGGAAAGAGAAATCATGCTCTATTTCTAAATACCCAACTGTTGAGTTGGCTAGAGGTGATTCAATGGCAAGGTTCCTCAGTGGGGGAGGAAGATGATTGGTTTTCCCTTGATGTGCCTGATTAGGGAATGTCCTCCTTGGTACATCTCTGTATGAAGGAGTAGATGACACCCCTTGTGCCATTTGTCTTCTAAGGGCCAACACTTCATTTGCTAGCTTCTACACCATTTGATCAGTGGCAGCTATAGGTGTGTTATAAGAAGATGAGGAAGATGTGCCTCTATTTGAATCCATTCTTATATTTCTAGCTAAGATAAGGTCATCTTCTAACTCAGTGGCTAAGTCTTAAACAACTTCAAGATCTATGTGGCCAGCACCTCTTAGCAAAAAACTCACTTTAGGTAGCTGTGAGTTTATGAAGAAGCATTTGAGGTTCTCGAGTGTGGGATGAGCAACTGTAAGAATCCTATTTCTTAACTTGTTGAATTTTGCAATAAAATCTGTCATGGGCTCATGAGGTTCCTTCTTCATCTGCTTAAGTTGGGCTAGCAAAGCATGAGCATCTTCTGCAAGTTTGAACCTTGCTTCAAACTTGGCTTTGATAGTGTCCCAGCTAGTCACTGATCCATTCTGTAGATGGTAAAACTAGTCTATAGTAGCACCTTATAGTGTCTCCATGAAAAGCCTGATTGCCACATCTTCAAATTCCACCCCTATCACACCATAGGCTATGGTGAAGGCTACAATGTGTTCATCAGGGTGGACTCTTGCATCACCAAAGAATTTGGGGAAATTCTTCCTTGAACTGAGTGGTAGCTCATGCAAGGGTGGAGTTAGATTAAGTGGGCCAAATGAGTTACCCCAAAGTCCTCAAACTTCCATGATTGGATTATGAAAAATAGGGATAACACATCTGAGTGGAGTTACTAGATTATAAGACAAAAATGGAAAAGAAACTAGCCCTACTTCAACTTAAAGCTTGAGGCTTCAAACTATGCTTTCTTTCTTAGCAGCTCTAGTTTTGTAAACAAGATAATATAATGAAAGATGGAGGAAGATGGTAAGGCTATAATGATAATGTGTAAGACATGAAACATAGTCATCAGAGTCTATATAATGGATAAGGGAAGGAACTACTTTAGTCTGAAACTTGAGGCTTTAGACTGCATGTTCATCCCCAGTGGAGTCGCCAAAAATTGTTGGGTGAATATTTTATCAGCTAGCTAACTGGTGACCAAAATAGTTCCTATCACCATAGCATAGGGAGATGGGTCATCCTAGTGTGCAGGTTTACTACATCAATAGGGGATGAATCTCTCCTCTCATCAAGGCGAGGTTCCCTATTAAATCTGTAGAGCTATGTACATGTAGACACCTAAAAAGTGTCTAACCCTTGGTCACTTTCCCCCTTAACCCATTCCTAACAATTACTAATTTAAAATAATTTATTTATTTTTAATTAACCCCCCTCCTTAGACACATCACCCATGACACCTCGCCTGGGACACCTCGTCTTGGACTAATTCCTATCCTATGACTCACTCAAGATCTTTTCCTAATTCTTCTAACCACCTAACAAACTCTCGTGCATATTTAGCACAACCCTCGGCATTCTTCAATGGATAGGGCACTTGGCGGATGAAAAATGGGCTTAGTGGCTCTTTTTGCTCATTCTAACCCTGCCAACGTCGGCCAAGTGTCGACCAACGCTGGTGGAATCGCCGACATCGGTTACACTTAACCAATTTTGCAAACTCTTTGGAGGATCCAAATTAGAAATCAGTGAATCCCTGGAAGCAACTGACGAATCCTAATCTTCGACCATCCGTCAATCTGCGAAATCTCTCAGTCAAGCCTCTCACTTTCTCTCTCAGGTGCAGTAACTGTTTCAGGTTCTCCATCAGCAACAGGTTCTCCATACAAGCTACATCAACAGTAGGTACAGGAATCATCAGTAGCACACCTTCCACAAGGCACATGTAAGTTTACTGTCTGTGTTTTTATTCTCTTTTTAGTTATTGCTTTCAAACAATCTCTCCCTATACCAGACTGTTAATCAAGCCAGACCCAGATCTTGATTTATCCACCTCCCTGTTTCTTCCATCCTCTATCGAATCATACATTCTGCCCATTTAACCCGACTCTCAGACTCAGACCCCAGACCATTCAACCAAGCCCAAAACTTTGTCCACAGACCAAAACCCTGATCAGACTCTGTCCATAGACTATTCAAATAAACCTAGACCTTGACCAAACTCTGTCCACGGACCATAGACTTAACCAGACTTCATCCAAAGACCTTTGCCCCGATCGACGCCGGTCACTACCCCAACCGACATCGGCATATTAACCGACGTCGGCACCTTGATCAACCGACGCTGGTAGGCTTACCAACGCTGGTGACTGTGATTAATCCGACAGCTTCTTTCAAGTAAGTCTTTGCTTCTCCTTTCCATTTCCATCTTTTATCACTCTCAGTTCTTCATTATTCTACTATTTATCAGACATTTCTTTCTGTTGACTAGTGGGTTTATATCCCTTAAGGAAGTTTTCATACTTCTGGGATCAAGCTCTTGCTTGAAAACCCACCATCTGTCCATTTAATGTCTTCTTTTGTCTAATCTTCTTTTCTTTACAGGTGTCATTCCTCCACAGCCAAAGAGGAGTACTCATAGCGTCTGGATTACGGTGCACAGACTTTATCTAGGTACACATCAAGCCTTGACCATTCTTTCTTTAGTTTCTTTAATTCTCTCTTTTGAAAATTGAAAACAAAATTTGAATAGAAACATTCTGGCACACCCGATGGGACCCCTTTAGGGCCTTCCTTGGGTTCCCTTTCCTTCCTTGTTCATTTAGGTGCATTAGGCTTCTTCCTCTTTACCTCTCTTTCTTCTTTTCTTAAAAAAAAAAAAAAAGACATCATAAGCAGGAAATAAAAAGAACTCTTTCTTACTTTTTCTTGCATTTCTAGACTAGTAAAAAAATCATTCTCCTCAACCCTTTCTCCAACTTGTCTTCATTCCAATTTAATATTTTGATTTGGGGTTTTAAAACTTACTGCATTCCATTTCTTGCTTTCTTGCATCTTTCTAGTCCACACTTAGTAATTAGTAAAATGCATATTGAATAAACCGTAGATCACTTGATGTTACACTACCAGACCACGTGCACTCAATAAAACATAAAACTCACTTGAGACAAGGCCCGACTGGGATTTCATCACCCAGTGGACAACCTTACCCAACCCGGCAATCCTACTTGGATTTCACCACCAAGGGGAAAGCCAACTCTTTTCTCTGGCAGAGTCTAAACTATAGTGAAAGTATATTTTGGCTAAGTGAAACTAGCTAACCACTAGAATCGTGAAGTGAGGGGAGCTTGCTCCTTAACACTAGGCCTGTACGGAAGCTAATACAGATTTTTGAGCACCTTAACATACCTGAAACCATCTTTAGATTGCCTATTCTAGGACCTTTTTTACAGCCAACTTCCTCAAACATCATATTAAGGCATAAGCCACACGATCTTAAATAAATTTGTTTCTAGGGATTTAACACTAGGCTCTGTCTATCATCATCATATTTTCTATTTTTATCTATCTTTTTTGAGCTAGTAAGGACGTCTTCTCCATTTCCAAAAACTTTTTTTCTAAGTTTCTGGAAAACACAGTAACCAACATCGGTCCTGTAACCGACGTCGGCAACTTCTCTGTACCGGCATCGGTCATCTGACCGACATCGGCAGTATTCTTCACCGACATCAATTTTTATATCGACGTCGGTCTCTGTCTATTTTCTTTTTTCCAAAAATAGCAAGCTTAAAATCCAACTTTTTGCCTATTTAAACATCCATTATAGTTTTCTGAGACTGACAGAACATAGTTTTCTGAAACCTGACCCTTTCTTGCCTTGAATGGTTTTTACATGCAATCAAACCAAGGCCCTTCTTGACCACGCTAGTCAACAACCGCTTCCACCTTCACCACCTACAACCAGTCCTATAATGGAGTTCAACTCGGAGACTGAAAGAACTCCTACTCGCCCAACCCTGCCTCAAACTCCTATCGTCCCAGAAGGGGACCAAGACTTTGCAGGATTCTTAGACCTTAACGTCAAAGCCTTACAACACTATCTCGTGAATAGCCAAATGTGTGACTCCTTAGGCAACCCAATCTATGGCATGCCAACTTCCTTAGTTGACACAAGAATCACATCAACTGCACCTACAATTCAGCCACTAGACAACACCTCCACCAATAACCCAACCGTGTCTTACCTTCAAAACGTAACCTCTCCATCTAAACCTACTCCATGGGGGTTCTGATACTCCCTCAACCTCAAGTCACTCAACCAAACCCCACACCTTTCCAAAACCTACTAGTTTCTATTCCCCCTACTCTTGCACCAATAAATACAAGAGTAACCGTTTACCCGTCAACAAGCGTAGCCACGCCTCAACCATCCTTGACGGCTCCTATCCAACTTGTGCCAACCAACCCCATAACACAAGTGCCATTGGCCCCAAATTTTGCTCCCATAACCAGCTATCCATATGTTGCGTCTATGCAACCATCCACATCATACGCCCCTCCTAATATCTTTCAAGCGCCCTATAATCTAGGGGGCACTCCACCTACCAATTCGTCAGTAGATATCATCAAAATGCTGATGGATAAGATGTCTAGCTTAGAGACTTCCATTTTCGGCTCACGCAATGCTCTCTCATATGAGCAAATTTGTAATGAGCCTATTCATCCTTTTGTTCCAATTAGACCATACCCCAACCAGTGGGAGCTTCCCAAATTTTCTCGCTTTCAAAGCAAGGAAGACCCACAGCAACACTTACGGGCATTTAGACATGCCTGCTACCTTATCGCCCATGATGAGTCATTACTTTTACGCACATTTCCCATGTCCCTTTTTGGTGCTGCGCTCGACTGGTATAGCTCTATCGCCAGTCATTCCCTCTTCTCATTTACACAATTGGCCCAGCTCTTTCTTGACCACTTCTCCATTAACATCACCAAAAAGGTTTCGATCACAGACCTTTACACTATCCATCAATTTGAGGATGAATCAGTAGCTAACTTTGTTGCTCATTGGAGAGGCCTTATCAATCAACTGCCCTTTTCCTTACCTCAAACTGAGGTTATTGAACTATTCTCCCGAGCTTGCGCCAAACACATTTCTTCCACTTTAAGGGTTCAGACCTTCCATACCTTTGACGAAGCCTTCACAATGGCCCGTAAACTTGAATTACGTGCCATCGAGGAGAACAAAGTTAAGTTGTGGAGCAAGAACCCCAACTTTAAGACTAATGATTCTTCTTCTTCTAAGCCTTCATCGTCAAATCCTAAGTCTAAAGCTTCAGCTAACGCTGTGGCCGTTAGACCTTCATCCTCTTCATCCAATCAGCCTAAGCCATCCACATCTCAGAGCACCACCCATCAATTCTAGCAAAGATACGTGTAAAGACAATATACTCCTCTTGGAGAATCTTACGCGTCTATACTGGAAAAGCTTGTTAAACAGGGGATTCTCAACCTTTCCCAAATTCGGCCACCGCCACAATTTGATCCCTCACGCGCCATCCCTGCGTGGTATAGGGAAAATGACTTCTGTAATTTCCACCGTGTCAAAGGTCATGACACAGGAAACTGTAAAACCTTTAAAAACATAGTCTAGGATATGCTTGAAAAGGGAGAGCTCATTCTAGATAATCCCAATGCACCTCCAAACCAGGGCATCGGCATATTCAAGCAACCATTCCCCAACCATCCACCGACCCAAAATAATGTCCAGACTTTAATTGACAACACGCATGAACATGATATTCAAACGGTCAATACGGTCTCGCCCTTCATCACCAACCAACCTCAAGAGGTTAACCCATCTACCAGTCCATCACGTGTGGACGAACCTCTTTCCCCGGTCAGTTCTCCATCAACCTCTCTCATCCTGGAGGATGCCTCAAGCTTACCGATGCCACCGGTCTCACCATCTTCCTTTCTTCTGCCTATAGAGGACCTGACCTTACCTACTCCTCGACTGCAAGTGGAGGGCACCATAATCCCTGCCCCTTACCCACTTGAGGAGTCACACTCTCCCGTTCTTTCTCCACCAAGAGAAGAACCTGACTCTCCATCTGCCTTGACCAATGACAATACAATTACAACTCCCACACACCTTGGGTCCGAAACTACTGCTACACCTAACACATCTTCTCAAGGATCTGAACCTCATCCAACATCCTCCTAACCATTTTCTCAACTAGTGGAGAAATTAGAACTTCTCCCTTCAAGGAAAGTGGAGCGTCGGGGATTGTGGGAACATCTTAAAGTTCTTCAACATTCCCGTGCCCTCTCGTCTCATGCTACCAATCCTCCCAAAGCAGAATCATCAAAGACTCCAAACAAAGACCAAACCCCCGCTTCTAAATCCGCATCTACCCAATCCAAACCAATCAAGACACTTGGCATTCGCCCACTCTCTACCCTCACTCACCCGCAAGTGAAGGTGGACTTGAACCAAACCTCAACCAAAAGTAGTCTTCCAACCAAGTCGAAGAAGACTGCCAGACCACTAAGACGAGTGCCTCCTCTGCCGTCAACTTTGCCCTCCATCCTAGGTCCTCATCCTTCTACCTTAACCGGCGTGCTTCCTACTTCGACTCTTAACCAACACAAATTGCCTCCATTACTTCCTTCGCCAACAACAAGACAACCCCTTCTCAAAAATTTGGCACCACTCACAAAGAAAGTGCCATCTTCTCTTGTCACCGCACCACCAACCCAAAAGGTGGTACAAAAACCTTCTTCAGCATCCCCCAAGTAGAAGTCACCAGCACGTCATGCATCAACAAGCGCGGACCCCTTAGAAGGTTCATATGCTTTAATATTATGCCAACTTTTGCAAACTTCTAGCATTACCCTTCCTTCCATCAAGCCATTCCAACCCCTCAGGTCAAAACCATCTTGGTTTGATGATACAAAGATTTGTTTATACAATCGCACACCAGGACACAATACTGAGACTTGTTGTGCCCTCAAGGCAGTCATTCGCTACTTTATGGAGAAAGACACTCTTCTCCTTGAGGACACTCTTGACCAACCCTCGTCACCTTCCCATCTAACCTCAACAACCACATCAACATCTCGCCAATAGACCATAACCCCTTCTTCACCTAATATCTTCGAAATCAACGCCATTCATGTAACCACTAGGTCACACAAGGACAAGGCGAAAGAAAAAGCTGCTATTCCTTGGACCTATCCTTTTGTCCAAGCACCTCAACCACCGAAGCCCAAGATTTCCATCTTAGGTGCATCCCAACCCACTTCTTCAAAGGCAATCATAGAATCTATGATAAAACAACTTCACCAAACGCCTGTGAAGATGACCCTATATGACCTTATTCATAGTTCCCCCAACATCTCTAGGCTCTAATCAAAGCCCTACAGGAAGCTGACATTCAACCTGAAGACCCTCAACCACTTGCTACCTTAGTCCATTCTTTATCCTCTGTCGCCTCCATCACTTTCAGTAATTCTGAGATTCCTACCTCTATCGAGGAAGATCAAGACGCCGCCCTTTTCATCACAGCCTACGTTGATCGAACCCATATTAAACGAGTTATGATTGATGGGGGTGCTAGTATTAATATCATTTCCTCCCATGCCTTTGACCAATTGACCCTTCCCAAGAATTATGTATCAAAAATTGATGCAATCCTTAGATCATTTAATGACACAATTGCTAACACTATCAGCACTGTTGTCCTACATATCCGCGTTGGTCCACGCACAATCCCAGAGCTCTTCTACATCATTGAAGGAGAGTTCCAATACAACATCCTTTTAGGGTGACCCTGGATCTGTGCCATGGCTTGCGTCCCTTCAACACTTCACCGTTGTGTCAAATTTGAACACGACAAACAAGTCCATGTCATTCCCACCGACCCATCTCCATTTAAGACTTGTAACACGACTTATAGCCCAAACGACATTTTTATCCCACTCAAGGCATCAACCCAAACATCACCTCCATCCATAGAAGTGTCAACTAGTGCGCAAACAGCCATCACCACCACATCATCTTCTCAATTACCAACCAAGGACCCTATGGATGGCATCTTTCAAAGACTTTCACTAGGAGAATATCGTCTCCTTACTCTAGACATATTCCAAACTCCTCAAGAGTATGGACAACTTCATCAACACCCAAATTATGACTGTCAGATCGAAATGGTCATTCTTTATGGTCCTCCTAGCCTTCACACCAATCTCATCTATGGGGGGTTGGATCAAGCCCCTACTGAATCAAATCCTTCCTCCTCGCCTCAAACCTATCCACCTTCCTAGCTACCCTCCCCTTCAGGGCCCTCCTACCTCATCTCGGCGACGCCGGCGTGGTGGCACGATGGGTGCCGCTAGTGGTGGACCTCCCGTGGGTCCTCTACTTTCCTCTGCCATCTCTTTAAACCTAATGGCTTTGCACGCTCCTGCTGGCTCAAACGCGTCCCTGCAGCATCCAATCAACTTCTTCTCTCCACCAATGTCTCTTTGCCACCTCACACAGTGCCTCGGTCAACTCTGAGTCACTTTCACTCACTCAAATTCAGAGCTCACTTTTTCACTTTGTTAAATGTTACAAATGACTTTTGGTGGGCCGCCAATCCAGTTTTGTCGAATTTGGCAGGCCGCTGATGTCAGCATCAGCGTGCCCTAAGCCGCCGATGTCAGTCAATTTCCACTGATGTTAGTCTCTTTGGGACACTGACATCGGTTATATAGCCGACGTCGGTGGCCTTTAAACCTTCAACCCTCTTCAAAATGACCAAAATCATGTCCCTAATTAAGTCAAGTCCTTCAGACCATGTCCTTTTGGTCCCTTGGGGCACACTTGGATCAATCTTGCATCCATCTATCGACCACCAGACATTGAAGATCATGCCCATCTCCTAAAATTGTGACTACTTTCAAAGTGACTTTTCCTTGGTTGTTTTTGCATGTATGCTACCTCACAATTGGTTAGCAAAATTGTGCACACACTTTTGACTTTCACAAGTATAGGATCGCAAGCCAGTTGATCCGCACTACTTGTGACTTTTTTGTGTTTTCAGGAGCACTTCCTAAGCCTGGGATACCTAGAACACAATGACCATTGGAGCTTCAGCCTCAATTGAATAACCCAATCAACTACGACTAATGCTGGGGCCCAGTTATTTCAAATTTGGCACTCCTCGACCTTTGACCTGCGACAATTTGACCTCATCATCCTCGTGAAGTGGTGTATGCACAATCACAACTTTTGCAGTGTTTTCACTCTATCTTTCCTCTTTTCTCATCCACTTTCTGTCAAATTAGCACCCGATTCTAAGTTCCCTTCTCTCGACTCTTGCTTTGAGGGGGGGATACCTCATCCATAATCGAGACAACCAACTCTCACCTATTTTTGTCTTGCAGTTCACTTGAACAACCAACAAGATGAAATCAACCTTATCCCATACCTGGGGCAATCGACTCCTATTTTTGTCTTGCAGTTCATTTAGAGCAACCAACAAGACAAAAAGGGGCAAATGTAGACACCTAAAAAGTGTCTAACCCTTGGTCACTTTCCCCCTTAACCCATTCCTAACAATTACTAATTTAAAATAATTAATTTATTTTGAATTAACCCCCCTCCTTGGACACATCACCCATGACACCTCACCTGGGACACCTCGCCTTGGACTAATTCCTATCCTATGACTCACTCAAGATCTATTCCTAATTCTTCTAACCACCTAACAAATTCTCATGTGTATTTAGCACAACCCTCGATATTCTTCAACGGATAGGGCACTTGGAAGATGAAAAATGGGATTAGTGGCTCTTTTTGGCCGTTCTAACCCCGTCGACGTCAGCCAAGTGTCAACCGATGCCAGCGGAATCACCGATGTCAGTTATACTTAACCAATTTTACAAACTCTTTGGAGGATCTGAATTAGAAATCAGTGAATCCCTGGAAGCAACTGACGAATCTTAATCTTCGACCATCCGTCAATCTACAAAATCTCTCAGTCAAGCCTCTCACTTTCTCTCTCAGGTGCAACATCTATTTCAAGTTCTCCATTAGCAATAGGTTCTCCATACAAGCTACATCAATAGCAGGTACAGGAATCATTGGTAGCACACCTTCCACAAGGCATAGGTAAGTTTACTGTCTATGTTTTTATTCTCTTTTCAGTTATTGCTTTCAAACAATATCTCCCTAGACCAGACTGTTAATCAAGCCAGACCCAGATTTATCCACCTCCCTATTTCTTCTGTCCTCTATCAGATCATACATTCTACCCATTTAACCTGACTCTCAGACTCAGACCCCAGACCATTCAACCAAGCCCAAAACTTTGTCCACAGACCAAAACCCTGATCAGACTCTGTCCACAGACTATTCAAATAAACCCAGACCTTGACCAAACTCTGTCCACAGACCACAGACTTAACCAGACTTCATCCAAAGACCTTTGCCCCAACCGACGCTGGTCACTACCCCAACCGATGTCGGCATATTAATCGACATCGGCACCTTGATCAACCAACGCCGGTAGGCTTACCGATGTCGGTGACTGTGATTAATCTGACAGCTTCTTTCAAGTAAGTCTTTACTTCTCCTTTCCATTTCCATCTTTTATCACTGTCAATTCTTCATTATTCTACTATTTATCAGACATTTCTTTCTGTTGACTAGTGGGTTTATATCCCTTAAGGAAGTTTTCATACTTCTGGGATCAAGCTCTTGCTTGAAAACCCACCATCTGTCCATTTAACGTCTTCTTTTGTCTAAGCTTCTTTTCTTTATAGGTGTCATTCCTCCACAGCCAAAGAGGAGTACTCACAACGTCTGGATTACGGTGCGCAGACTTTATCTAGGTACACATCAAGCCTTGACCATTCTTTTTTTAGTTTCTTTAATTCTCTCCTTTGAAAATTGAAAACAAAATTTGAATAGAAACATTTTGGCATGCCTAGTGGGACGTTACGAACAAGGCTCCCATCAGCCTGTCGAAACACCCAATGACGATAATGCAAAGAAACGGTATGGACTAGGTTTCTAAGAACCCACTGAGGCTTCCACAAACCTTTCCCCTGAACTAACCATCAACCAATTTCTTCTAGATTCACCTATTCTTCCATCCTCACCTACGGAGTCGGTGGTTTCCATCCCTCCTATTTTTTTTTGCATAAACACCATCCACTTATAACCCCTAACCTATCAGCTCAATGGGGTTCCCAAGTCTCTCCCTCTCATTTATCCTAGCATGATAGACAATGAATTAGCAACCATCAACACAGTCCATTGCATAGACGATGATGCCATTCTTACCTATATGGGTGTCGATGATTCTTTCATTCAGCGCTCTCTCCCCTCTAAAACACAGGTTATGTTAAATGAATCAACTATTGACATTAACCTTTCATCTTTTGACATTCCTCAAGTCTTAAAGATTGGTCAATCTTTAGACACTTAGGAGCAGGCTGACTATACCACATTTCTCTCAAACAATCACCAAGCCTTTGCCTAGACCTATGCTAACATGCCTGGCATCGACCCTAACATTGCCACTCATAACATTGTCACAAACCCAGAGGCTAAGCCTGTTAGGCAAAAGCTTCGCAAAATGCATCCTCATGTTGCACTTCTTGTCAAAGAAGAGCTTTAGCGCCTTCTTTTAGTCTCCTTCATCCAACCCATTGATTATCTGTAGTGGGTCTCCAACATCATTCCTGTCACCAAGGCGACTGGGGGGATCCAAATCTGCACAGACTATCGTGACCTTAACCTAGCTTGTCCCAAAGATGACTTTCCTCTTCCAAACATTGACCAACTTGTTGATCTTACAGCTGGCCATGAGATGTTATCACTCATGGATAGATTTTTAGGATACAACCAAATCCTGATTGCACCGCAAGATCAACACAAAACCACCTTCATTACACCATGGGGAACTTTCTGCTATCGAGTCATGCCTTTTGGTCTAAAAAATACAAGTGCCACATATCAGCGTGTCATGACTTATATCTTTCACGATCTCCTCCATAAAATCATGGAGGACTATGTCGATGACCTGCTTGGCAAATCCAAGCTTCGTCGTGACCATTTGACTATCCTTAAAATCATCTTCTCTCATCTTCTTCATTACCAAGTCCGTCTTAACCCCAAGAAATGTGTCTTTGGGGTCCTCTCAGGAAAGCTCCTGGGATTCATTGTCTCTTTTTGTGGCATCGAGATAGATCCTGCCAAAATCTGTGCTATCCTTGAAATGCCACCTCCATCTAATCTCAAGCAACTTTGTAGCCTATAAGGAAAGCTCCAATCCATCTGCCGTTTCATTTCACAACTTTCTGACCGTTGCCAACCCTTTCATCACCTCCTCAAGAAGGACGTCTCCTTTAAATGGGATAAAGATTGCCAAGAGGCCTTTGAAGCTCTTAAACACTATTTGGTTTCTCCACCAGTCCTTATTCCACCAAAAGATGACCAACCCTTCTACCTCTACATCTCTGCAACCAATCATTCGTTAGGTGCCATGATCGCACACTGAGACGAGCATCACCGTGAGCAAGCAGTCTATTACATAAGCCGAACACTTGTTGACTATGAAACTCGGTATACTCATACTGAGAAACTCTATTTGGCATTAGTCTTTGCCACTACCAAGCTCCGTCATTATCTTCTCAATCACAAAACCTTTGTCGTCACCCACACTGATCCCCTCAAATACATGCATTCTAAACCATATCAAAACGAGCATATGGCTCATTGGCTCATGCTTCTTGCTGAATTTGACTTAGAATTTGTCCAGCAAAAATCTATAAAAGGGCAAACAATCGCTGACCAACTAGCGGATGCCCCTCTTCTTGACAATCAACCTTCTCAGTGCGAGTTTCTCGATGAATCTATCGCCGCCCTCTTGACTGATGACACATTCTACCAAATGACGATGTTTTTCAACGGCTCTAAATGTCAACTCGGTGGGGATGCAGGGTTCATCCTCATTCCACATGAAGGTGAACCCATGCCCTTGTCTTTCAAACTTGACTTTGAATGTACCAATAATATGGCCGAATACGAAGCCTTACTTTTGGGACTTCAAACCGCCCTTTCTTTAAACATCAAGTCCATCAGCATCTTTGGTGACTCTCAACTTATCGTCAATCAAATTAATGGTTCCTATCTTTGTAAAAATGAAGTTTTACAAAGGTACAAGCACCGTGTTGACACTCTTTTAACATCTTTTGACCATCACTTATTGTAGATTGTTCCTCGATCGACGAATAAGTTTGCTGACACCATGGCTTCCCTTGCCTCGCATATTCCTTATTCATCATCATCCTCATCAAGAATTTATGTCATGGTACATCGTGTGCCATTACCTTCATACATTTCCACTGACATCAATCTCATCCACACCATAGACTCTAGTTCACAAGATGTATGCTATAAATAACTTGAGGACTACTTGGCTCATTCTCTCGTTCCTCCCAACCTCTCTAGTAATGCGCGGTGGGCTTTCATCAAGTGCACCACTCGCTATACCATGCTAGGGGGCCTTCTCTATAAAAGAGGTTTTGACGGCCTTCTTTTTCATTGTTTAAATTCTACTGAAGCTTTTTATGCTGTTAAACAAGCCCATGACAGGATTTGTGGTGGACACTTCAGTGGTAACTCGGTTGCCAAGCGCATCCTTTGCCTGGGTTATTATTGGCCCACTCTTCATCAAGACTGTAGTGATTATGTTTGGCGTTGCATCAAGTGTCAGTAGCATGCTAACTTGCTTCATCTCCCTAGTCACGCCTTACAAGTCGCTCAAGATTTCTAGCCTTTTTCACAATGGGGCTTAGATCTCATCGGCGAGATTAACCCTCATTCATCTCTTTGTCATCAATCCATCATCATTGCCATCGAGTATTTCACCAAGTGGGTGGAAGCTATCCCTCTCATCTCCACAAAAGCCGACAAGATTGTTGACTTCATCAACACCCACATCATCTGTCATTTTAGTGTACCTCACAAAATCATCACCGACAATGGCAAGTCTTTTAAAAACAAGACTGTCTAAAAACTTTGTGACTCTTTTGGCATTAAACTCAGTTTTTCTTCACCTTACTACCCATAAGCAAATGGGCAGGCTGAGGCTTCTAACAAAATCCTAACCAAAATTCTCATGAAGGTGGTCAATGACACTGGAAGGGATTGGCACGTTCAAATACCTTTCGCTTTGTGGGCCTACTGCACTAGCATCCGAACCTCTACGGGTGCTACTCCTTTTTCTCTAGTGTATGGATCAGAGGCTGTCTTACCTCTCGAAGTACAGATCCTGTCTCTTCGCATTTCACTCCATGACATTCTTTCTAATGATGACTTTCATCAAGATCGATTAACTCAACTTGAGTTACTCGACGAGCGTCATCTCGCTGCCCTCAATCATCTCCATGTCTATCAAAATCACATCAAGCATGCCTATAATAAAATTCTGAGAGAACGAGATTTTAATATCAGAGACCTCGTCCTCAAAGAAAACCAACATGTGACCAATATGGAATGGAGTAAACGAGGCAAATTTGCTCCTAATTGGCTCAAACCTTATATCATAACGCACAATTATGGATCAGCAACTTATCATCTGTCTTCTCTTGAAGGCCAACCAGAACCTAAACCTCTTAATGCTTTGCATCTATGACCATTCTACTGTTAGTCGAGTACTCATCCACTTAACATTTAACTTGAGCTCGTCCCTTGAGCAATCCTTGTCCTTTTAATCCTCAATCCATTTCACCCTTTTTCCCTTAACAAAATCCTCTACAACCCTTTTATGATGTACGGATGCTTCGTCCTAATAAAAGGGAGTCCTTGATCTTCTATAAGTCTTGTCCATGACTCAATATTCTGTCAAAACTAAATCAAGATGTCCAAATATCCAAGGTCACAAAATCAAATCAAAAAGCAGACTACTCCCTTGAAGGACAGCTGCACTATCATTGCTGTAGCTAATAGACTGATCCCTTGAAGGACAGCTATTCAAAAAGCTCTTAAATCTATAAAGCAAAGTGTAGACCACTCCCTCGAAGGATGGCTATGCCTAAATCTTGCTACAAACAACACTTTCTTAGAAGCTTCCCACATCAATCAGCTTCACAAATGACCACCAAACAAATGACATCTTTATGTGGACTTCCCGCATTGATCAGTCCACTCTCTAAAATCTAAAAAAAAAAGAAAAAAAGAAAAAAAAAAAAATGGGTCATGGACTTGACTTATAGTTGTTCAGGGTCTCCTACAAAAAGGGGCAAAGTTCTCCATACTCTAAAAATGGGTTACTCTTTTTGTAATATCCCCTCCAAATAGGAAATATAGGAAAGACACAAAACTATGATACCAAAGACCAAAGCTCTGATACCACTGTAATATCCCCTACCAAAAGAGATATATGAAAGACACAAAACTATGATACCAAAGACCAAAGCTCTGATACCACTGTAATATCCCCTCCAAATAGGAAATATAGCAACACAAAAAATTTGAACCAAGATATAATCGCTGTTGAATAAATTCAGAAAGATCACAATAATATAGTCTCTTAATAATAAATTACAGATTGTATCACTTGTCCTTCTAAATTATTACAATTGCAGTCCTCTAATATGCATATAAATATGAAATACAGTCTTGAAAACCCTAGCTTTGCAAATCTGGAAGTGCAAATTGAATTCTAGAAAGTCTCGGCCCTTCTGTGTCGACACACAGTCGCTGTCGTCAGTTGATATCTCACCGACGTCGGTCTCTATCGGTCGGATTTCTGCCGTCGTCGGTCTTCAGTCGACCGATGTCGGCCACTGAAAACCCTCTGTCTGCCGAGGTCGGTTCCTACACTGATCTGTACGAACCTATACGGATTCTGTATGGCCGCAAATTAAGCACAACTTCCCTGTTTTCAACCCCTGATCTGAAATATATGTCTCTAGCACAGTAGATCTCTAGCTGTATAATTTATTGAATCAAAACATAAAGCATTAAATACCTGGAATATCTGTGATAACTTCTGTGTGAAGTTATCTCTCAAACCTGAAATTCTGTGATAACCTCTAGATGAAGCTATCTCTCACTTTGGCAATATATCAGCTGGTATTCCACAGCCTCTTAATTGCACACACTGAAGAGGGAACGTTCTCCAATGCAAATGGAATCCTGGAACCCTAGGCTCAGTCTTCACAGAAGAAATTCTCCAAAATCAATATCAATAATCAATAGCATAATCAATAATGGCCTCCATGAGAAACCCTTATACCCTCAAAAAGATATGCTTGCCCTAATTAGGGTTTTCTTAAATTAGAATTAGGGTTTCTAATTAAAAATAGGCTAAATAATTAATATTTGATTAAATCAATCAAATATTAATATCCCCCTCAATACATGTCGGATCAACGAACCGATTGAAGCTAGTGAATCAGGGAGTGATTCCGCACATAACCATACCATAAAAAAGGCACTCCACTGCATATCAAATATCCCTAAAAAGTAGGAGCCCCGACCAAATATGTCTGAGATATCCTGAATGAAAATCAAATGTAGAAATCCTGTGAATCAAAGTCAAGCCAAGCTCCATTATGACCCTCTATCCATCCTATTAGCCTACGAAGGTCTCATAATAGGCTAACCATGAACTCAGAACATGTCAATTAAAAAGGGGACATGACAATCCGCCCCTCCTGAAATTGCTTGCCCTCAAGCAATCACTGAATGTCAACTCAATCAATCCACCTGGATCCCAAATATCGTTTTGATCTCCACCACTGTCAATGAACACAACCCCCATGCCATGTCCATCCCAACTCTCATGCAATGGTGTCACATCATCTCTAGTACTAAGATAAGCACTCCAACATCCAATCCATAAATGAAAATCAGCAAGCAAACTCCTTACCTGAATAATATCTGAAACTGGATAGTGAAGACTAGAAATAGCCATATCATCAACCTGTGACCCGACTATAACAGAAGGTTGAGTCCTCACCACATGTGACAACTCCTGAACTGAAGTCACCTCAAGATCAAGCTCATCCTCATACCTCTCCTGTGTTGGTGCCAATGTGCACTCGTCATGGCTCTCTATCATGTCATGTGGTATAGGTACCTCCATCTGATGAAAAAACATATATCTGAAGCTGCTACCCCGTATTGCCTTAAGAATGTGCGTCTTCCCATCAACATTAAAGAGAACCTCCATGTCTTTGAGGCGAAGAGTAACTTCCTCAAATGAATGAAGCCACTTCATACCCAAGACTAAATCTATATCCCCCATGTTTACCACATAATAATCAGCGTTGAACTCATAATTGTTCAAGCGCAATGGGAGGTCTCTAATCATACGCTCACACTTAAGAGTGTGACCATCGGCTACCTTAACACTGATGCCCTCAAAGTCTATGGTAGTGAGCCCACTCTCCTCCACAAATCTAGCATCTATGAAATTATGTGTGGCTCCTGTATCAAGAAGGGTGATAACCTTCTGCCCTGCCAAAACTCCACAGAGTCTGAATGAATCATCTGACTGAATGCTAGATATGCGTGCCTCTTATAGGTGAAGCTCTAACTCTGCCTCTGCATTAGGCCTTGAAGCCTCTACCTCTACCCCCTCAGAATTGTTATGCTGTTCAAAATCCTCAGAATCTGAATCCTCATAATATATCCACATCATCTGATTCGCCTTGCCCTTAGGCCTTAAAGGACAATCATGATGGATATCATATGGACCTTTGCAGTAGAAGCAAAGCTTCTTCCTACGTAAATCATTAAGTGCCTCACGATCCAAAGGTGGTGCTACCGGATTGGCTTTTGAATCATTTTTAACCCCGGATTTATCTATGTTAAATTCTGGTCTCTCTGTATCCCCGTGGGAGTGCTTATGGTCTCTAGAAGAAGAAGTACCTCTGGCGTTAGATTTATTAGATGGGGCTGCCATCTCCATATCACGTGCCTTCTTCATAGCTACCTGTAATGAAGGAGGATCAAAGGCTTTGATCCAACCCCTCAATGGCTCTGTCAATCCCTCTATGAAGAGAACTACCAATCTACGCTCTGAAATATTGGGTACCATGACTGCCAATCTCTGAAACTCACCAATGAAGGACTCCAAGCTACCTATTTGTCTCAACTATGCCAGATCTCAAAAGTAAACCTCGGGATCTCTCCTGTCAAACCACTCAACCAATCTATCTACAAAGTCCTGGTACTCTGTTACCTGATTATGCTGAAGTGTTACCATACCATGGTACCACCAATCATGTGCTACTCCATCCAAGTGCAAAGTGGCGTATTTGATGGCATCCATCTCTGACATTGGTCTCAATACCAAAAAGGTGTCAAGCTTATGAACCCAAGCTTGAGCTGTCATCTTACCGCTGCCATCAAAAGTAGTCAAAGAAAGCTTACCAGTAGCCTTCTGCAGCCCACTGAATTGAACTCTAGGCCTCCTATCCTGTCTAACCGATCTGTAGTGCTCTCTCCTAAGATTGACAAAACGATCAAAGGTCATCCTCTCTTAGACATGATGAGGTAATAAGTCCCACTCATCATTTGCAGCCATGTAAACATCTGCAAATGGGTTATTCCCTGCTTCCTCTGCTGGTGCCTCTGGTTCTTCTTGAACAAAAGTAGGACGTGTAGGTCTATCCGCTATTCTAGAGTGAGTCTGTTGTGGTCTATGATTAACCGTAGCACTCCTGTCATCTCTTTGGTCCCCGTTCTGTCCATCAGGTGTGTTCATTCTCTCCATCATAGTCATAAGTGCTTGTAGTGTCTGAGCCATCTACTGTTGGCTTGTCATCATAACACGCTGAAATTCTCTGGTGCCCTGATCAACATCATACCTGTGGCCCCTAGGTGGGCTGCCCTCCCGTCTGTCACTCATGATGGTCGATGGCTGATCTAACACCTGGGTACCTTCAAGCAAGGCTCTGCTGCGTGTGTTATACTTGTGTGGTCCCAACTCTTGTGGCTGCATAAGATCTATACACCCTTAGGCTGGCAGGATTTAGCTCTGATACCACTGTAATATCCCCTCCAAATAGGAAATATAGCAACACAAAAAATCTGAACCAAGATATAATCGCTGTTGAATAAATTTAGAAAGATCACAATAATATAGTCTCTTAATAACAAATTACAGATTATATCACTTGTCCTTCTAAATTATTATAATTACAGTCCTCTAATATGCATATAAATATGAAATACAGTCTTGAAAACCTTGGCTTTGCAAATCTGGAAGTGCAAATTGAATTCTGGAAAGTCTTGGCCCTTCTGTGTCGACACACAGTCGCCGTCATCGGTCGATATCTCGCCGACGTCGGTCTCTGTCGGTCGGATTTCTGCCGTCGTCGGTCTTCAGTCGACCGATGTCGGCCACTGAAAACCCTCTGTCTGCCGAGGTCGGTTCCTACACTGATCTGTACGAACCTGTACAGATTCTGTACGGCCGCAAATTAAGCACAACTTCCCTGTTTTCAACCCCTGATCTGAAATATATGTCTCTAGCACAGTAGATCTCTAGCTGTATAATTTATTGAATCAAAACATAAAGCATTAAATACCTAGAATATCTGTGATAACTTCTGTGTGAAGTTATCTCTCAAACTTGAAATTCTGTGATAACCTCTAGATGAAGCTATCTCTCACTTTGGCAATATATCAGCTGGTATTCCACAGCCTCTTAATTGCACACACTGAAGAGGGAACGTTCTCCAATGCAAATGGAATCCTGGAACCCTAGGCTCAGTCTTCACAGAAGAAATTCTCCAAAATCAATATCAATAATCAATAGCATAATCAATAATGGCCTCCATGAGAAACCCTTATACCCTCAAAAAGATATGCTTGCCCTAATTAGGGTTTTCTTAAATTAGAATTAGGGTTTCTAATTAAAAATAGGCTAAATAATTAATATTTGATTAAATCAATCAAATATTAATATCCCCCTCAATACATGTCGGATCGACGAACCGATCAAAGCTAGTGAATCAGGGAGTGATTCTGCACATAACCATACCATAAAAAAGGCGCTCCGCTGCATATCAAATATCCCTAAAAAGTAGGAGCCCCGGCCAAATATGTCTGAGATATCCTGAATGAAAATCAAATGTAGAAATCTTGTGAATCAAAGTCAAGCCAAGCTCCATTATGACCCTCTATCCATCCTATTAGCCTACGAAGGTCTCATAATAGGCTAACCATGAACTCAGAACATGTCAATTAAAAAGGGGACATGACACTTTTCCTCCTATCATATCACCTACTCAAGGGACTTCGAGCTCACTTTAATGTCAAAAGGGATTTGATTACCGCTCTAACATAACTATGGTCAATGATGCAATGCATAATTGGGGCTCTTCGTTCTAACAACCCCTATCTATGTTGTCTATTTGGTCCTTGTCAATAAAAGGGCACTTATGCCTTTTACTTTTTGCCTGTACTTTGGTCACATTAAACCCCATCATTTGTCAAAATGACTTAAACCGACTCTTTTTAAACCATCTACATAGCCTAATCATTATGGTTTCCATTGACATCAAACATATGGAAACTATCGACCTGACACAATTTATGTTAAGCATAAACCAATACTTGCTGAAGCATAAATAGACCTCAATTCATTTTTAACAAACATCCATCACGAATATGGATAGTTGCTAGGGATGAAAAACCCCGACCTATGTTACAGAATACACCATTTGGAAAAGGCTGTAGCATCATCTTCTCCTTATCATCTCAAGCATGTACCCTTAGACATATGGGCAATGCTATATCTTTATCATGACAAATAATCAACCACTTCAATCTTTTTCCTCCCTTCTTGGGAGAACTACATTAGCCTGAGGCCCTAATGACAAGGGCTATGTAGGCAGCACTCAGTTGACATGGGGTCTTCTGGGGTTAGCTCAGCCATTTTCTTCGTCACTTTTTTCCATCTCCTTCTCTCGTCACCTATCACTCACAACACAGTCAATAACATATTCACATAATCATTAGTATACTCTCATTTTCATTATCACAACATAAGTCATTAGTCATAAATTTCATCCATCATAACTCATTAAACATTCTCATCATCCACAAGTTAAACATTCAATATCACATCTATCATCATCTAATCTAAAGTCATCATCATATAACCCTTTCATGAACATTGTCATCATCACATTCATTTTCATCAAGCATCATCATCATAAAACATCATCGCATTAATCATTAGCATCATCATAACATAATCATCATAATCATCATAAATATCACATCAAAACATGCATCATGAAACACATGAAAAATGCTGTAAAAAAAATTAAACATCTATAACATCTCCATAATACATCAATAGCCAAAATCTCATCATATATATATCAAAAATCATTTTATACAAAAAGACACAATCTGTGTCTGTCTCTCTCTCTCATCATACATCTCTCATCTTTGGCTCACAGGCCGATATATACATCAAAATAATACATCTCTGAGCTGCCCTAAAGATGTGGCTATGGTGATGGTGGCGGTGGTTGAGAAGAGGCTGTATCCTCTCCTCCCTCTGATCTCTGCAGTCTGTGCGACCCTGAAGCCATCGCTCGTGACATCGATCTCTATCGGCTCTACTCCACCCTCATTTCTGAGTATCATTGTATCTGAGGGAACCCCCTGATGGCCCTCTCATAATACGCGATCTCATCCAGTGCATCAGTGTATCTAACCATGGATACAGTCTACGGTGGACCCATCTGCCCTATTCTTGTGGCCTGTCCTAACCCCTGTGGCTGTGGCTGACCTCGGTGCACTGATACTGATGGTCCTGCCCCTTGTGAAAATGACAATTGTTGTAGTGGGCCCTGCCTTCCAAAACTTTGCCCTACCATTGCCTGTGCCTGGGCTGCCACCAGCTGTCCCTGTAGTAGAGCGATCTGCCCTATCAGTGCTACTACCCGACCTGTCATCTCAGTCAGCTACCCTATAACCCTGACTAGCTACCCCTGCAAAACTGAGACCTGGGCTTGAGCTGCATCTCTCTCCTACTTTGCAGTGTCCCTCTCTGTGCAGGCTGTATCCTGCTCCCTCGTGACTACCTACAGATCTAGCTGGGGACCCACCTGTATGCCTCTATACTATCCTGCCCACCATGTCGTGTAGGCCTCTGTACACCTTGGGTTGGCTATCCCAGGTCCTGCCAGCAACTCCTCAAAATCAGGGTCCTTTGTCTCGTCTGGTAGTGGGAGTGGCACCTCTATGTCATCCCGCCTGTATTATGGGAAGGCGGGAGGCACATCCTGTAGCAGCCCATACTGGCACTGCACTCTCTCAGTTGGAATCCTCTCAAGCTCGCTGGCTCATCTACCTCTGATCCATCACCTGCTTTGAACTCCAACCAGCTACTCTCCCTAGTCTCTGAACGCTGGGTAGACCAAGTATGGTCTCTAGACGATGTCTACAAGAATCAGGGCCTCCAGTACCCCTCTGTAGTGGTCAATGTCCCTGACCACTCCATCCACCTGTGTCTATGCCATAACCTCGTGCCATTGCCTGAATCCCACCCTGAAGTAGGCCTGGATCGCCACTGGGAGGCCGAGAGGATGGGTAACCACTATATGCTCATAGGCCCAACAATGTAGCAGGTGGCCCACACATAGACTATACCGCCACCATTGGCTGATACCCCATAGCTCTCTATATACCTGGGCCAAAAATAGTGGTGCCCAGGCGAACACTGTCTGGTGCTCTATCATCTCCAGCAATACTCCAGTCATAGCAACCAAAAACCTGCCACCCTCTACATTCGGCAATGCATATACTGTGATGCCGATCATCATCAGGATGGCCAGCCAATGTGCATCCTCATCTACCACGTACAATGGCTCATATGTAAAACTCGCTGAGTGGTAGCTCATCTCCACGGCATGCTCTCCAAACAACGTAACCATGTGAATGTCATGCACCTCTCTCGAGCATGCATACAGCTCTACTTCGTGCACCAGCAGCCACAAAATTTGGTACACGTCCTCAACTATGACCATCATCTCGCTCGTAGGCAGGTGGAAGGTGTTGGTGGCATGGTCCCATAGCTCGATCAAAGCCACCATAAGACTCATGTCCCTCGCCACTCTGTAGTAGCGTCTCAACCCACCTAACCCAACTGTGCTCATCTGTGCCCACTCCTCGACAGACATGCCTCTACGCATCTGCATTAGTAAGGTCGAGAGGCAATCCCATAGCATCAGGGTCTGCCTCACCTGCATCCACACACAGTTAATTTCATGTTAGAACTGTTGCTACTCTTCCTTTTCTATTAACTATTTAGACCATTTATGCCTAACCTGACACCCAGGTAGCCCTTGGCATAGCTTCGACCTCTCAGCTTGACCACTTTTCAGAACCATTTTTGACTAGGCAGCCACTGACATCGATTAGCGTGCCAGTGATGACACTCACCTAACCAACATTGGTCACTTGGTGATCGACATCAGTAGATTAGTGACTGATGCCAGTCATTGGTCAGCTGACGCCGGTGGGATCGCCGATGTCGATGACTGGTTTGGCCCCAGGGCCGAACGGGGCGAGCCCTAATTTTTAGGGCTTCCCCATTTTTTCTCTTAAACCCCCCAAAGAACCCTCTAAATCACTCCTAACCTTCCTATAAAACCTATCCACCTTCCTAGCTACCCTCCCCCTCGATTTATGTCTAAAATAACAAAAAAATTCAAAAACTAAATTCAAAACAAAAATAGTTCAAAATCAGGTTCAGGGCCCTCCTACCTCATCTCAGTGACGCCGGCATGGTGGCACAATGGGTGCTGCTAGTGGTGGACCTCCCATGGGTCCTCTACTTCCCTCTGCCATCTCTTCAAACCTAATGGCTCTGCACACTCCTGCTAGCTCAAACGCGTCCCTGCGGCATCCAATCAACTTCTTCTCTCCACTAATGTCTCTTTGCCACCTCGTACAGCGCCTCGGTCAACTCTGAGTCACTTTCACTAACTCAAATCCAGAGCTCACTTTTTCACTTTGTTAAATGTTACAAATGACTTTTGGTGGGCTGCCAATCCAATTTTGTTGAATTTGGTAGGCTGCTGACGTCGGCATCGACGTGCCCTAAGCCACCGACATCACCTGATTTCTGCCGACATCAGTCTCTTTTGGACACCGACGTCGGTTATATAGCCGACGTCGGTAGCCTTTAAACCTTCAACCCTCTTCAAAATGACCAAAATCATGTTCCTAATCAAGTCAAGTCCTTCAGACCATGTCCTTTTGGTCCCTTGGGTCACACTTGGATCAATCTTGCATCCATCTATCGACCACCAGACATTAGAGATCATGCCCATCTCCTAAAATCATGACTACTTCCAAAGAGACTTTGCCTTGGTTGTTTTTGCATGTATGCTACCTCACGATTGGTTAGCAAAATTATGTGCACACTTTTGACTTTCAAAAGTATAGGATCGCAAGCCAGTTGATCCTCACTACTTGTGACTTTTTTCATGTTTTCAGGAGCACTTCCTAAGCCTGGGATACCTAGAACACGACGACCATTGGAGCTTCAGCCTCGATTGAATAACCCAATTAGCTACAACTAATGTTGGGGCCTGGTTATTTCAAATTTGGCACTCCTCGACCTTTGACCTGTGACAATTTGACCTCATCATCCTCGTGAAGTGGTGTACGTGCAATCACAACATTTGCAGCGTTCTCACTCTATCTTTCCTCTTTTCTCATCCACTTTCTGTCAAATCAGCACCCAATTCTAAGTTCCCTTCTCTCGACTCCTACTTTGAGGGGGGGATACCTCATCCATAATCGGGACAACCAACTCTCACCTATTTTTGTCTTGCAGTTCACTTGAACAACCAACAAGATGAAATCAACCTTATCCCATACCTAGGGCAACCGACTCCTATTTTTGTCTTGCAGTTTGTTTAGAGAAACCAACAAGACAAAAAGGGGAAAATGTAGACACCTAAAAAGTGTCTAACCCTTGGTCACTTTCCCCCTTAACCCATTCCTAACAATTACTAATTTAAAATAATTAATTTATTTTGAATTAACCCCCTCCTTGGACACATCACCCATGACACCTCGCCTGGGACACCTCACCTTGGACTAATTCCTATCCTATGACTCACTCAAGATCTATTCCTAATTCTTCTAACCACCTAACAAACTCTCGTGCATATTTAGCACAACCCTCGGCATTCTTCAACGGATAGGGCACTTGGCGGATGAAAAATGGGCTTAGTGGCTCTTTTTGCCTGTTCTAACCCCATCGACGTCGGCCAAGTGTCGATCGACGCCGGTAGAATCACCGACGTTGGTTATACTTAACCAATTTTGTAAACTCTTTGGAGGATCTGAATCAGAAATCAGTGAATCCCTAAAAGCAACTAATGAATCCTAATCTTTGACCATCTGTCAATCTGCAAAATCTCTTAGTCAAGCCTCCCACTTTCTCTCTCAGGTGCAACAACTGTTTCAGGTTCTCCATCAACAACAGGTTCTCCATACAAGCTACATCAATAGTAGGTACAAGAATCATCGATAGCACACCTTCCACAAGGCACATGTAAGTTTACTGTCTGTGTTTTTAATCTCTTTTCAGTTATTGATTTCAAACAATATCTCCCTAGACCAGACTGTTAATCAAGCCAGACCTGGATCTTGATTTATCCACCTCCCTGTTTCTTCCATCCTCTATCGGATCGTACATTCTGGCCATTTAACTCGACTCTCAGACTCAGACCCTAGACCATTCAACCAAGCCCAAAACTTTGTCCACAGACCAAAACCCTGATCAGACTCTGTCCACAGACTATTCAAATAAACCCAGACCCTGACCAAACTCTATCCACAGACCACAAACTTAACCAGACTTCATCCAAAGACCTTTGCCCTGACCGACGTGGGTCACTACCCCAATCGACATTGAGATATTAACCGACGTCGGCACCTTGATCGACCGACGCCGATAGGCTTACTGACGCCGGCCACTGTGATTAACCTGACAGCTTCTTTCAAGTAAGTCTTTGCTTCTCCTTTCCATTTCCATCTTTTTTCACTCTCAGCTCTTCATTATTTTTCTATTTATTAGATATTTCTTTTTGTTGACTAGTGGGTTTATATCCCTTAAGGAAGTTTTCATACTTTTGGGATCAAGCTCTTGCTTGAAAACCCACCATCTGTCCATTTAACATCTTCTTTTGTCCAAGCTTCTTTTCTTTACAGGTGTCATTCCTCCATAGCCAAAGAAGAGTACTCACAGTGTCTGGATTATGGTGTGTAGACTTTATCCAGGTACACATCAAGCCTTGACCATTCTTTCTTTAGTTTCTTTAATTCTCTCCTTTGAAAATTGAAAACAAAATTTGAATAGAAAAAATACAATATAAATAAGCAAAAAGTAAGACACTCTCTCTTCTTTCAAAGATGATGCACATAGACAAAGGAGAAAATCCTAGCTATAAATGTTGAAGGCACTTCTCTTCTTTTAGAAGTGTTGCTATAGGAAAAAATAGGAGTTTCTTTCAGATAGTGAAATAACCAGTGATAAAAAGGGGCATAATAACAACAAGATGAAACAGAGTGCAAAGTCTCCACCTTAACTGCCCAAAGAGTATATCATAAAGGATAACGGGGGCACAAAGTCACTGCAAAATCCTTGACACAAAAATAAAATGAAAACATAGACTAAAATCAATTGTGAAAGTGCAAAGTCTTCTCACAGTTGGTTTCAAGACACTTCCCTATTACCTTCACTAATTCTGTGTACCAAATTAAATGAATAAGGACACCTTCAGATGACACAAGTCAGAACAGCACAAAGTCTAGAAAAACTTGCTTTCTCATTCAAATAACAAGGAAAATGAAATTACAACCTGAGCTCAAAGTCTCAATCTTTATCTTTCAAAATGGGCAGATTTTCATTCTTGTAAAATGAAAAAGTCTCCTTTGTAACAAATGAGAGATTACAATATATAGCACTCCAAGAAAGACTTGGGTGCTTATTTTCCATAGAACGGCCCATGCTCTACATTTAATGCCTTGAATGTATTTCCAAGTTTGTCAAAGGACTGTGTTGAAAATAGGATAGTTGTCTTAATTATGGCATGTCATTTCATCCCATATGTCTTCCCCTGAGTTTGGATCATCTAGTCTGTCCCCTTTGACATTTGCACAGCTGTCCATTTGTCTTTACTTCATGGAAGGAAAAAATAGGCTACATCCTTAAATTGCAAGCCAAAATACCTACTTAGTGGACTATTCCACCTACTCAAATTACTTCTATATAGACATTTCAGGGTTTTCCCTCTTTCTACTTTTGTCTTTTCTAGCTTTGTCTCTTCTTACTATGATTTGAGCTATTGGGCTATCTTTTCAGCCAGTCACTTGGTTCTTCCTTCAAGTTCCATGCTTTATTTGAATTTCAATGGATATTCTCTTACCTTAAATTTGAAATCTACGGGGATGTCATTGGTTGACTATTTCAATGGTTTGGGTGGCCTTCTCAGCTCCTTGGTTCAATCACTTTCTTGCTTCAATCGCTTTATTGGTTCAATCGCTTTCTTGGTTCAATCACTTTATTGGTTCAATCACTTTCCTGCTCCTTGGTTGAACCATCGCTTTCATTTGAACTTGCCTTTGAAATCATACATGTTGCTTCTCTCTTTGCGTGAGGCCACCTTTGAACTTTTGAACCATGTTGAACCATTAAACTTTGAACTCTTTCGGTTCAAAGTTCAAGTGGTTCATTGGTTTATTTTGTGTCTCACTCAAACACTGCTTCCTTTATCTTTCTAAGCTTTGGTTGAACCTTTGAACCTTGAACCCATTGAAATTTTGAACCAAAGTGGTTCAAAGCTCAATGGTTCAATGCCTTTGTCCTTTATCATTTGCCAATTGAACTCTTTTGATTAAACTGAGGTGTTGAACCAATCCTGGAAATGACTGAGTGTTAGAAGCTTGTTCTTTTGACTGAACTCACCTATAGAATCTTATTTTAACCTATTGAACTAATGAATCCCTTCACGAAAAAAGCTTAAAAATGAGGAATTTTAAAGCTTAGAACAAATTTTGAGAAGGGAAGAGAGAAATTTTGGTCCGATGAACCAAAATAGTTCATAGGTTATCCCAAAAATGTCACTCATTTTTTGGGGACAACACACATGATAGAGACATCCTTCTTCAAAATGTGGTGGAAAGGCTAGCACCGGTCTAAAAGTTGGGAAATAAAATGATGAATAGACTAAATCTTTCCTTGCAAGATTTGGAGATGCTTAAGATTGGTAGAAGGAAGCATGTCTAGGATTTCTTTGATTTTGGTTGTATCAACTTCAATTCCTTGAAGGGAGATAATGAAACCAAGAAGCTTTCCTAACAAGACCCCACAATACACTTCTTAGGGTTGAGATGGACATGATAATGGATGGGGCATTCGAAGATGATCTTAAGAACAACCAAGTGATCTTTCTAGTGTTTGGATTTTTTGAAAAGGTCATCCATATAGTCCTCTATGATCTTATAGATAAGGTCATGAAAAATGCAAGTCATGGCATGATGGTAGGTTACACTAGCATTTTTTAACCCAAAATTCATGAATCTATATTACAAGGTTCCCAAATGGGTGGTAAAGGTGGTTTTATGATAATATTTAGGGGCAATTAAGATCTAATTATAGCTGAATAATCCATCCATGAGAGATAACATCTCATGGCCAACTATAAGATCAATAAGATGGTCAATTCTAGGTAAGGGAAAGTCATCTTTATGGTAGGCAAGGTTGAGGTCATGAAAGTCCACACAAATGAATAATCCCCTTATGGATTTAGTGATGGTATGACATTTGAGACCCACTAGGGGTAGTCAATAGGCTGAATGAAGTTGATAGATAGGAGATGTTAAAGCTCTTTTTTGACAATAAGGGATATGTAGGGATACATGCATTGGATTTTTTGCTTGATAAGTTTGGCATCACGATGAGTGACTTTGTTATTAGTAGCAATGGTGGGGTCCATACTGATCATGTCACTATAAGACCAATTGAATGCTATGCTATAGTCTTAAAGGAAAGAAAGAAAGTCTTGAAGTTCCTTAGTATTTAATGATTGACCAATTTTGACTATATAAGGGTTATTCAAAGTGATCAAGTTGATATCTATGGTAGATTCATTCAACATGGTCAAGGTCTTGAGAGGAAGGGATTTGTGGATTTAAGAATCCAAGGTACTAAGGTAGGTGAGAATATAATCATCATCTTAATATTGAATGATGTTAATGGTAGGAGAGTATTTTACTATCATCTTAAGATGGGTCAAAAGGATGGTTATGATCACCCCCTCATTTTGATAAGTCACGCATCTAAGGTCGATCATGTTGAAAAAAAAAATTATGTGGGATGATGTTATCATCCTCACATGTAGGTAGGGGAAAGGTCAATGAGGAGGGGGTATCTTAATAACAATGGTGATAGGTATTTTAGGTTTATTTTTGTAGGGTGGGATGAAACCAAGGCCATGATTCTCATGTGGTTTTATATTTTTAATGAAGACCAAATCATGTGGTCAATTTTAATAATGCCCAAGATTGAAGCCTTTCCAAGCACATCGATGGAGGTATGTTTTGGTGAAACTCAGTTTGTCTAGGTAGGAGAAACTAGTGGTAAATGGACTAGGAGAGAGAGATCTGGTGGAAGTGCCAAGGGGTTTTTTGAGTCCCCCATAGACAAAATGAGTTTGATGGTGTAGAGGTTCAAATGGAATGATAGTTTTGACATTAGGGTCATATCTTGGTTGGTTGGTAAGTTTCCCATACTCATGAGGAGTAGAGAAAGCATCAAGGATGAGAAGGTGATACTCCCCCAATGAAAGGTGATGGAACATTAATTCTAAAAGGTCTATGGTAGGAATTTGGTATAAAGGTATAGAGGATCTAGTTGATGCCTCATTAGTAGAAGGGGATATGATATGTATTTTGGTGGTTGAAGGTTGGGTTTTAACTATGGAGGGTGTGCTAGATGGGGGTATGAAGACATCATTAGGATGGTAGGTTATGTTACATATCAAGAAAAGACTTGGGTCAGCTTGGATGGTGATGACCTAGCCTTCATGTTCAAACTTAATGTAGTGGTGAAGGGTAGAGGTAACACAACCTATGAAATGAATCCAAGGTTGTACCAACAAGATTGTATTAGAATTCACCTTCTACAACATAAAATAGTTTAGGGAGTGTGCAGAGTCCTACATGGATATGAAAGATGATAGTTCTTAAGGTAGTGGCCATGGTATCATTAAAGGAATGAAGGAAGGCTGATGATTTAGACATAATATTATCTAGCATGTTGAGTTGTTTATAGGCATGAGAGGAGATGATGTTTATGTTAGCTCCTCTATTAATCATGACTCATTTGATGTGGGTTTGGTTGATGTAGGTAGTGATAAAGAGTAGGGGATCTAGGTCCTTAGGGTGGATGGAAGGTATTTATAAATCCTTTAAGGTAACAAAGTTGGAAATATGAAGGTTACCAATAGAGGTTGCTAAAGCTTAGAGGTCCTCAAGTTGGACCTTAATGGATTACAAAGCCTCTATTAGTGATTGGTAGTATTGAGGATAGGTAGAGATTAACTTTTACAAGATCATATTCATCAAGGTTTGATGAATTTGTTTGAGGATAACTCTCCTAGTGGATTTTGAAGGGTTAGATAGGGAAGCACCTAAGATAGACACCTTGGGTTTGGTCGAGGATAGAGACGGTTGGGTATAGGTTGGTTGAGAGTTTGAGAAGGGGTATGTCTAAGGAATGGACACCTTATCCTTTCCCTTATATTTTTACTATGCTCTCATGACCATATTGATAATATGGATAGGAGAGGTTGAGATGGAGTATTGGTCAGATTCACCTTCACTTTGAGGTGAGAATGGAGTAGTAGGTGAGTGTTGGGTAGGTATGGTGGGTGGTTGGATTAGTATGGGGATCAGAGGAGGTTCATCTATTAATAGATCATCCTCATCATAAAGCTAATGGATGATTATTTGGAAATATTTTTAGTTCTTTATATCATGCCTTAGTGTTCAATGACAAGTAAAAACTTGGTGATCATTGTACCAGGTGCATTTTGAAGCTAGAGGGTCAAAGGGTCTAATGGGATTTAAGGTTAGATAAGAATTTTTTAATAACCTATGGAGTATGGTTGAGTAGGAATCAACTAAAGGTGGAAAATTTGTAGTGATCTTAGCTTTGGTGGTTGAAGTAGGAGGTTGCTTAGAGATAGATTTGGTAATAGGTGCTTTGGGTAAGGTGGTATGTTTGGTCAATGGTTTTGGTTTTGATGAGGTAGAGGTAGAGGATTTCAAGGTAGGTAGCCTTGATATTTCTATTGTGGTAAAGAGAGGTGTGTTAAAAAGTAGCTATGAAGGTGTAATCAAGAGAGGTAGTTGGGATTTGGTAAAGGTAACTAGCTTCCTATTTAAGGTAGAGGGATGATGCCCCAGAATGGAGGGTAAAGTTAAGGGAGGTAAAGTTTGTGTCTTCTAATATTTTTGTGGATCTAATATTTGGTTACTTTGGTCTGACATTTGGTTGGTGGGATTAAAGGGATCAGGTCTACTTTCATAGATGGGTGACTAAGACTTGGTGTAGGGAAGATACCGAGCTTCTTGGTAGATCTAGTTAGGATGATAGGAGAGGGTTTGGTTACTTGGGTCTTGGTTAGCTTAAGTAGTTAAGGGTTGATTAGTTTAGTGAAGGTTTTAGTTGGTTGGTTAGAGGGTTTTGTTGTTTAGGTAGATTTGGTAAGAGATTGGTCAATGGAAGTAGCGAGTTGGTTTGATTGTGGAAGGGTTAGAGGTTCTAATTAGGTAATGTAAGGGAGGCCTAATTATTTCTAGAAGGTGGATCAATCCACATTAAAATTAGAGATAAACTCCAATTTCTTCACTAGCCTAGTGAAGGTTTTATAGGTGGCTTTGATTCCTTGAATGGTAGATCCAAAAGATAACCCCCTAGGTGGAGACATGGGGATGTTAACCTCATCTGCCTCCCCAATCAAAGGATGTAAGGTTGATATAGGTTGTGCCTCTATGGTAGGAGTAGGCATGGGGGGTTTCTTCTTGGGAATGATCTTCAAAGGGGAATTGGTTCTCCCAGTAGCTAAAGATGAGGGTCAGGTGGTGATGGTTAGTTATTTTGGTATATCACTTAAAAGGATGGAAAGTGTCTCTACTACCTCAATAAGTAGAGGGGGAGAAGATGGTGTTTCCTTAGCTTGGGTATTTGAAAGAAGGGAAGGTAATTCCACTACCTCAATAAATAGAGAGGGTAAGAGATAAATGGGTTGGTAATTAGGATCTTTAGCAATGAGTGTGTCAAGGACCATGTTAAATGTATGGGTATCATGAGATAATTCAATGTTATTTCTCTCATTATTGGTAGAAGGATGGTTTGGGAAGGGTTTCCTAAGTTTATCAAGGGCTTGGTTCGATGGTGCATTGGGGTTATCCATTGTAAGCTCACTCTTATTAAAAAAGGATTGGACAAGGTTATTGAAGGTATTACACCTACTGAAATCATGTCCATCACCCTATGAAAGGCACATATATCATTCTCATTTTACTAACTAGGTACAATATGAGAATAGTCAAATTAATGAGGTGGCTTGATAGGAAGAAGTTGAATGATGTCAGATTTTAATAACTTCTCCAAGATGGATGCATAGGATTTCCCAAGTGGAGTGAATTACTTTTGGTTGTTCTAGGTTTGGTTCCTTATGTTTTTCTTTGAGGAACTAGATGAATTGGATTGGTTAATAGAAGGTAGAGGGGTAGATTTTAAGATAACCACATTTGTTGTTCCCTTGTTCTTGGTGTTGGTATTGGATTAGTTATTTGACTTAGAGGAAGAAGCCTCATTTGTTTTATAGGTTGAATTCTTTTTTTAGCTTAATCTTACCTTTGTCAATGGCTAGGTTTTCCAACTTATGTGTCATAGTAAAAGCTTCATCAGAGGTTCAAAAGCTTTGGACATGCAGGGTAGAGAGATATGCTTGGCACATACTCTAGAAAATAGCTCTATGAGTTTAGGTTGAGGTAGGGAGAAGGATATCTAGTTGATAAGGCTCCTCCAGTAAGCCACAAAATTAGCAATGGACTCATCCTCAAACTGCCAAATAGAGTAGAGGTCATTGATAGAGACTTTCTTAGAGATATTGATAGAAAAGTGGTCTAAAAAGGTTTGACACTGGAAAGAAAAAAGGGAGTACTTAGGTATAGAACTATACCAATCCAATGTTAGATAATCTAGGGACATGGGGAAGGTATGGAGGAGAAGGGTATCATCATAGGTGATGAGATAACAAGCATGCCTAAATGTTGTAAGGTGTTATTAGAGATCCTCCTTACTTTGAAACTTAGGGAACTTGGGAAGTTCCCATTGGGGAGGATATGGATTAATAGGTATGGATGGATGTATGGGCTCATTATAAATTTGGTCATATGATAGGATGTTATGAGCACCCAAAATGGATGACTCTAGGGTGGTCATACTATCCATAAGCATATTCATTAGGTTAGCTTGGGGTTATGTACCTAAAAGGTTATAAGATGCATATTGTTGTGGTGATTAAGAGACATATGGATAGTGGGTAGAAGTTTGGGAGGCTATCACATATGAGTAAGTGAATGTCAATGGTTGTGTGGAAGACACATAAGGGTAGGTAGAAGTAGGTGGTTGGGTAGTGGGTACATGCACTTGTATATTAGGTATGTATCCAAAGTTTGGTTTAAGGGGTGCTTTTTGGATAGGAGAGATAGTTGGGTTGGTGATCGATGGAAGGGTGGTGACCCTTGTAATGATCAATGATAAGGTAGAGGGTATTGACACCATAATGATTTGAAATAGAGTGGTTGTTGAAGGTTTAAGGTAGCTAAAGTAATGCTGGTAGTGCTAGAGATAGGCATTCCTATAGTGGAGGAGTAGTTGGTAGGAGTAGAAGGTATAAGGGCAATCATAGTTTGGGATGGTTAGTTTTTCAATGGTAGCCTCAAATGGGTTGTTGGTTGAAGAGGATGCTTGGATAGTTAATGATTGATTAGTAACCATGATAATGGAGGCACTCCCTATGAGGTGGAGAGGCATGCCATAAGGGGGATCTATGAATGGGGTCAAAATCAAGATACAATAAGACATGTTTATAAGATAATGTTGCAAGGCTATTAGATTGTTATTTAGAAAAGTGACAAAATCCACATCTCCTTAAGGGACCTCCCAAGGGAAAGAAGGACTTCCTAAAGAGTGAGGAGAGTTTATTGGTTCATAAATGTAGTCCATATATGAAGAGGTGGAAGAGGTATGTTGACTTGGAGGTGGGTTTTAATCCACAAGGTCTCTTTGCTACTAGTGAGTGAGAAGCATACGAGATAAGGGAGATAGAAAACACAAAAAATCTCACTACTTAAACAAAGATAAGACAAGAAAATGATCAAATAAATTAAATCACACTCTAAAAGATACGTTAAGCCTTAGATTTTTAATTAATCTCACTTTTGTCTTATGCCTTAAGAAAATGTGTGACTAAAGTTGGCTTGTAGAGTAGGTAATAGAACTAAAATCTAAAGTCAATTTTAGATTGTGTTTAGGTGATAAAAAATAATCTATATTACAATCAATACATGGCTTGGTATTGGGGCCTATCCTCTCACTTCACATAATACAATGATAAGGGTGGTGGGTACTTAGCTAAAATATATTGATATCTAGAGATTATAATCAACTAGAGAGTTGAGTTGGTCCTCCCACTGCTAATGACCTCCAAATAGGATCATCAAGAAGGGTAAGGTTACTACTAGGTGATCAAATCCTAATCAGTACTTGTCTCAAGTTTGTTTGATGTTTAATTGATGAAATTTGTTTGGTTAGGTGTGTGCAACAAAGAGTGAAGCTACGATAGATTAATTTTCCTTTAAGTTAAGCTTTGTGAACTAAACCTTCAAATAGTCAATGTATGTACTTAATTTTAAGACCAAATAAACTTTTGATTTCATTAATGAATAAGTAATAGAGAGATAATGCAAGCAAATAAGAACCCAAGTAAAGACACAAGGGTCCCAATAGGTGTGCCAGAATGTTTTAATGAATTATTTCTTATTATTGAAAAAGAGGAAATAAGAAACTAATTACAAGTATAGTTGAGAAACCTAATTGATTGCATGCACGTTAAATTATTAGATCATGAAGAGCTCTTCTTTGGCTTGGGAGGATGACATATAGATAATAAATCACTAAAGAAAACTTATTTATTAGACAAACAGTTGGGTGGATTACCTAGAAATAGATAGATCCCAGAAGAGAGAAATTCCTTAGGGATTGTTAATCCACATGTTTTAAAAAATTAAGATTATAAATAAAAAATAAAGGTAATTGAATAAATAAGTCAAAAGGTATTAAAATTGAATACAAGAATGATTACTAAGAAAATAGACTAGAAATGATTAAATTAGTGATAAACTAATTAATACTAGAGCTAGAGGGTTGGAGTATGCTTTAGAAACTAGAAAGGGGTCTATGAATAGGTAGGAACACAAAAAATTATATTTGATTGGGTGTAGGTAGGTGAAATTATCTTTCTAATTTTTGTCACCATAGTGACCATCGATGGTTAATGTGACCATTGATGGTTGATCAGACCATCGATAGTTGAGTTAATCATCGATAATTACTATGTGAGGATATGGGTTGGTAATTTGGCTGATTGATGAGATCCAAAAGATGGATTTTGATAGGTGGGTAAGGATTATGTTGATTTAAAAATGGAAATAAAGTAGATGAATACTGATAAATAAGTACTTGTCTTACTAGAAGTCAATCAGGTGGATGATCTATTAGAATCTAGTGCAGTTCTAGTAGAGTAACAATACCTAATAACTCAGTGGGGAGGCAAGTTAACTCTCTAATATGATTGGATTGTTGGATTTCTAATGTCAATTGACCTATAAGAAAGAAAATCATAGATGCACAATCTCTTGATAATAATTTCATATCCCTTTCACCTTTAGGCTCCTCTGTTCTTATAGGCACAAGCAAGAGGTGGAAGTGAAGGTTCAACTAGGTTGTCTAATTATGAATTGACCATGTAAGTGCTCACAACAAGATTTAGGTGGGTTATAATTAGAAAATCAAAGTGGTTGGTTTGCATGATTTTGGTTAAGGAGGTACACCCTAACCATTGATGGTCGAGTTCTAAGGGGAGAAAAGGGCTAAAAGGCTAAGTTGAGCTAGTTGAGTTAAACTAACTACGGGCTAGGTTTGATTAGTAGTTAAAAGGTTAAAGGGTCCCAAGGGGGATAGACCTAAGGTGGTCTAGGGGGTATTTTGACATTCAAAATCATAGTGTGTAGATTTATGGTGTCTACAATATACTCTAAATTTTATGCCCATAATTTTAATATCAACATTGGGTAAGATGCCCATGGGGTGGGATCATGTCTTATTGGACATGAATATGACACATGGTGATGGTTGAAGGAGAGGATTGTACGTTTTCACCATAGATATCCAATGAGGATATTTACCTTAGTCCTTATGTCCACAAAAATATCAAAGACTAGATATCCACTGATATCCACATCAACCAACAATTCTTAGTTTTAGCTTTTATTCTAGGTGACATTCAAATCATTCCCTCATACTAAATTTGGTGCTGATAAATTAGTAGGATGTTCCTCCTTGTATTTAACTAAGAGCTACTTTATCATAGGTTCCAATCCTTTAGTGTGCATGAGTAGTAGTACTTTGACCAAGTCATCCTCTTAATTTTCATTATATACTTAGATTTGGTGTTCCCTTCTTGATTTTTTATCTAGTTCATGCACGTATTATATATCACCCTAAAAACTTTGGATGACATCCATGGTATCTCATAACACTTCCATCTAGCATGAGCTATTTTAATAGGACTTCATTGATGGTTCAAGGCATGCCACCTTATCTTTAGTTCTCCTTGGCTTGTATCTTAGGAAAACCTTCTCAACAAGGGTGGTAATTATTTTTATAGTCCTAATTCTATGAATGGTGACATATATTTTGGGACTAGTACCCATTTTATATTTTTCCTTTAGGATTCATTTTCCTAATTCACACACACACCAAATCATTCATCTACATTTTTTGAGCTTACCCTTATTAATACGCTTTGCATATAGGTCCAATTAATGTTTGACCTTATAGCCACCTTGATGATATGTGTACATTAATATAGTCACACTAGGAGTGGTTTGGTAAACCACATTAATATAGTCAAATGGAATTTCCCATTTCCATGTCATCTGCTACCATGCCCTATATATGCTTGATGATATCCATGACCATAATATGTTTGATTAGAAGGAATTAATCATATCTACCTCATGCATTGGTCCCTTTACTCATGAAACTCATTAATTACCTTACATTCCTTGATATTATGAGTAGTGGTGTCATAGATCTTGTATTAGTGAAATTTTCACTTGAGTCACATATGGTAGAAAGGGGAAATTATGCATGTCATGACCCTATTGAAATATTTTTCATGAATCTATTAAGTCACATAAATTATGTCTTATGTTGTTATTATTGTTATACTATTCTACTTCATAGTCTACGCATGAAAGTCATTTTTGAGTATCATGCATATAGTTAGATTTTAAAAAATTTAGTAGTGACATCATCAACATAATTTTCACCTAAAAATATATGTTTGATTCATAATATATGACTCCCATATCTTCAATCCCTAACACAAATTATAAGGCCTCCCATGGCTTAGTCAATATTTTTATTAATAGAGCATGATGGAGGGGCACAATAAATAACCCTAATGAACCACAATGTATGTTATAATGGGTGAAGCTCATAGGAGAGGTTAAACACTAGAGTCTTGAATCTATAATCATATGTACAAACACTCTCTGTTAGATCTTTCTTGATATATTTTATCGTAGTTATGCTCTATTACTCAAACTTTGGAATGTTAAACTCCTTAAATAAGGTTATGTTTAAGAGGTCATAGACTATAATAGTTTAACTGGGATGAAACTTGTAGTATTAGGTGTGGGTGCATTATAGTAAGGTTATGGAAAATGGACTTGCCTTACACTATGGAAGTGTCATTCGTTTAGAAATCCATATCAGTTCACATTTGTGGACATGATTTAAAACATTATACTCTCCCTTATAGTCATTAAAACTTATGTACATCTCATAGAATGGGTGAAATATGTGCGTACTATACTTGGAAACTGACTGAGGGTATACTAGAACTATGTTTCCTATAGTATCACCTCATATTCCTCTTATTGGTAATAAATCCTTACCACATCCCATGGTAGGCTACACCACTACTCCATCTACTTGGGGGTTTTTATGGGATATCAATTATCTCTAGATCCTACTACTTTGATCTGATTTGAACTACTTATCTGAGTGGTTAAGCCTCCTCCTGATAGTAACACACTAGAATACATTATTGTATGCGAATCACATGTAGGATTATGTGATTATTGGTCTAGGTGTTTGGCATAAGGTTATATATTTATTCATATTTCTCTTTCCTTATCATGCTAAATAAATATAGAATATATTATGTCTAGGTGAGGATCAACATTTTTTATGATTTTATTCCAGTTTTAGGTGAGGTGCTTGAGTAGGAACTTAGGTAGGATTGAATCAGACATTTCTATGGTGGTATTCTCCATGTATATCCTTCTTATAGTACTTCAACTTCTTCTCCCAAGACATGATTTGCTCTCTGATGCAAAATTTTGTCACTAGAGTGAAAATAATTTATGGGAGAACCCTCCTCATGTCATTATCATTATATATAGGTTCTTATGGCCATTATTAAGTCAAACTATTCCCTTTTATTAGGGTACTTTACCACTATCCTATCCTTTCACCTTCACAGCTCATGCTCATTTGGTCCTTTCATGTTGAATACCCTATTCCTTATTGTATTTATTACACCATGCCCTCTTCACCCTATACCCTTCACACCACCTATGCATAGAGGGACTCAGGTAACCATTGATAGGTCCTCTATCCCACTATCAACCACCATCTTTTTAATCTCCAACAATAATTGTTTTAGATTCAAGACTCTAGGCTCATGAAAGAATTACTATTTCACCTCCTTTGGATAAAAGTACATGGATATAAGAAAATATAATTCATATCTATTTATTGTACCATGACATAAAACATATAAAACTTTGGTCCATACCATATCAAAGCTATTCAACTACTCCACACATTGTTTCATCCAAGGCTACTTTTGTTTGTAGTTTATACACTTGTCTATAACACGTGAGATAATCCATGTGTGTAGATGATTTATAAGTTAAAAAAAAACACCTCATAAAATTGGTTTTTAGGTTATCCTCTACCCATTTCTTTAGCTTATGATTGCCACAACTAGGGTGGTTCTTCAAAAATGTCACTTCCACTTGCTCCAACTAGTGATCAATATTATCTACAGAGATTTGGTACATAATATTTTATTAGAATTGTAACAATAAAAATTTATTGTTCAAAAAAATGAAACCAAATTGTTGGTAGCCTAGTGTCACCCATGCACTAGTCTTTACATGTAACCTAATGTTTAACTAGTAAAACTTTTTACACTAACATATAATGTAGGTTTGGCCATGCACTCACCCAAGGCACAAAGAGTTTAACTAATGTAGGTTAGGGTTTGTTGGAAATGGTCCATGTATATGGTTATTCATGTGCCTCATGTGCATGTGTTCACTTATAAGTTATCATAATTATAGTTTACCTACACATTAAGCACATATTCATAAGTACATAAAAATACAATACCTAGATTATCTAAATGTTCATCCATTCAATGTGTATAACACTGATAAATAATAGAATAATATTAACTATCATAAGAATGATGACATCATATTTTACAATAGCTTCTATTCATATATCAACAACACATGATTAAAAAGGTGCTTCTTAGGCACTTAATATCACAAGTTGTCTAAGTCACTCTCTCTTTCTAAAAATCATTCTTATAGTACTTTGAAAGAACTTTGTTGTCACTAATTCCCTATTATTACCTATTATATATCTACCTTTTATATGTTTCTAAAACTCTTTGGGTGATACTTGGTATTTCACTCACCATTAATAAGTAGTTAATGCCTTTACTATCAGAATTGTAGTTAATATAGTGCTTTACTATAGGTTAGCTACCAAGATATCTTATATTGCTTCATAGGTATCTATCTAAATCAAGTTACCAATCAAATTTTTAATCTATATTTTGTTATTTTTATTGTAGTTATTATATGAATCTACTATTTTAGATCTGGATTCTATTGTTTTATCCTATATTTAGGTGGGATCAGCTTTGTTGGCTAGTTCTTTCCTTATTAGCAATCTGTATTACATGTGTGCGATCAAAGAGTGATAGGTATATAAATACCATTATCAATGATATTTTCATATCAATTTATATCATTGAATTTACTTTACACTTGTGAATGTATCTAGTCTTGGTTATAGTTATCCAAATTATGGGGTCAACATTTACTTCTTTCTTAGGGAAGCATATATCTAGTGATTCTATCTTCATCTTGGTACTTCTTAGTCATTATTTATATTAACTATCCTTTGAAAAATTCTAGATATAGAATATATGGAATATGCCACCCTTTTGAGGTTTGATATTGATACATGTTATTGAAATCAATCATCTCAAAATTAAAATATATGTGGATCACATGTTATATTCAATATAGCTAAAGATGTAAGGAAATTTTCAAATTGTTTGTACAAACATGTATCTATAGAAAATTCTCATAATGTAAATATTGATAAGAAAATGCAAACTCATATGATGATGAGATAGTGAGGGGAAAAAATATGGCCTAATATAGGATGGTGGTGGGGAATACAATTAATCCCCAATGTGGTAAGATATGAAATTACCTAATGTATATGAATACTCCTATGTGACTAGGTTTATGTAGAAAAACATAGTTCCTTGATATATAATAACTGTAATATTAACAATCACATGGGTGAATTGAGATCCATATGCATAAGATATGGGTAGTAATCTCTAGGAGATATGCAAGGGTACAATGCCACTGATGAGAATATAAGATAGGGACAAATGATATTTACTCAAAGTAACAATTTACCCCTAAGAAGGATTGATATAGAAATTAAGCACACACACAACAATAATAATATTCCCTAATATATGTATAATAAAAACCATGGAAATGTAGGAACTAAACATATTATATTTCAAGTAGTATCATGAATGATATGGATTGTGAAACCAAACATAATATATCATATGGTATAAGAAATGCAATCAACATAGGCTTGTAGCCACATATAGAATCACACAAGGATATATGACCCAAAATCAATAAATTACATGAAACAGTGACTAGATTATCATCTATGTACAAGACTATATAATACATTGACATGAATAAAACACAAGCACACATAATAATAAACACACATATGTAGACAATTATGAAATAATAGGGAAAGAAAGAGAACATGAAATATATCCATATAACACACAATATTTATAAAATATCAAGATATTTCTAGTCAATTTAAATATCTATATATGATAAATGTAAAACATGAAGGATAACATCTAAAACCCACTATATAAATGTGCCCTTATTATAAGGCATACCAATAATGTGAGCATTATCAAAGGGTGAGCATGGTGAAAATGTATAACATATATAAGTCCATAATCATGTATAAATTATATATCCTACATCTCACCAACTTAAAGAATAACTTGATAAATATGTTGTAACAAATATATGTAAATCTCTACCATAATTATAAAAACATGATATGTATCCATCAACATTGATAAAGGTTTTTTTTTTTAAATTTATTTTCTACATTTTTATAGGAGGGGGAATCATATAGAAAAGAATCCCAGACGTAAAATATATAAGAATCAAGGATATCTCAATCAAATAAGAAAATAAGCCAAGTGGTGAAAGTATGAGAAGACAAGGAAGGTAATTAGGCAATCCAAGAGGTAAAAATCCATAAGAAAGAAAAAAAGGAGGTTTCCAAAAAACCTAAAAGTTACTTAAGAACTTAATTCATGCTAATATGGAAGCTCTATATATGTATGCCATAATCATCGAGAAATATGCATAAGTGTTTGGAATGAGACAAATAATTAACAGGTAAGGTCCAATGAAACATAAGACAAGGGGATATAATAATGTTAATGTAAAACAAGTATAGAACATAGATGTAAAATTTAAAATAAGATGAGGCAAGGGGAAAAATAAAATGAGGAAAAGACATGAAGGGTATGCAATACAAAAAAATATATAAGAAAAATTGAACTATGGTACAACATGATATATCAATGAAGTATAAGAGATAGGCTAGCATGGATAACTGATGATCTCATCTAGAACACGAGGTGTTGAAATAGAAGAGTTATATGTATCACTATAATTATCATAAAGATAATAAAAAGATATATAATAACTTGAATCATCATCCCAAAGAGATATTTTATGGTAATGGGATCAAAGAATAACCTTAACCTCTTGGAAAGCACACACATTAGTTTAGACATGTCTTAGTATAGTTAAACTATTAGTAGTTGCTTTGGTATGAATTTATTCAAGACTTTATAAATTAATCTTTGGATGTGGATGATTATGTAGTGTATGTATATTTGGTATAAGTGTAGGATTATTAAATTTAGGAGCTATAAATCGAGAATTAAAAGTTGTATACGAAATGATGGTGGCAACCATGGCTGTAGGTAGTGAAATATTAGATGATATCATGAGGTTGAATGATTTTATTTTTAGAAATAAATTTATGTAAAATGCTTTTTTTAATGAGGTTGGATAGGTAACTCATAAGGTGTGTCATGAATAGTATATACTTTGTCATTATGCAAAAATTTAAGTTAGTGTTGGAACATAGAAGGCATTGCTCTCATTTTTTGAATCCATGGTCAACCATGTAACAAATTTTATGCATCACTATATGATAATATATATAATCAAATGATTGGGTACTAGGTATCATAACCTAAAAAAATCAAACTTCAAAATTTTGAATGATTGAGGATGTGAATACTAGTTCCCACATGACATTGATTAAATTTCATTTGCATTCCTCCTAAGTTATTCATATTAGGAATTAATAATTTTAGGTAGAGTTTCCTTTTGATCATCCCTAAAATGAAAATTCATACATAAGACAAGTTTAGTTGTAGCTATAACTAACTTTAAGGTAATGTGATAATAATTCACACAACCCTTAAGAAGGCAAAATAAGAAAAGTAAGCATAGTATAATAATGCCTTAAAAATTTATTATACTATGATTATAAAATTTAGAGTATGACCTATGTAAATAGTATCAAGGAATCCTAGTTTTCCATAGTGATATGGTGAATTAAATCATTATAAAACCAAGTGAAAACCAACATTGCATACATTGTTAAGATTGGTTTTAGTTTTACCCTTAATAAGGTAAAATAACACAATAATTCCAAGATTAATTTCAACCTTCACACACTTTTTCTATGAGGCTTATAAATTATTTCATTTCACACCAATGTGTTATTTACCTAGTTTCCATAAGTATAGAACCTGATTAACAATATGCAATGCATCATATCTTACACAAGCCTAACTTAATATCTTAGAGATTTTTCAAAATAAGATAACTAGATTAATGACCTCATGTCTCAAGTATAATAATAAAATAAAATAATAGGAATTTACAAATAACTTTGATCATCTATTTAGGGTTCAAACCCTTAAGGTCTAAATGGGAACATGACATTCAGGTACAAAAAATAATATCATTAACTTTTAATGGATCAAAAGAATGCTTATATGGTTCAAGGTTACTCCTTTTTAAATCAAATTTCTTGTTATGATTAAATACATAAAAATTATACTCAATAACCATATCTCAATAAAAGTCATAATTAATTAAGAGTAATGCATAAAAAAGGATCCATTTTTTATAGATGCAAATTCCATGAACAAGTAAACTCAAATACACATAACTTAATGAAATTAATGGAGGAAATAGTGATAAATAAATTATAAAACACATGTTTGGCCCCATTTTATGTTAATACATGGACCATGCCAACCTACCAAACCTTGACATGAAATAAACCTTAGTCCAGTTGCACTTTTGAGCATTTTAGAACTAGCTAGAGGACTTCTCATGGAATCCATGCTAGCTGGTGGGAAGTTGAGAAACACCAAACCTATTAGAGGATGTCCCTATTAGGAATTTTACAAGGTGGATTGAGGTGAATGGAAGTTGGGAGAGTGGATCTGACAAACTCAAGACAATGCATCATGTAGTATGTACCCCTCCAACCTAGCAGAAGATGACTCTCACCTATAAAGGGAAGCTGGCCTTTGTAAAAAGAGAAGAAGAGATTGATAATGAAACTATAGAAAAATAGGGAGACAATCATAGTAATTTACTTTTGCATTTAAGTTATAGGATTTTGAATATATAACTTAAGCTTACATGTGAGCCATTGGGTATGAGTAAAATTAGGATATGCACCTATATTATCATTTGTAATGAACTCTAAAATTAAGTTAATGAAGAAGAGCCTTGACAAGATGAAGTATTGATGTGTATTTATGATTTATAAGATGTCTTACTGATGATTTATTTTTATTCAAGTTTTGCTTGAGTATTTATGTATGACGTTTAAATGAAGACTCAACTTGGTTGCTAATGGCATCTTTACACCATTAGTGACCTCAACCAACCTATGAGTACCCTAGGTGTGAGCCAAAATACCCCAACTATCAAAGCCATGAACCTAGAGTGCCACCTAAGGATGAACCACTTATACCCTAGGACTATTCTAGAAGGCCAAGTAACCCCTCTAGTGATGGACTAACTCCCCTAGAAGCCCATTTTATGCCACAATGTAACTAACCCAATGTAGGCTTGGTCCCTTCATTATTTCACTTTGAGTGAGTACACAAGGATCGTGCCTTATTTGAAACTGATAATAGTGCCATAACATGAATAAATATTATGCACCAGACCTTTCTACTCTTGTACCTAGCTTACCAAAGTCTAGAACCTGACTGGCTTGGTACCTAGGCACATGACTAAGAATAAAACTATTAAGGTGAACTTTTATACAGCATTTTAGTTCCATTTCCAATACATGTGTTAAATTTTATTTATGTAATGGTGTAATAGAGAGATTCTCTAAATATCACTCAATAATATCAAGCAGTGGCTAGATCATGTAAAAGATAATTTCACATAGAACCATCCTACATGTGAAGGATGAAAGCCATAGAAATGGGTACATAATAACTTATATAATTCCCTTTATGAATTATTTTTCTATGAGTTGTCTAAGCATGTGTACCAATGGTTAGTTTCCTACACTATCACTAGAATGCATAACTACATCTAGAGTCTCGATTAGACTGTAGAGTATATAAAAAGGCTAGAAAGTCTGGATGAAATCTAGATACACACTATATACAAGTGGTGGATTGATGCATTGAATAGTTACATGTTGGAATTCATAGTGTCAACCTTTTCATTCCCTTAAGAAGTAGATTAAGAGTTCCTCGATGAACCAAGGGGCATATTTATCAAAGGGCTCAACACTGAACAAAAAATGCTCCTTGCGGGTTATGATATAGAAACTATGAAAATGGAAGGCTAAAGCCCTTGAAGTATTAGCAAGTGTGGAAGGAAAGAAGGGGATGTATAGGTAAAGTGTGATGGAAGAGGAACAAAAAATTGACACCTGAGAGCTTTAAAAGTTGAATTATGGTAAACACAATCATAGAGTAATGGAGGATCTAGAACTTAGAAGTGCTGAGAGGACCCATAATGAGTGGTAAGGGCATGGGGAAGGATCCCTTAAACTACAACAACATAAAGAGGGAGATGAAGAATTAAGAAACTAGACTCAATATTTGGGTATATATTTCAAAAGATTCTTGTAATAAGTGATGCTTGATAATGTGCTAAAAGCACCTACCCCCTTGACTTTGAAGCACAAGATCATGCACTAGATTCCCAACCAAAAGATAGAAGAATGGTAAGTGAACCTATTATCAACCTAGACTTTGATAGAATTCAAGGGTTGACCCAAGAGTTTTTACTTGAGAAAGTGATCCCTTATGAGGATTTGAGTAACAAAATGGCAAATTAGAAAGTGCCAACCCAAGAGCTTTGAACGTAGGTGAAAGCATTCTCATACAAAGAATGACAAATGTGCTAAATAGGTAAAAAACTACAAGAAGTGGTATAATTCCATAAGGGAGTGGGCTTACATCATCAATTTTTATAACACAACCTACCTCATTAGGATCAACACCTAACCCTACTAGTGGAGGCATCAGAGGGTCACCCCCAACATAGACACCATGAGGGTAGGTAAACCAAAACCCCATGACACCTCCTTAGAAAATATACTAAGAGATGGCTATGTACTTACCTAAGTATCATAGAGTTGAGAAAACCATATATCATGTGTTAAAATGTGAACTACAATGGCATGCTCAGGGTATCACTTAGCTCAAGCATAAGGAAACATAATTCGTGACTAATTTTCTAGATTATACCCACACATGGTATCAAAATTTTGATCTAAACCAGGCTATGGTTGACTATAATGTGTTGAAGGAGGTCTTATTGAAAGAATTTGATATCTCTAAGTTTGAGTAGTAGAGTATCACGATACTCAAAGAGATTAGCTAGGGGTTATCTGAGAGCACACGCTTGTATGATGCATGATTCAAAACTTTGCTTTCTAATATTCCATATAAAATTCATCCCTCTTAGCATGCACAATGGTTTTTTTATATCATATTAGTGACTTATAGATACACATTGTCCATGAAAACTTTCACATAACACCAAAAAACACTTGAAGCCATGCTTTAGTCTAAGGTGGTAGGAAGTGCCGATACTAGATTCAGTCTATTTATGGAGGCATATATTGCATTAATGTCCTCTCAATTACAAAAAATGACCATTAGAGAAGTACATGACACTCATAATGGGTTATGGTGCATTGACTATGAGTTAAAGGGGCATAATAAGAACAACTTGTACAAAAATGTCTGTGCACTAATTATCAACTATGAAGTTTTTCATGGACAGCATGACCCTAGAAACTATCTATTGTTGTAGTGCATTATCCAAGTAAGAGCTATTGTTTACTACAAGATGTGTGATGCTTATACACACTTAATAGTGGATTGTAGGGTGATCGATGAGATGCACCATAATATGGAAAGAGGCATAAGGTAAGTAATAACATCAGGTGGTAGCCAAGTAGGTCAAGAGAATGAAGACTATAGGTAGAACATGGGTTATGGAAACCAAAGAGGCACATACAATTGACAAGGTGGATATGTTGGAGGAAGATTCCACTATGATCATGTTATAATTATGGGTTGACTAAAAATTACTAGCATGATTGCCCCATGCACCCAATGTGTAGGTATTATTAGGGGTGACATGCAGTCAAGGAATGTCATGACTTGTATAAAAAGTTGAATCAAGGATGGCCTAGCATAGATAGAGGTGATACAATGATTAGGTATGATTTCAAGGGGAAAAAGTTGGCCCCTAATCCCCAAAAAACTTATAAGGAACCCAAGGTATAGACTACAACAAGAAGTGGGTTCACAACTCAATTACCCAATGTACCACCCCAAGATCTACACTTGGAGTATGGCAAATCAAGCCACACTGAGCACATGACTTGATTGGAGCCAAAATCTATCCCATACCCTAACCCTACATGAGAAAAGGATGTCTTATAAAAAGCCATGAGTGTGATACAAGACTTACAGGGTGAGATTTAGTTGGACACATATTTAGAGGTAAGGGCCACTACTTTCTAAAATAAGCAAGATCATTAAGAAGCTAAGGTATAAGAGTTGATTGAGATCCTATTCATCCTACAAACTAAAGGGATGTTTCCACTATTAAACTACTTACTTTAAAAGCATGCAAGAGAAGAACTAACATAAGAGGTCACATCTTAAGTGGTAGAAGTTATAATTCCAAATATGGAGTAGGCATGTGAGGTCAAGCATACTCAAAATGTTGAGTATGACCAAGAGTTTCTGATAGATGCCACCATTATTAGATGGTTGGTTTGTGAAGTAATGGTGGATATAGGTGTAGAGGTCAATATCCTAACCAATAATGTTTGGGAAAATATGGGATGTCCACCCTTGAGGCCTTCACCTCACATGTTGTTTATATCTAAAAAATCCATGTGTAACCTCTTGGGATCCTAAAGGGAACCATTGTATATATCATGGGAATCATGTTTCACATAAAATTTGAGGTCATTGAGTTGGATAAAATGGATAAATACCCAACACTCCTAGGAAGGCCATGGTGTTATGCTAATAATACATACATGCACTTTAAAAATCATTATATAACTTTCAAGAATGGAAAGGAGAGGGTGGTGATCCCCGTTTCAAATGATCAAGGACCCCTTGTGTAAAGAGTGTTGATCTTGAGGATGAGATCAATCACATCTACAACATCACAGTGTAGGGCACTAAGAAACTCAACCCTACTAACCAAGGTGTGCTTGAATGGGAAGATGGGAAATCAGCTTCTAAGATAACTAATGTAGCATGTAAATGATGGGCTGAAGAGGCCTATAAGGTCACTAGGTGAAGGTGACACATAGTGCATGCATCTAGGCCCAAAATAACCTAGATAGGGTTGATCAAGAGGGTGCACCTTAAGAATAAATGGATCCTTTACATGTATAAAAGGGTGTTCCAACTTAGTATAGGGAAGATTTTAATACTCCCAAAGTATGAGGGAAGCTAACCCATCAATAAATATGTCCAAGACATTGAAGCTTGAATCCTAAAACAAATTGATTGAATGGGTGAACTAGTGTACACTCTAAAGAGTATGACCACCCTCTGGTGGGTAATACAAAGACATATCTTGCCAACATGGTGAGACATGAAGGTATAAATATACACTAGGTTTGGTAAGAGTAAAAAATCTATAGACATACCTTCTTACATTGATGATTCAAACCCAATCATACATGTGCATCTTTGTGAGGAAACATGGACTATCTACGACAAGAATGTGCCAAGAAGCCTATGGGTGTACACCTTTTATAGAACCCTAAGGACATGGGCATGCGTATGGTACATTTTAAATGGGATGAACCATGAGATATAGGATTGGGAAATAATCAAGGAGAGGTTCATGCACACTTTCTCCTTTTCTTCATAAAACTTAGAGCTATTGGACCCATTACAAGTCATCCACTAGGTAGTGTTTAAGGACACTACAATCCTAAAAGAATCCTAAAGGAGATGTTTGAGGAAAATGGACTAGCACTCCCCACATTATTTTAAGACAAGATGCTCAATAGTGACTCTAACAATGAAGATGATGAGACCTAGAAGGAGCAAAATTGGAAGGCTCTAACAAGTAGACAAAAACTCATGCACCTCATGAATAATAACTCACCAGTTGAGGGAGATCTAATGCATCTTTAGGTTGAAACAATAGAAGGAGAAAGTTAAGTTGAATATTTCCACCAAAATAAAAATGAATCATACTACATGCCACTCAAGACCACCAAAGTAGACACCAAAACAGAGGGTGAGACAAAGATCACCACTATAGGTGATTTCTAGTTTGAGTTAGAATTAGCATGCATTGTTGACCTCCTAAATCAATTCCAAGAACTATTCCCATGTAGATATAAGGACATAAAGGGTACCCACCCTTCACATGGAAAAATGAGTATCAATCTAGTGGATAACACAAGGCTAGTAAAGAAGTGGCCATATTAAATGAACCCTAATCTCCATGCCAAGGTAAAGATAGAGATCAATGGAATATTGGATACTAACATCATCTACCTAATACAATAATTTGAATGGGTGAGTCTGATGGTCATTAATATCAATAAATATGGGTGAATATGAATTTTCATTGATTATAAGATGTTGAATTCCACCTCTATCAATGACCCCTTCTCGACCCCATTCACCAATGGGGTCTTATATGGAGCCACAAGTTGAAAAATTTACAATTTCACTAATGGGTTCTTGGGCTACCATCAATTTTAAATTGAGGAGGAGGATAAACCCAAAATAACCTTTATGACTAAATGGGGTTGTTTTCAATATAACATGATGCCCTTTGGGCTTAAGAACATGTTAGTCATGTTCTCCAGGGTAGTGATCACTATTTTTAAGGACTTTATCCATAACTTCTTATAAGTATACCTTGATGAATTGACTATATATGGTCTTATAAAAGACCACTATGACAATCTATGCCTCATGTTTGAAAGGTGTAAATAGCTCCTGATCTCTCTAAACATGAAAAAGTGAATCTTCATAACTCCATTTGGAACATTTCTCAAGCACATCATCTATAAAGATGGTTTGATTGTTGACCTAACAAAGTTATCCATTAATGTAGAAGGATGTGTACACCTTTCTAGGCCATTATGGATACTATATGATGCTTATTTTGAGATTTGATAAAATAATAGTACCCTTAGAAGATATTTTACACAAGGATGGCCCATTCTAGTAAGGAAAGGTGCAAGAGGAGGCCTTTGATACACTAAAATTGAAGTTAGCTAGCATGCCAATTTTTCAATTACATAATTGGACAACTCCTTTCCACATCCATGTTGATGCTTTGGGCCCCACCATTGGTACCATATTGGTGCAACTAGGGGAGGGAAAAATGGACCACCCCATCTCCTTCACAAGTAGGAAATTGATGCAAGATGATTAAAACTACACCACCATAAAGCATGAGACATTGGCAATGGTCTATGCCCTACAAAAATTCATGAAATATATGATAGAAACCTCATTCATATTCTTCATATATCATGAGACACTTAAGTAACTCATAAACAAACCTATCTTGCATAGGCATATACATAGATGGGTTATTCTCTTCCAAAAATTTTAATTTTTTGTTATGGTTAAACCTGGGAAGTAGAACTTGGGGATATACCACTTGTCTTGCATCACCTTTGGTGATGTGGTAGTTCCAATTGAGGATTACATGCTAGATGTGTAACTATATAGAGTCTAGTGCATTCTTGAGTATCTAGCATAGATTTCTTCCTTCCTAACATCAAGGTTTATACTAAAAATTAATTAGGGATGAAGTCCTATGCTGCTATGTTTTAGAACATGAAATGGAATCCATCCTCTAAGGGGTTCATGAAGGAACCATAGGTGGCCATTACATGAGTGATGTAATGACACATAAAGTATTTCAGTCAAGTCCCTAGTGGCCAAGCCTAATCCAAAATGCCAAGGAGTACACTAAGGCATGTGATGTATGCCATCACACTAGGAAACATAACCATTGGGATGAGATTCATCTCATCCCCATCCTCACCTAGGTGCCATTCAAAAAATGGGTCATTGACTTTGTTGGACCAATCACTCCTATAGCAAGGAGTACTAGTGCCAAGTATATTTTAGTGGCCACTAACTATTTCACCAAATGGGATAAACACACATTAACCAAAGACTATACAACCACAACCACCATATGATTCATATAAGATAAGGTCATTAGTAGGTATGGGTGCCCATTAAGTCTAAATAGTGATAAGGGCACTCATTTTATCAATGAGACAGTGTGCATCCTCTTGATGGAATATATGGTGGTGCACCGCAAGAGCACCCTATATCATCCTCAAGCTAATGGAATAATTGAAGCCTTTAACAAAATATTGGGGATGCACCTAATGAAGATATGTGATGTTGGTCATAAATATTGGGATGGTCATGTTTCTATAGTAATTTGGGCATACTACATGACCTACAACCACCTAAACAAGGATACACCACTCCAGCTGGTGTTTGACACTAAAGTAGTGTTTCTCATAGAATTAATATTACCCTCTCTACATATTTCATGAATTGGAAACCTAGATAACTAGGAGTCTCTAAGAGAAAGGTTGGAAGATTTGGAGTGCCTAAATGAGAAACATGCCCAAGATAAGTAGAGCTAACAAATTGAAAATGCTTGCCAAAAGTAATGGCATGATAATCACATCAAGTATAAGGAGTTGACTAAAGGAACATTGATGATACTCTATGACTCCAAGTACTTTAAGTAGCTAGGCAAGTTGTAAATTTGGTGGATGGGTCCATAAAAAATCTACCACATCTTGGAAATAGGCACATGTAAGCTGCACACATTATCTAGTGAAATGATTCCTAGGCATTTAAGTGGAAATTGGTTGAATCCCTATAGATAGTAGGTTGGCACTCACACCAGGGAAACTCTAATGATATGGTTAGTATTTGGTTAGGGTTGGGATGACCATAATAAAGTTGAGTGCATGCCAAACCAATTTTATATAATGTATAATGATAATGAGTAGCACATGATGGCCATAAGAAATTTTGATCCACATTTCATGCATAGTTCCAATCAAATGAGTTGAGAACTTACACCAATAAGTACATGAGGATAGACATCTAAGTTGTGGGTGCATGAAGCTTACCTAACACAAGAATGTGTGTGCAAGATAAATAGTTATAATAAGGTGCGTCTTTCAATCTAGCACTATAAACCTAAGGCCAGAAAAGATGTTCAACATAATTGGGTATAAGGCTAGAAAGTGAAGATGCTCAATTTATTAGAGTGTAATGTAGACAATAAATTAGAAGAGATAAAGCATTGGAGGACCAATACAAGGAATTTTTATGGGATAGGATAAGCCAACACAAGATGATGTGTAATAAAATTGACCAAAATAGAGAATCACACTAAAAAAAGAGCATAGATAAAAGAAGTGGAACTAAGGAGGCTGAATCATGCACATGTGAGGTGATATACCCAGGTTTCCATAAAAATGGCAAAGGTCATGCCATAGATATAAGCATAGAATAAAAGTCATCCAATAGCTGGTATCCACATAAAAAGGAGTAGGAAGTGACCATTTGAACCATATGTCACTTCACAAAAAATTAATTAAGAACATTAAATAAAGTGGTGGAAGCACAAAGATATGCATTTAAGGCATATGGAATAGCAGATTTTTGAAGATCTCAGAGATTTTCACATTCCCCAATAACCCAAAGAGATGATGAAACCACACCTACATTAATAATGGTTGTTATTGAGAGGTGGATATAAATTGATCAATAGTAAACTTGATTAAGTTACAAAGTTTAATATACTAAAGAACGTGTAGAGTAAAAGATCAAAAAGTCAAGGTAGGAGAAAACTCACCACATGTAAACATTTGACTTACTCACAAAGTGAAAGGATGAACATTGAGGAGTGAAATCATAGTGGAACTGGTGTGTAAAAAGTAGGGACGAGAAATTGGTGTATAAAATTGAGTTTAGAATAATGTTGTCACTAGTTTGGCATTAATGACCAATGAAGCTTAGATCTAAAAGCATAGATAGATATCCTATGGCTAAAAAAAGATCGATCACCATAAGAGGCATCAATAAGCCACACCTACTGAGTTTCAATACTAGTAGGTATAGTATGGTGAAGAAATGAAAGGAATTACACTCTATAGAGGCAAAAATAGAACCCAAGTGAGTTAAGATTATGGAAGAAGCCATTACCACCAAGATAAAGGCATAAGCAGTAGAGGTAGTCAATATCATGGTGATGGAGTCAGAGGTGTTGACAAAGATGTTATACCAATATATGCAATTCCCACCAAAAGTATTGATGGGAGAATGATGGTGATCCTTCACTCATATTTTATAGTTGAGGGAATATAACCACCAAACATCAAATAACTTTTAGGACTTGGTGAAGGATTGGATAGTGGATATGGGGTGCAAGAACCTTGAAGGTGATGCCCTCTTTGATGTCTTAATCAAAGATAAGTTAAAGGCCTTAGGTGTAACTTATCTCTATGATTTACCCTTAAAATTTTAGAGGAACTTGTTTAGTTCATTATCTCACACATCTATGAGGATTATGTATATTTTATAGGTTGGTGCATGAAGATCTTGGTGCAATTAATAAAGAAAATCATCAAACTTCTAGATACCAGTAGAAACATCCATTAGCTAATGGGTGATGATGAAGAGATAGATGAATTACTGATATCCTAAATTATTTTAAGGGGCACTATACTTTCCCCATCAACAAATGTGAGGACCCAGGCATGAGGGTGATAGTACACCTCATGAGCTCAAAGTTATGTCTCAATAGGTGATGGATAGATTTGTCTAAAGAATATATTTGCTTAGCTTACCATATGGAGTAGGGAGTCTAATTCAACATGGTTTAGTTCATCACCATGGAGATAACCAAGAATTCACTTGAATGCCATAGCATAAATGGGATATTCATATGGGGATCCACCCTAATATTGATCATTATGGAGGAGATCGAGATCCTAGATGGGAGTAGGGATAAGTTATGGGTGTTTTCAAAACAACATGAGTCCCCCACACAAAATTACAAGGACTACACGTGCTTTCCTACCTTAGGCCAAAAATACAAAACTTGTATGATGCACTGGTGTGAGCATTACATTGAGGCCGTTGGGATAGAATGGTACATCCCCCTACGGATCCTCATGAACATGTTTGAGATGACTATTTTTACCATAATATAATACTACTATGTCATCCAACAAGAACTAAAGGATGGGAATAGGTTGGGATGGTTGAATCTTTCTTTTGCCTTCTTAGTTGAGTACTTTTGAGACATGCTCCTTTAGATATCAAATGTGAAAAACATAGGCATCACAATTGGGGAGCTAGACATAAAGAGTAGAAGGATGCATCATAGGTTCCCACATGTAAATGGGAATGTTATTAAAGATGAGAAGGATGCCTTAGATTAAAAAGACATTGATATAGTTAAATAGGTTACCATCATAGGATTCATCCATAGTCTCTACTATGTGATGAAGCTTAGAAAGAAGGATTCTAGCATAGGAACTAATGCCAAGAGTGGAAGAGACTCCCTAGTCTTGGTTAAAGATGAAATAACCCTTGTACCCCCTGAGAAGAAGTCCCTAATGAAGAAGAGGGGATAAACCTTGGAATAAATTAAGATAAATATGAGGCTAAAATTTTTCTTGAAAGTGGAAGCATCTGTATCAAAATTATACCAAAATTACATGCACTTCACCCCAAAGACCACCTCTAGCCCAAGGGGGAAAAAAGTGGAAAGACCTCCTCCCTTACGCCTAAATTAGCTGCTTATGAAGAAGAATAAATAGAGTAATCTTAGGAAGAATGGGGTTGGGGTACCACCATTATGCTAGAGGAAGTGGAATCCTTAAGTGAATAGACCCCTTCACCACCACCCTAGACAAAGCTAGAAAAGCCTAGGTGTAGGATGAGAAGACTTGGTTCCTATGAAGATGAGACCCAAAGGGTACAGGAGCTAAAGGAATAAAATGAATAAATGATCAAAGTAGGGGTGGCTATAGAGGTCATTAAAATGGTAGAAGTAGAGGAATGAAGACATGTGTAAGAGATCAGGGCATGAGAAAAGGAGAAAGGGAAGGTTAGGGATCCTAAAGAGACAACTCACTCTAGTATGGATACAAAAGAGGAAAATATACTATATAAATGGAGAGGTATGGGCCTTGAACAAATACATATCAATGCAGTGATAGTATTAGACTAGAGAAAAAAAGAGATGAAGGCTAAAGGCATGAGCCAGGCCAAAATTGACCAACTAGAGGCTGAGGAGACATGAGAAAGAGATATGCAATACACCACACAAGTCATGAAAAGAAAGGTAAAAAAAGAATGGGCTAAGATGGAAGAGGAGGCAAGAAAGTACAAGAAGAGAGAAGTGGAGGAGAAAGTGGCCTAAGATGAAAGGGAATGAATGTTATAAGAAAGGGAAAATAAGAAGGGTTTTGCTGACATGAAACCTAGGAAAGAAATATCTTTAGAAATGGCACCCAACACCTTCACCAATATGGTATAAGAAGCTACAAAAAAGGTGTTCCATATTTTTGAAGGGTCACTTGAGGAAAAGGAATTTGATACTAGCACCATAGAGAAACAAATGTAAGAGGTAGGACTACAGTAGAAGGAGATGGATGGAGTGGAAAAGTCCATGGAAGAACCCCTACAAGAACATGATGGAAGATATAACACCAAAGGAGGGAGTGATAAAGATATGGGATCAAAAACTAACACAAGCAAACAAGAAGAGCTAGGAGAAGATGAAGAATATGAGCCTAGGAACAGAAAAAGGGTTTAACAGGGCTTGAAAGAATATGAGGACTTCTACTTATTGGAGTGTATGCCTCTAAGAGCCACTATAACCCTCATGTACCACCAAGTTTCATGGGAATTATCTTGATACATGGATGAACCTAAGTTGTAGGTTCCTTTAAAATAAATTTGATGTACCAAGAATTCTAAAGAAGGGCATGACTACCATCTACTGAATCCCCATGACATGAATCTTGTGTGTTTGGTGAATGCGTTGATCAAGATGGTGACCTTAGTGGCACACAAGAACATCATGAATGATGTTCATGTCAATAATTAGAGAAAATTTGCAAAGAGTAAAAAAAAGGAGTTGGAGGTAACCAAACTCAAGCTCAAATAGATAATAAAGTGCATAGAGGAGGTAGAGCCATCCCTCCTGAATAATGTGGAAACCTCAAATATGAAGGAGTTTGACTACATCTATATGCTCATTGAGTAAATGATACTGAAGATGAAGCTGACATTGGAAGAAAAACTAAACCCTTAGGAAGCCACATGAGAGGAGTTAACCAAGAAGATGGAAGTGATTGAATATCTCTTTTCTAAGCTTGAAGAAGGTATCGAGGAAGTAGATACCATATTTTGTAATTTTTCCAAACAAACAAAAATCATTGACACATTCCTAAAAGGGATAAAGGACGAGAAAGACACTTTTATCCAACACTCCTTCATGGTGTCCAAAGTCAAGGACATGCATGTGATGGAAAATGTTAACTCCCTCAACACTTAATTTAATACTCAAGAGAAATATTTGGAGGTAGTCTTTCATGACTTCCAAATAAAATCCAGTGAGTATGGTGAAATTTTGGATGGAGGGGTCAAGAAGGCAAGGGAAAGGCTAAAAGCCTTTTAAAAGGAATAAGAGAACACAAATGTGATTTATCTAGAAGCAACATCCATTGAAGTAGATGGAACCATCAATGAAATTGGGGGTACCCTCTAAGGCTTTAAGGACTTCAAAGAAGATTTGAGATAGGGTGCACCCAAGTTATGCACACCTAAGGTGCTAAAGACTAGTTTGGGGTGGACTAGAAATTTTATATGGGGTAATTTTCGGACCCTTTTTGTGATAATATGTGGACCATGCCAATATATCAAACCATGGTGCAAAGCAAACCTTGGGCCAGTTACACTTTTGAGCATTTTAGAACTAATTGAAGGCATCCCCATAGAATCTATGCTAGCTCATAAGTAGTTGAGAAGAACTTAACCTATTAAAGGATGTCCTTATTTGGACTTTTACAAGGTGGCTTAAGTAAAATGGATGTTAGGAGAATGGATCTAGAAAACTTGGTATAGTGCATCACTTGGCATGTGCCCCTTTAACTTGGCAGAAGATGACTCTCACCTATAAAGGGAAGCTAGACTTTGTAAAAAGAGAGGAAGAGAATGATAGCAAAACTTTGGCAAAATAGGGAGCCAACCATAGTAATTTACTTCTAAAATTAAGTTTTAGGAGTTTGAATGTATATCCCAAGTTTGCATGTGAGCCACTGGGTGTGAGTAGATTTAGGATATGCACATATATTATCATTTGTAATGAACTTTATGAATAAGTTAATGAAGAAGAGCCTTGATGGGATGAAGTATTGATTCACATTTATGATTTTTCATGTCTTACTAATGAGTTAGTTTTATTCAAGTTATGATTGAGTATTTATGTATGACATTGAAATAAAGACTCAACATGGCCATTAATGGTATCTTTGCACCATTAATGACCTCAACCAACCTATGAGTACCCTAGGTATGAGCCAAAACACCTTAAGGCTTAGAGACATGCACCTAGAGTGCCACCTAAGGATGAAACACTTACACGCTAGGACTTAATGCTAGAAGGCCAACTAACCCATCTAAAAATGGACAAATTCCCCTAGATGTCCAAGTTATGCCATGATGAAATTAACCCAACATGAGCTCGATCCCTTCATTATTGCACTTCAGGTGAGCACATAAGGCTAACACCTTGTGTCAAATTGATGTCAGTACCATATCATGAATAAATGTTGTGGACTAGACCTTTCTACTCTTGTGCCCAGCTTCCCCAAGCCTAGAATCTAATTGGCTTGGTAGCTAAGTGCATGATTAAGAATATAAATAGCAAGGTAAGGTTTTATACAACACACTATGAATTATAATCCAATTTTCCTTAGATCAAGTATCAATCAAAATAAAGTTAGTGAAAGTTAATAAGAAATGATGCATATGCTCCAATGAAATGTTACCATCTAGATTATAAAGACATGAAAAAAAACACTTATGTATAATATTAATCATTATTAACTTAATTAAATAATTAACATGTGGTACTTAGCAAAGATATTAGGTTATAAGGACTGCACAAACCTTCTTATTATTAAACTGATACCAATAAGAAATCAAAAAAGTTGAATATGAAATTATCCATGCAACAATTATACTTCCATGTAAAATTAGATATAGGATTTCATCCTAAGAAATTAGAATGCACTATAATGGAACACTTTATCATTTAAAATAATTTACAAAAAATGGATGTGACTAACATTTTTTTAATAAATAAGAAGATACTTCATAATAAATTAATAAGATAGGTTACAAAACTCACTCGACATAGCTACCATGGCTTGCAATTTAATAATCCTTGACACTATTATAAACCATGCTAAAAAACTTAGAAGCCAAAAAATTAAGTAAACCTAGATATTCATATCATGAAAAGTACTTAACTATCAAGGAAACCACTTTACAAACTTATAATAATACCTCAAGATTTAATTTTTAACTCTAGTCCATCCATGGTAGGTTATTTATGTCTTCCATTTTATAGAATCATCATGGCATTTGAAGTGTTTTCAATATTCCCTAGCGGGGTAAGTCATGTATTCCTCATCAATAAAGTAATTATTTTATTTTTGTCTAGGCCTCTAATAATTATCATGTAAGGTAAAAATCTTATACTAAACCCATGCACACCATATAAATATTTAATACCTCATGATCATATAGTTTCCAAATAATATAATGGAGTCCCACACATCTATTTACAAAGATAGACAAAATAAAGGAAAGAGGGGGAGTTTCATTCACATTTTGGCAGCTTAAAATTCATCAATGTTTAATTATAACCTATAATTTTCTGGTGTTAAATTTTGATGTAATAAAATATAAATCCATCCATAAGTATCATACCCCACACTACAAATTAAACCAAATAATCAATATTCAAGGAAAGAAATGAATTTCATATTCAAACTGAATTCATCATTTTGTTTGTATGTCAATAAGACATGGGAATTGAGATAATATATCACATAGTTAATAAAGGTAGTTAGTGAAAGCATAACAAAAAAGGGTTTCCATTGAAGTTATTTTATAATAATATAAAACCTTGTACAACCTATAGTACCATAATTGTAGACCTAGATTTTGTGAATGCCAAGAAAGTATATTGTTTAGGATAAAAACTAACCTAGAAAATAAATCAATATGAATGAAATATAATACTCAATAGTATTTCATTATCAATTTCCAAGTTAGAGTCTACACACAACCCTATACAACTCTTGACTTATTCCATAAGGATTAATCTAATAAAGGGTAGGCAATTATAAGGTGTAGGTGATGATATAAGATTTTATTGATATACCATTGTGATGATGAAAAAATAGTCAAATTTATCCTAATATTTCATAATATCAATGGAGATATAAAACTAATGAATATTCATAAAATCAAGGTAGTATCCCACAAAGTTCAACTTCATAGCAAAGATAGTTTACCTACAAATTTTAGACCACTATTACCCTTAATATAGTATTTATTCTAAAGGAAAATAAAACAATAAAAATAATTGTTAGAGTTATTAATCCAACTTAAAATTCATCCAAGTACACAATCCCATTTATCTAAAGAATGTAATTAACATATATAAAAAATAGTTAAAGGAATAAATAATAAATGTTAAATACATATCTAAAAATTTCCTTAATTACAACCCATATCTTGATCAATAGTGATGTCAAACCATATTCTATTTTTCACTACCAATAGAGAAACAACAAGAAAAATTACATTAAAATTTAAAGATTTTTTAATACTCAATAAAAAACTCCTTACCTAAGTTAAATGAAAGAAAAATGGGTCAAATAACCCTGTTACAAGCATTTCTTCATAAGTGAAACCAGAGTAGCAAGGATAAGTGGCTTTGGTGTTCCATTAACACTTGCCTATCCAAGTATGTAATTAATATTTCTCAAAAATATAATTTCATATCATACAAATAGCATAGGAATGGTTACTTACCAATGAGTAAGCCTTATAATTTGTATAACTTCAAAAATACTTTACTCCTTTTCTAAAATAAGAAAAAATAAAGCAGATCCACATCAATAAAAAATGGAAAGTATTTTCTTCTAAACTATACAACCACCCATATAAAAGTATCCAGTAATGAAGGTTATATCCATATAATTTCAACATAAACATCTACATTAAATAATGCGTTCATCAATTGAGTTTCATAAAATTATGATTTGTGCTGCATATAATCCATTTATCCACTTGAATAACCCATGCATGAGAGAATCAATGTTATCATGTATTCATGAATACCATCAATGTAAAAATTATTATAACCTACCAATAAATTACTCAAAAACTTGGAGATAATTATATTATAAGTAAAATATAACTCAAAATATATTTATACCACTTATTAAACCATAGAAAAAATAACTTTAAACAAACAAAGAATCTCACTTGTAATTTTCAAACGTTACTACCACTAGTAATTCACAACCAACCTAAAGAAGGTTATAATCATCCCACACAGTCTCATAGGCATAGTACATAAATTCATTATATTAATTTATAAAATAATTCATCTTATATATGCACAACACTAGATAGGAGGCAAGGCCAATAATCAACATGATGTTACATTAACATTGTTATTATGAGAATAATTGGGTTTATTCACATATAAGGTTAATATAATTCTTACTAAGAAGAACCGGTAGAGTCAAATACCATCATATAAAAATAACACACATCATGGAATTGAAATAGTGTAATAACCAATTAACTTATTGGTTTATTTACCACATACCTTCCAAGATTGAATCAACCAAATACAAATGAACCAAGTAGTGAAATTAGTTAATTAAAACCTATAAGTATTAAAAAAATTAAATACAAGAGTAACATTATTAGAAAATAATCCTAGTAAGTTCACAACTACATGAACTATAACTCCTTATATTTTTAAATAATCATCCATGAATACTGATTATAATTTAAACCTTGTTTAAAATCATTCTAAGCTAGGAAGATGGTATCAATATCATCAATAAGAAAGATATAAATTATTTAAAATTACACCCTTGTCCTGTGATATCCAAGATGAGATACATATTTGCATATGTATATAAACATGTACATATTCACATGTATACCCTATAATTGAATGCATTTCGATAACTAGTAGAGTTTATACCTTCTAATAGAAATAATACTTATAGATAAATTACTTAAGGTGTATGACAGAATACTTGCTTTTAATGATAGAGTTCCATCCCTTCTTACTTATTTTATCTCCCTTTGTTATTCCATTCTAATATTTTTCTCTCCAAAACATTATTTTATACTTTAAAAAACCAATAGGGTAAGGAAAAACAATGAAATAGGTTAATAATTCCCACAATGGTTTATTAAAAAATCTAGACATGTATTGGCCTTTGTAGATGGTGACATAAGGCTCTGAGCTAATTTATTGCTATTTCTTCAGCCTTCCTACTCATTGGTCAATCTCATGATTTTCAAAACCAAGTCAAATTCCTGATTTAGGTATTGATATGATTATCCCAAAATAATTATTTTTTTGAATCTTTAAAACCTTTTCAAAGTAATAATTACTAAATCAAATTAGCACCTAACATTCCTAATCAATGCATGGTACAATTAGTACCTTATATACATATTATAAGCTTATAAAATTTTAAGTGTTATAACATGTAAAGGATTGAACACTCAACTTAATATGAGTTATAAGCATGATTACACCACATTATATTATTTTAATGCTACTTTCCCACTTTTGACCTTGTGTAATCAAGGTCAAAGTTTTAGGTGCTAGTTCAATCAACAATAAGATAATCAAATCCACTTGATATAATATTATGGTACTATTAAATCACAAGAAATTAAATGTAAAATAACATTATAAAGAGTAATTATTCCTTTCAATTTAATAATGTATTCCATCCCACATTCTCATGTGATGATTAGCCACAAAACTTGCACAAATGACTCGATAATGCGCAAAAACACCCATGTTATCCAATTCTTGGTAGGTTATAGCTGTGGATTTACTTGTAATATGCCATCTTTACCCTCTTAAAGAGTTTCCATACTAGTTCCTTATAATACAATTGTAGGTAGTTGGTCCTTCAAACTAGCTTTCATGACATATAATTTCCATTAATATCATGTAAAATAAAACTATTCTCAATTTTCTTCAATTTATGTAACTAAATTTGGAACCAACCATTTTGAAAATAGGGTAAAATTGTGCAACTAGTTCCACTTTCCAAAGAAAGAGGTCATTAACTAAACATGCACAAATATTATCGCAAGTCATAACTACTCAATTTATATGGATTTTTAATAGCAATCCTAGATCAATGTAACAATTTTTTTAAATAAATATGATATATTTTAGAGTATGATAACATTATACTTTCATATACAAATGTCATGGTACTATAGTAACCTTGGTTACTTACATTGATGGGCTAGTACAACATTATGCACCAACCACACTAGACATTAGAGAAGTTGTCAAAGACATTTACATGCAACTTCATGGGTTTTTAGTATGCTTTCCACTACATTATGATATCATGATGGTTTATGATAAATATAAGTACCATCAAATGGCATCCATCTAAGGTCATCTATCCATTCACCTATCCTCCCCTTATGAGTTCATGATGAGGGTACCTAAGATTTTAATTTAACATGATCGCATCTATTTTTCACCCACTTCAAGTTAAAACACAAGACATAAATCACTTATTGTGCTTAAACATAAGTAATATCGCCAATACTTCAAATTATAATTACCAACATAAGCATGATTAACTTAATAGGTTCTTACCTTCTAAAGAGTAGTTATAAACTCACCAATGCCAATTAAGAAATTTAGTACCAACTAAGTACTTGATTTTTTAGCAAGTAGGACATTAAAAGTCCTCCATAGGTGTCAAACATAGGTAACATATTTATGAATTTCCATGCTCACATCTCAAATTTATAATGTAGTTTGGTTGTTCATGTAACAAAATCATAATTTAGTTCAAATAATATGTCAAAAACAACATAAACAACTTTTAATAAGCCTTAGATTTAAATTTTCACGGATGGGAAATATGAAACCACACTAATAAAAGCTAGGTAAACCAAAAACTCCAACATAATATTTATGTTTTATCAAATTAGAAAAAAATTGGCACTATTTCCTAGAAGTAGACTGCCAGTCAATCCTTCTCATTTCACTAAAGATATGTAGTGTCCACCTTCATGAAATTAGTAATGAAAAAAAATTATTACAATTGTAAAAGTTATAGTCTAGAAAAACAAGGCTCTTAATGCCACATTTTATCCAATGTGCCATCATCACTTTCTCCTTTTTAGTAATGGAACCTACTACCTTACCCAATGAGATATTATAGATTATCAATAATAGTAAGGAACTCTCAATGATCCAAAATTGCCACATGAAAATTATATGGCATAAATTAATTAACCTTATCATTCACATTGTAACTTTTCCTCAACATGAACAATAAATATTGGAAAAAATTATCCAAACCTACCCAGATAACCAAAATAGTAATGTTAAGAAAAAATTATCTAAACTTACCTAGATATTTAACATATTATGATCTCATGCACCTTATTAGATCAAAAAACAAAAATATCATTTGTGAGATCCTAGATATTATATATTCCTTTGTCATAAATACCAAAATAATACCATCTTAAAACGTCCATCTAAAGAAATTGTAAGAACTTGCCTTCTTAAAGATATGTTATGTTGTTATCAATACTCACATATGATACAATAATTTTCCATATCTTTATGGTAAAAGAAAAAAAATAAATATAAATAAAAAATAATTTATAAATATCATGTCAAATATTATTGAAAAAATAAGCCCTCATCATTTACTACAAGTACCAATGGTACATGAGAAAATAAATAGAAATAACTCTAGGTATGCCCATTTTGAATTATCATGGAACTCATGTTCATATCAAGCATTGTTGCATCTGGAGTATCTTTAGTAAAATTTATTTTACCTAAGTCATAGGATTATGCATTTATTTGTAAATCATATTGGTTTATTGACACCAAATTTTAAATAATATGAACATATTCAACTTTAAGGATCTTTGATATAGTAACACCTATTCCCAAGAAAAGGTTATTTCCAATAGAGTCTAACATTTAATATCCATTAAATTTTAATAATTTAATAATATTTATTTCACTCCTCACTAAATAAAAATGACTCACAATTCTTATTCATAGACGAGGATCCTTGAGCTTCATTGAATTTTTCAAACAAGTTGGCAATATTTGCCCAAGTTAGCCCTTTAGGCTTGAGTTATTGCCCTTAACTTCCCAAATCAATCATTCTCAAATAACCTTATGGTTACCTACCCATAAAATTCATTAATAGGTACTTGGAAAGTGTATTTAATTCTAAGAGTACATTTTTATCAAATGCCTATTAATGACTTACCCATACAAGCCAATGATAAACAAGTGATGCTTACCCTAACACAATTACTTGATTATAGGAAGGATAAACATAGCCAAGTTTAAATATGGATATCATATTTTTTATTTATGAAATTATTAAATTTCCTAGGACTACTTCAATTTCAAAGAATATTATTGACTCTCAACACCTTAGAATCATGAAGCAATACTGTCTTGTTTGGCCCTTGAGAGGCTAAAGTCCTTTGTAGTGTTACATCACCATTATGCTCAAATAAAACCAATATTATATTATTTAAAAGATCAAAATAATGTAATTTTATTTACTCTATATTCCTATGGTTTCAACCTAGGCTCTAATATCAAATATCATAATCTAAAAAAATCAAACTTTAAAATTTTGAAATATTGAGTGCTAGTTCCCACATGAGACTGATTAAATTTCATGTGAATTCCTCATAAGTTATTCATATTAGGACTTAGTATTTAGACGTAGAGTTTCTTTAATCTCATCATTCAGATGTTAATTCTTACATGAGATATGTTTAGTTGTAGCTATAACTGACTCTAGGGTCAAACAAGAATGGTTCACATAACCCTTAAAAAGGAAAAGTAAGTAGAGCACAATAATGCCTTCATGGTATCTTATAATGTGACTATAGAAGTTAGATCATGACTTTTGTGAATATTAGAAAGGAATGCCTATTCTCCATAGTGATATAATGAACTATTCATTATAAAACCAAATAATTGAAAATCAATGCTGCATACATTATGAATATTGGTTTTGCTTTTTATTTTAAGAGGGTAAAGCATAAAAATAAAACCAATAGTAATTTTAACCCTCACACAATTTTTTTGAGACTTATAACTTGTTGGCTTCCACATCAATGTATTATTGAACTAATTTGCATATGTATACAACCTGATTAACAATATGCCATACATTGTGATTTACACAAGCCTAGACGAATATCATAAATCTTTCTCAAAATAAAAGAACCAAAATAATGACCTCATATCTCAAGTATGACAATAAAATAAAATATGAAGACATCACATATAACTTTAATCATGTAGTTAGGGTATAAACCCTTAAAATATAAATCAGAATATGGCATTATGGCACAAAAACAATATAATTAACTTTTAATGAATTATAATAATGTTTCTATGGCTCAAGGTGACTTCTTTTAAAACCAAATGTTTAGTTATGATGCAATACATAAAACATACCCTTAATAACCTTAACCCAATCAAATGCATAATCAATCAATATTAATTCATAAACAAGGAGACATTTTCAAAAAATGTAAATGCAATGAACAATATAAACTCAAACAAATATAACTTAAAGAAACTAATGAAATACATAGTGATAAATAAAATACCCACTATGACTTATAATCTAGTCTGTATACACATAAATTTTTTAAACTTTATCAGTTACTGACACTTTCTCTCTTATATGAACCTTTCAAATTTTGATCTCTCTGAGTGCACACCTTAAAGAATACACAAATAAAGGGGTGGTAATACCATTGGTTATTTCAAATATTTTTGGTCAACTCTATCATTACCTAAACCCATTACAAATCTTGCTCATCCAACTCCCCTAGAAAAAAAATCCCACTTATCCAAATCCCCAAGAAAACAAACCCCATTTATCCATTTTCCTAATAAATTATCATTTAAAATAAATAATAACTAAGTAAAAACCATCTTTTCATACTAATTTATCTAGGTTAACCTTATTACAAAAGTTAAAGTGAAAATTACATAACTACGTCGGCCAAACTACCCTAGTTTGAGGCATAACAATAGTTTTTTCCATTAAACTGGGTCATGTTGGTTGACCTCTCAACTAAAGTTTTGGAAAGGTTATGATATATCCATTTATATAAATACAATTCTAATTTCAATCCTATATGAGGGAAACATTCATTTTTTCATTATTACAACTCATAATTCTACTATATCTACACTTGAAGGAACCATTGCTTAGGTTTTGCCTTGGAGGGAAGATAACATGTCTTGTGGGAAGTCTTGGATGAAAGGTAGGAGTATTTTAGCCTATATATAATTTATATAATGTGATACTTACAAATCCACAACAATTTCTTGCAAATAACCATTAGCCAAGGGAGTGATTGAGATTCGACATGTTCACCCAACGGTTAGTATTCCTAACTTTTTCTATTTCATTTGATAGATATATAATGCACAAAGTAATAGGTTTTGAATTTATAAATCCTTTCTTAGGCTACCTATCTAATTAAAATTAGTATAGTTATAGGGTTTTCTTTGGTTTCTATATTCCACCTTATGTAATCTAAGCCCCTATTTTCTTACAATGTTCCCTTAATTATTTTTTATGTTAAACCATCCCCATTTGTGCCACAATAGTTGGTGAGCATTAGATTAGTTTTATTTCACGTATTTATAATTAGTTAGGGTTATTTAAGAGTTCTATTTTCTTAGAGGATTTGGAATCCTCTCCTTTAATTTTGTGTGATAAGTGCTCCCTTAGTTAGGTTTAGTGGATCCAATTTGGTCATTCCCCCGATATAAATAATATTTTAATAGATGATGGTTGATTACCTTATCTAAGCTTGGATTTACTAAGTAACATAATCTATAAATCTATCTTAATTTTTTACATACATTATAGTGAACCTGATGTGAATCTAACCCTTACATTTTTAATTTTTCATTTACAGATAATTAGATCATTTTGGTCAATCTAGTTTTAACCTCTATTTGTAGATTTAAGATCCACAATCAACTAGGTTGCACTAGTTAACCAAATTTTGTCCTCTATTTTCATTTTTTTTTTGTATTCAAATAGGTCATGTTGGCCAACCTATTCATTTTATTTAATTATATATTTAGGATCCACATTCTTCTAGGTCACACTAGTCAACCCAATTTTATCCTTTGCTTGTAGGTTTATATATCTAGTAAACTAGGACATGTTGATCGACCTAATTATTTTTTCTATTCTCTAAATTTTTTACTAACAGTCAACTAGATTAGGTTGGTCAACCTAATTCATTTAAGTATATTTAATTTTTTATTATTTAACAAACTATATTTCACTGGTTGACTTAGTTTTATTTTACTATTTCCATATCCTAACTTTATACAAACTAAATTGACCTGGTTGACTCCATTTAATTTCTATGTTTTTTATATTTTTACCTCTGCAAGACTCAATAAGCCTAGATAAAATAGCCAATAGTAAATTATTCATCACTCTTAGTCAACCAACTAATTCAACTTGGTCAACCTATTTATATTACTCAGGTTCATTCTAAACAATATTCATACTTCAAATATCATCAATTATCTTAATTTGTAATTTCTATTTTAAAGAAAAATTACTCAATCTTTCAAATTTATATTCTCTTTTTACTAGTTTCTCGATTTTGTAAAATTGTATCACAAACTCAACTAAGTCAACCTAGATGACTTAGTTATGTGTATGTCTACTCTTCCAAAGAAACTAAGTTGACCTATTTGATTGTATTTATTTTCAACATGTCTTCACAATATACTAGATCACCCTAATCAATATTATGTTTGGTTTTCCAACTAGATCATCTTGGTAGGACTTGTTCTTTGTGTTCCATTTTTTAGCACAAGTAAGGCAATTGACTTTCCTTTCATATTAATTAATCTTGAATTTTGCTTTGAAAATATTTGGTTTCATATTTATTTACTTTATGAAACTATAACTTGGTTTTTGATAGTTAGTTTTCACCTTTATTTTTCACTTTGTCTTGATTTCTATAGAAATTATGTATTAGTAGTTTTAAAAACACTTAGATATTATCATGAAGGGATACATGATACTCTATTTATGGTCCTTGTCTATCATTTATAGATACCATGGTGTTAGGGACTTTCCCCAATAATAACAACCATAATACATATATAAACATGGTATCTAATTTTCATGTACCTCATGATATTTTATAAACACCTAGGATTCCCCTTTAAATTTAACCTTAGAAATCTAGCCATTCATTTTATCTTGTGGTGAATAAGTTAGTGGTTATCACAGATAAGTTGATGCTAATGTAAAATTGAAACCAAGTTTAGTGGGATATGGGAATGATATTTGATCCATAGTGCTCTTAAGTATTGGGTCATTGTTATCTAATGAACAAACATCTTTTAAAAATCAATCAAAACCTTTTAGTACATCTTCTTGATCTTCTTTTCAAATAATTAGTTAGCATTAGTAGTTACAAAATTAAATTCTATGCTTGCTTCTCACTATTATTTTTTATATTATAAAATTTATTAACTAACATTGATAAAATTATGAGTTATGTATTTCAACTAGATCATGTAGCATCAACCTAGTTGATGGTGTGAACAAACTAAGTTAACTAGGTTTGACTCAGTCTCTTGTATTATTTTTAGTTTATTGTCAAAAAAATTATAGACTTAACTAAGTCGACAAACTTTACATATTATGGATTTTTCTCCTCCTATATGTACAACTAAGTTGACCAGCTTGACTTAGTAGGCTATAAAATTTGTATATCTTCCTTCTTGTACAACTAAATTGACTAGTTTGACTTGGTAGGATATCAATTTTTTATATTTTATTGATTTTACAACTAAGTTAATTAGATTGAATTAGTGGACTTTCAAAACTTCTATCTTTCTTTATCTACCCAACTAGATCAACCTAGTCAGCTCTGTATGTCCTGGCTGACTTAGTCTAATTTTCAACTACTTTTCAAAATTACACTAGATTGACCATGTTGGTCCTAGTCAACCTAATGTATTTTACAACTAAAGTTACATGTTTACAAAATTATACTAAATGGACCTAGTTAACATTGTATGTTTTAACCAATTTAATATAATCTTTAAACCTTTTGAAATTCAATAGATCAACTTGGTTGACCTTGTAAGTCCTAAATGACTTAGTCTAATTTTTCACTGCTTTTCAAAATTACACTAAATCAACCTGATCAACCCTCTAGGTCCTGGATGACCTATTTTATTTTCCAACTATAGTTCTATATTTATATAATTATACTATATCAACCTAGTTAACTCTATATGTCCTATATAACTTAATATACTATTTAAACCTTATGAATCTATTATATAAACTTGATCGATCTTGTAACTCCTAAAATACTTAGTTTATTTTTTCAACCCTTTTTTCTAACCTTACAACATATTATTTATCTTCTTATATATATTAACATCATGAAATCACCTATTAGGATCTTCCTTGATAGTCTCAACCATTTTGAGTTTACATGGGTGCTTTTTTACTACCTACCTTAGCCACTCAATAGGATAGTCCTTCATGGTGCAACTACTCTCAACCCTTATCTAGATTAATGGAATGCAACATTGTCCACATTACTCAAAATGAAGATTGAGATTATCCTAACTTCAATGATACCATTTACAAAATTCCGTACTTGACCATTAGAGTAATTGATACTAACATAGGGAACCCTCTTATAGTGAACATTCCTATCTCTAATATTTAGAATGTTCCACCTACCCACACTAAAATTCCACCTTATACTCTTATTACTCCCAATCCACCTATAAATACAACTAAAATTATTGCTTAAATGATTCAACAAATGAATGTTATGTAAAAAAATTAACAATTCCTAAATGATCCAAATCCAATATCATATACTACAAATTGAAACTCAAGCCCATGTCTTCATGTCTCAAAATAAACAAAATTTTATCCCCTCCTTTTAGAGATTCTAATGGTAATAACATCCCTCAACCTATCATGCATAAAAAAATGCTTCAACACATTCAAAACAAACCTTTATCTGCATTCATTGTATCCATGAATATTGGTAATGTCTCCCTGATCATTAACTATGATGAAACTAAAAACCATACTATCTTATTTAAATCATTTGGTAATCTCTATAAGGAATGGGTCCAAACCAATGTCTTTACTATAACTAAACTTCTTGTCAAAACTCTTATATGAGATGCTTTAGAATGGTATAATCAACTTCCCCAACAATTCATATGGAAACTAGAATATCTCATAAATGTTATGAAATTAAATAATTTCAACAAGATGATCTTCCTGAAAATTATCTTAGTCACTTCATCAATGCCAAATAATTACATATTGAATTTACTCAAACATTTATCAAAATATAAAAATCACTAGCCCATAAATTAAATCATAACATTAGTGATGATAATATATTTAAATTATTTATTACTATCCTCAAGCCTTCCATTCAATATAAATTTTTAATATTTTCTCCTCAAACATTAGAAGCGGCTCTTGATTAAGCTAAATGACAAGATTTACTTATGAATCAATTTGAATCATCTCATAATTCAATCAAGGAATATTTTTAAACTTCAACCAACACCATCACTATAACAAATTCTCAATCTAAATATCCTCCAATAAAAATGGGATTGATCAAATTAAATACTCAAAATCTAGCCCACCCACCGTTGATAATATTAGAAATGAAGCAACTATTATCTCCATCAAGACCCTTCATTTATAACAATACTACTCCCCCATCATGGTATAATCCTAATAAATTTTATTTGTTCCACATTGACATTGGTCATTATCATGAGGCATTTCATGGGATTATAAAATTTGTAATTTATTTTATGTCAAGAGATGCATTTGATCATGATGCCATGATAAAACTACATCATCCTGATTATCTCAAAGCCTCTAAAAAGAGAAACTTTTCCAAACCTATAATTTAAAAATCTCACAAACCTTCCTTAGATCCTAATATAAAACACTATAATGACAATATTTATGTTATTGATGTTCATTATAATCAATCTTATACCAATTATCAATACTTAAATGCATTTAAAGTCAATAATCACTACAAACTTGCTCATAAATAACTTGTTATTAAACCTAAGAATTCATCTACTAATGATTAAATACTTAAAGACACTACTACCTCTCATCACTCATCTTCAGAACTATCCACAAGTGATGATCCATCTCCCCAGTGAACCCTCAGATACTTCCAAAAAAATATCCCACCTAATCAACCTAAGACTCATGCTCATTTTTACTCTAAACCCCACTAAAATTTCTCAGGTGAACTTACTTCTATGCCTTGTAAAATTACCCTCATGGAATTAGTAAAACTTATACTTATCATCATAATTTATTTATACAATACATATAATAACCCTCATATAATGAATATAAACCACCCATTGATTCTCCTTAACCTACAAAAGTACATTATATTGACATAATCTCATTTACCAAACCCTCTATATAATTTCTAGAATAATATATGATAAATGATGAAACTATCTTTTGAGGCAATGACCTACCTCTTTTTATTAAAATTGGTATCAATAAAATTCTAACTCAAAAATTCTTAGTTGATGAAGGATATGGTATTAATGTAACTTCTCTTTGTTTAATTTAAGAAATTAGATATTCTAAAGAAAACCTCAAATAAAATTGACTCATGTTTGGATTTGATAAATTAACAAAAGACCACTTGGTTGCATTTATCTCCCTCTTACCATTGGACCCAAGACTGTATATACCTAACTCAAGGTCTTGGATATCTATTTTTCTTATAACATCCTCTTAGGTTGTCCTTGGAATCATTATATATGAGTTATTGCATCTTCTAGTAGTCAATGTATCAAATTCATGCATAATGGGAAGCTTTAAAAATAAAAGGTTGATCCTAATTCTTGGAGTATCCAACTTCCAAATCCTAAATCCCAATATAGTATTCCTAATATATCTCACATCAATATTCCTCCTTCTTGAATTTATCAATATGGAATCAGATCTACATGTCACTCTCATAGATTTAGATGATGATTAAACCTATGAACTAAAAAATATTTGTAATACCACTCAATTGGCTCCTTATATCATGGAATGACTTCTTCCTTCTCTTTTCCCATGAGATAAAACCATTCCCTTAATATATGATACTATCGATAGTCCTCCCCCATCTAATGCACATGAAGCTTCTTACACTCAAGGTGATTTTGATTTTAATGAGTATGGGGTGGTTAAAATAATTCAAGATTCTTTAACCATGATTCCTCATATTTTCATTAATATAAGAATATCCACTACATATTCTCTTATGGAAATAGATACATGTGATATATCTCCATCATATGATGATACCTACATTATGGTGCAAGCTTAGTCATGATATTTAGATGTCTTGCATTTGCATTTTAAAAATCCATTAACAAAATTACATGCCCTAAATTATGATGTTCACATCATTCACATATCCTATGACAACGAATTGAAATTAAAAATCTATTTAACACCTACTAATACACCTCTAATAGATACTCCATGGGTCATATAAAAAATAAACCAATATGATATAATATAATCTATAATCCCTAATTTATTTGATTAGATTAATCTTGAAAGTCAATATACATTATCCCCAATCACTTCTACTAAACAAACTAATTCCATACATATTATATACAATTTAACCACCACTAATAAAAATTATTCTCCCATTATTTTAATATTTCATCCTCTCAAACAATATCCTACCTCTACTCCTAAAATTACCTAAGATGCATAAGCTATGACCATTTGATAAATATATTATGAATTTGATATTCATGGAATCAAATTTTAGATCTTGAAGTAGATGTTGAATATTATGGACCCTTTCCCACACTCCATATATATGAAGCTATTTTAGAACTACTTCACACTTGTGAGCCTCAACTTCCATAATAACATCATAAGCTTGGTCATTTTGAGAAAAAGGCTCCTCGTTTCAATGATTTTATTTCTAGTATCGACCCTAAAACACATCCAATTTCATCACTCCCTCTTGCTCCATATTTTTAAGATGATAATAATATGATTATTAAAGAAAATTCCACCATTAATTATGGAACCACTATTGTCCCTCGACCTCTTCTTATTTCCAATGAACTTCATCAAACTAAACATGATAACTTTAGTTTATTTTTTGATAAATATCATGAATATTTCACATGGTCATATAAAGACACCCCTAAAATTTATCTTATCATTATGGACCATAATATAATTACCTATCTTGATGCAAAATCCAATGCATCAAAAGCAACACAAATCCCCTCTTCAAATTAATACCTTATGCCATAAAGAGATCATCAAGCTCTTAGATGTTAAATTCATGAAACCTATGGACTATTTCGAATGGGTATCCAACATTGTCCTTATACATAAAAAAGTCACCATGGTTATTTTAATTTGTATATACTTTCACAATCTTAACTTAGCATGTCCCAAAGATGAATTTCCTGTACCATCAATTAATTCCATTATTGATTCTTCCACCAACTATGAAATTTTATCTCTCATCGATGGTTTCTTAAGATATAATCAAATTCATATAACTCCTAAAAGTAATATAAAACCACTTTTACAACAAAATGGGGCACATATTGTTATGTTAAAATGATTTTAGTATTAAAAATGTGGGCGACACTTAACAACATTTAATGGCCTATATATTTCATGATATTACACATAAAATCATTGAAACTTATGTGGATAATGTTATCATAAAATCTAAGAATTTTGAAAAATCATCTTCACAATATTTTTATCATTTTTTATAGTCTCATCAAATACAAAGTTATAATCAATCCTTACAAATGTGTATTTGGTGTCACCTACAAAAAAAAATTAACATTTTTAGTTTACTTACATGTGATTTATGTATATCCTACTAAAATTTCATGTAGATACTACTAAAATTAGGGTTATTCTTAACATGACTATTCCTCATTCCATTCCAGACATATAAACATACCTTGGAAAACTTGGGGAAATTTGATGATTTTTTCCTAAGATGTCTTACAAAATTTATTTAGTTAACTCCTTTATCAAGAAGGGTATAAATCTAGAATGTAATGGTTCATGCCAAAAATCATTCGATAACATGAAAGATTACCTCATGCATCCTCACACTCTTTTAACTCCTAATGATCAACATCTCATCTTATACACTTCATCTATCCCCATATCAGTTGGGACAATGCTTATACAATAAGATGAAACAAGTCAGGAATATTCCATATATTATATTAGTAATGCTCTCATATAAAATGAGACATGTTATACCAAAGTTAAATGAGATTGTATCACCATTTAATTAATCACTAAAAAACTTCGGCACTACATGCTTTGATCACCTTCATCATTTTTTATCTACAGCTCTTACCTAGTGATAGAATTGGAAAATGGATGATTCTCTTGATGGAATTTGACTTTAAAATCATTACGTAGAAATTAGTTAAAGGCCAAGTAATTTTTTATCAACTTAAAAATGCTCATATACCATCCACTGATCATCTTCAAGATACTCTTATTGATGAATAAATTTTATACATTAAAGGTATTAATCAAGATATTTCAATAAATTATTTTTTCCACAAATTTACAAATGACCTCCAAAAAAATAAACTCATTTAATCAAACACTTCTAGATATAAAACAAAACCCAAAGTCATCATTGAATAATTACCAAAATTTACAATTGACTTGCATGAAAACACTTGGCCACTCCATTTTGATAGTGTTAAATCTTTCAAGGAGCTAGGGTTGGATGTCTCTAAACTGATCCTCATGGAAAAATCATACCTCTTACTTTTTGATTAACACCTAATGTTACTAATAACATGACTAAGTATTTTAGAGAGGATTACAAAGAAATTTAGTCAAACATTAATCCATAATTAATGAAACATGCATATGAACCTAATTAACCAAGCCTATGTATTCCTGTGGGAATTACAAAAAATAGAAAGAAATAAATGAAAGAAATCAAAACCATATTACCTTCCCAAATGGATTCACCATACCCATGTGGCTCAAAAACATGTTCTAATTTGATCAAGCATCCTTGTCTTTGTCAAAAATGGTGGTAAACTCCTCCAATGCCTAAAGAACACTCCACAAAACCTAGGCTCATGATTCCAAATCACTAAACTAGCCTATCAATGAAGCTTACAAACAAAAACTAAGATCAAATACAAAGCCTTATGGAAATAATTAACATTATAACTTTGAAATATTCAATCTTTGAATATATTTTATCATAATAGCCTTTCACCAAAATAGATTAATATTCACATCTATGGCCTCTCTATTTATAGATATTTAAGATTGGTCAGGATCAACCATGACTATCCATCTCAAGATTGAGATGTGTGGCCATAGATAATCCTAATATTTGGAATTAAATCCATAATTATCTTCATCATGACCTTGGAATAAGGGGCATTGAAGAGGCATGGGAGGCATTAAATATGTATGGGTGACTCATAATCCTAATATATATGGCATTTATGACCTAGGGATGTCTTCTCAAGAAATGATGTCACCTAATGTTGTAGATAATAATAATTAATTTTCAAAAGGAAATATTCAACAACTCTCATGGAAAATCCACTTAAGCTCTTGATTTTGATTAATTAGCCTTAAACAAGGTTAATCAACATTTGTGTAATTATTTAAAAATTGGCCCTCAATTAATCAAAATGGTCAAAAAGTCATATTACTGGGTCATAATTTGACTCAAGAAGAATTAGAGGGTGATGTTAGATGGGTTGGAACCCTATTCCCATTTAGGATGTTGCCAACAAAAAATAACAAAGGTACATGATGTGTACCAATGAATTAGAAGAAAATAATGATCCATAGCACTAAATGGTGAAACTATCATTTTGACTCGAAATGATTTGATCAAAGTTAGCTAGCATATAAAATGCATTGCCCTATTTAGGAATAATTTAACCTAAATTGGCACTTGTAAACAACAATTTTGAACCATTTAGTGCATTTTATGGATCTTTACCTAAAATGTTCATTTGAGTAAGATCGATAATTTTAACACAAATGGTGTTAAGAATTGGATGTCTACATTTTCCCCCTATTTGAGAAGGCATAGTGAGACATTCAGTAAAAGCAACATCTTTTAAAAGAAAAGAGTTATCAAGAATAAATTGGAATAGAACCATGATGCCCCCTTGAGAGGACATACTAGGATGAAAAAGAAGGATGAAATCTTGAAAGAGAGAGAAAGTGAGAGATTAACCTATAGAATAGATCACATCTAGATGGGATAATGCTTGCACACATGATTACCATCAATGATCAAAATATAATTATGAGTATAATAATCCCCATATATTAGTGGAATGGGAAAGATACAATCCATAAATGTAAGGGACACACTTTAAATGTACCCAATTTGAGAGTACAAGCTGCACAGTTATGACATTGATCAATCCTAGGCCAAGTTGCACACTAAAATATTACCATCATGTGCTTTAATATGGATAAATTGGAATTAGAGGAAAAGGGAGAATGTTCTACTTCAGGAAGGGAAGCACCACTAGAACATGGTCTCCAAAGAGAATATAATAAGTACTCTAGTAGAGTAGATTAAATTGTGATAAAATAATTTTGCCCCGGTAGGACAAATTTTGATCATTGATAATGAATAAAGAATGATTTTGCTTCTATAGAGCTGATTTGATTCAGACATGGTTCAGATGTTGGACCCCATCATTGGCAATTGGAAAGAAAAAATAGGTCATAGATATAACCAAAAATATAGGTTAAAGTGATTAGGCACAAACGTATATACGATGGTGTAATGGCTTAGAAATCCATATAAAACCAAGCATATGGAAATGCACTAAGTGATGAGAGAGATGAAAATAAGAATGGATATAGTTGAGCTGACCTCAATAAAAATTGAGTGCTACCTACATAGTTCTATGGACTCATGTTCCAACATGAAATTTAGGCCAATGTAGTTCACCCAAGTTTGGGAGAGAATGGAATGAGGAATGATGAAAAATTACAAAGAATTGATTAGACTCATAATATATACAAAGAGATGCATGTCTAAGCATAGATAAAGAAGCCTAACATGTATGTTACCTAGAAGCCTAATTCCATATCATGATCCTAGGTTTTGCAAAGTGTTCTTGAGAATCGTTCATCAGATCTAATGTTGACGTTAAGACTTTGAGACCTGAGCAAAAGTGCTTGCTATAGAAAAATAAATTAGGAATCACAAGTATGAGTAACTTAAAATGACATAAGATTCCAATTACACTAAGCCAGTTAAAATGTGAATATCTATAACTAAGGATAATGGCAAAACAATGACCAAAACTAGAGTTACATTGATTTACATTTAAACAAACAAACAAAAACAAAGAAAAAGACAAACATAAATGAACCTAACTTGAAATCAAGATATGATATATTAAGACTTAAGTAGGAACAAAAATGTTTAAAAATAAAAGACAAGAACATCTTAATGACATGAGACCAGGATATGAATAATCAAGATCCATGTGGACCATTAAGGCATTCTTGAACACAAAAAAACAAAATCAAACAAAAAAATAAGACACCAATAACAATAAAATAAATAAAATAGTCCAAGAACAACATAATAATAGAGGATCAAGATATAAACAATTGATATCCATGTGAATCATCAAGATGTTCTGAAACATAAAAGAGATAGGAAAAAAATCAAGGAAACATAAGACCAAGAATGGACATAAGTATTAAAAAGAGAAAAAGAGATGAAATAAAAGGAGAGGTATGAAAGCACAAAAAAACACTAAGAAAACACAAATAAACACACACAAACAAAAACAAAGAAAACACAAATAAACACACACAAACAAAAACCAAGTTGGTGTGGTTTAAAGACAAATGTTCATGCATGTGTGATAGAGGCATTTATTTCTACCACATCATAACAAATAAAATGACATTAAAATTGTTCCCTAATTAAAGAAGAACAATTATATAAGAAATGGGGGAAGGGAAGAAAAGGAAGGGGTTGGCTAAACTGACTCGAGATGTATAAGACAAGTGGATGCTGCCTACATAGTTCCATGGATGCATGTTCCAACATGAACTTTAAACCAAATGTAGTTCTCCTAGGAAATGGGATAGAAGAAAAATGATGATTAGAATAACATGATTAAGAGAAGAAATGGAAGATAAAAAAATGAGAATGGTCTAGAAAATAAGAAGCTGATGAGATGACATTGAATGACCTTGAAAAATAATAAGTACATGGGATAAGATAAAATGAACTGGTGCTTATGTGCTTGAAAAATGGTAAGAGCATTCAAACATAACAATTTCTTTCAAAATGGAAAGATCATTCAAGACAATAGTGTGGGATGGTGGAATGGGAATGTACAAATGTATAGAAGTATGAGACAATGTTTTTATTCTTTTATGGATCATGTTTTGATGTTTTTGGTATTTTCAAAGGATTTTTAATGTTTTTGGTGTTTTTTAGATAAAATATGCACAAGGTGGGACCATCTAGTTGAGGAGATGAATATCTTAAGAGTAGAGGTTCCAATAAGATAACTAAGCTAACTACAATAGCCCATACTTGTATATCAGTGAGAGTGAGGTTATTGATAACACAAGAAAGCAAAAAACACTTGAACTAAGAAAATGTGGTTGTTTACTTGTCTAAAACTACACAAGATTATCCTAGTTGAATTGCTTTGTATAACTATTTATGAAGATGTTCATAATTTGCATGAGACATAATCAAGATCATAATCGGTCGAGGGACAAAAAAATGTTCAAGCTTATAACATGTCTTAGACAAAACAAAGAATATGCCTCTTGAAGAGAGAAATCCATAATGGGATGAAGAATGTGTTCAAAGTGCCAAGGGTTTAAAGCCTTTACTGTCAAGCTTCATGAAAAGTGGACCAAAGTAGTATAAAATGTGTTCAAGGTAAGATAAAAGGGTGGGATAAAATTTTGACAACATAAGTTGCCCCTAATTTAGGGGTCTTATAGATAATGGTTCAAATTTGTTCATGCATAGAATCTCTTAAGGTGTATGATGTTCATATGCTCTGAAATTTATTCACCATTAGGTTTAGCCAATTGATATACTCCTGATCCATAGTTTGTTGTGACAATATATGGTCCTAACTAATTAGGCTGAAACTTGCCTTTTTTAGGTTCAACATTCATGCTCTTTTGGTTATCTTTCAAAACTAAGTCACCAATCTCAAATTCTCTAGGGTGAATACATTTGTTTTAGCTTCTCCATAATCTATTTTGATAGGCCTACAAGCTTTCTAGGGCAGCCAAACACTTACCATCAAGAATTTCTAGTTCTTGCAGCGATGAGGCTCTATAGTCTCCATCATATTCAATATAATCCAGTGATATTCTTAATGATGGGATCTCAATCTTGATTGGGATGATAGATTCAGTGCCAAAAATAAGAGAGTATAGATTAGCTCTAGCTAGGGTGTAATGATTGGTTATATAAGCTTAGAGGGCATGAAAATGTTGTAAATGCCAATTATAGCCATCATCATTGACAATATTTTTTAAGATGGCTAGAATGGTTTTATTTGAAGCCTTAGATTTTCTATTTTCTTATGGGTTATATGGAGTGGATTTCTTATTCTTGATCTTGAATTTTTTACAAAGATATTTCACATCTTAGTTCACAAAGGGTTTGTCATTATCGGATATAATATAGGTTGGGATGCCATATCAATAGATGATATGGTAATGAATGAATTTGGCTATTTATTTCTTAGTAATTTAAGTGAGAGGAATGGCCTCAATTCACTTGGTAAAGTACTTGATTTCAATCAAAATGTGCTTATGGCCATCTAAAAATGTTGGGTTGATTATTCCAATGAGATTGAGACCCCATATTGAGAATTACCATGGTGTTATAATCGACTGCAATGGTAAGGAAGGTACATGTATCAAGTTACCATGTTGCTAACAAGGAACACACTTCTTTACATAATTACAAGAAATTTTCTCCATTTTGGGCCAATAATATCCTATTCTAAGAAGTTTCTTTACTAGGACTACACCATTGATATGGGCCTCACATATTCCTTCATGAACCTCCTATAGTGCCATCTTGGATTCTCCCAAAGATAAACAACAAAGAAGTGTTCCATCATAGCCTTTTTGATAAAGTGTGTTTCTAAGGAAGATATAACATGTTAAGTGATGAAGGACAAGTTTTTGTTGGTTATTAGAAAGGTTGGTAGGAAATACATGGCTATGAATATAGTTATAAAAATATTGGTACCATGGTAGCTCAGGTGAGGGATTAGGATTAACAATGGTGCATATCCTCTCTAAATTTGATAGAATATGTGTTGGTTGAAGAAGATTTCAATAAAGAACTGATACTCTTTAACACTATCATGAATTTGAATCATGAAACCAATTGTTTCCATGGCATCATAAGATCTATTATTGACTCATGAAACTTGATCAAACTGTAGAGATTTAAAATGTGTTTTGAGGTTATCAACAATTTTCTTGTAAGAAAAAAGATTATCATCCTTTGTTTGATATTGATCAATTGTCTAATTTATGGTTATCTATGAATCTCCATAGACCTTATAGCTTTGAATATCCCACTGTATGGCAAGATGGAGCCCTGTAACCAATGCCTCATATTTGTCCATATTATTTATAAATTGAAATTGTATATGGAATGATTTGGGGATCAAATCTCCCTATGGCATGATCAACAATATGCCAGCTCTAGACCCTCAAGATATGAAGGATATATCAAAATAGAGTGTCCAATATTTAGGTTCTTGTGCTGCTTATTATATCATCATGATAGAATCATCTAGAAGGTCAGAGTTGAGGGGTTGAGTGGCCAAAATAGGAGCTTATACAAGTGGTCAGTAATAAATTGGCCTTTGATTGCCTTCTAATTCTGGTACTCAATATCAAACTCATTGAGAAGCATAATCAATTTATCCATGCATCCTTGAAGAGATAGTTTAGATAAAAGGAACTTAAGAGGATCTACTTTGGTGATATAATAGTTTTGTTATTTAGCATATAATGTCACAATTTATAAGTGTTAAACACCATAGCTAAACATGCCTTCTCAATAGGGATATAATTATGTTCATAAGCTACCAATGTGTGGCCTAAATAATAAACTACATATTCCTTACCATGATCATCATGTTGAGCCAAAAGTGCCCCTAGTGTATGTTCTGTGGCTGATATATAAAGAAGCAGTGGCCTTCTTTGTGATGGAGGTCGTAAGACTAGTGGATTGGCTGAGTATGTTTTAAGCTTTGGAAATGTTATCTAAAAATCTTCATCCCACTAAAATACTACCCCTTTCTTTAAGAGATGGGTAAATGGGTGGCAATTATCTACCAATTGAGAAATGAGCTTGTGTATAGAATGGACCTTTCCTTGTAGGCCTCACAACTATTTAAGATTATTTGGTGGAGGCATTTCCATAATAGTGGTGACATTTGAAGGGTCAACCTCAATCCCTCATTATGATACAATTAACCCTAGAAATTTTCTTTGTGTGACTCCTAAGACACATTTCTTATGATTTGAATGGACTTTATATGCATGAAGCCTCTCAAATATTCTTCATAGATTGTCAGGGTGTCTAGATCTTGTTTATGATTTGGCTAGTATATCATCAACATAGCCCTCAATAATGTCATGTATCATGTCATGGAAGAGGATAGTCATTACATTTTTATATGTAGTTCTAACATTATTTAAACCAAATGGCATGACTTGGTAATAGAATGCCCCCCATGGAGTGGTGAATGCGATCTTATGATAATCTTTAGGGGCTATCTTGATCTGATTGTAAATAGAAAATCCATCCATTAAGGATAACATCTTGTACCCAATAGTTAAGTCGATAATCATGTCAATGTTAGGTAGAGGAAAATCATCTTTGAGGCATGTTTTTTTGATATCACAAAAATTAGTACAAACACATATGTCTAGGGTATTTTCACTTACTAGAACTATGTTAGAAATCCATTTAGAGTAGTCTAGTGGTCTGATAAAATTGACTCCTAACAACTTTTGTAACTCAACCTTAACCAAAAGGGTGATGCGTGGATGCATCTTTCTCAAATATTGCTTGATTGGTTTAGCATCAGGGTGAACAACAAGATGATGCACAGCTAAATCAAGAGCCAGACCTGACATGTCAGAATATGCCCATGCAAAGATGTCTATATAATCCTTAAGAATGGATATAATATGTTTATGCTCTACTTTATTAAGGGAAGCTCCAAGATAAACAATTTTAGGATCCTCATGGGTTCCCAAATTCACTTTTGTTGTACTCTCCATAAGGAGTGTGGATCCATCCTATATAATTATAGGTAATGTATGGTCATGATCATCTTTTTCTGATATATCTTTTTGTTGTTCCTCCCAAAGATCTAGATAATATGAAGAATCAAAATCTACCTTCTTAGGTAAAGCCCAATTGGCAAAGACCTTTGGAAACTCTAGAGCAAGACACTCATATACTTGATGTTATTATGAAGAGATGCTTTTACTAGCTATGGAACTTGGGCTAGATGGAGTTTATACATCTTGAGGGGATGAGCAAAATTTCCTACTTGGGAGCACCTAAAATAGGTTTTCACTCAAAGGCTTGTCTTTTTATTTACTTTTTCCTTGATTAATAAGTGCCTCAAAGAGGTTTTCACCTAAAGATCTCAATGTTTATTCTTTATTATGACCAAGAAATTTTTCCTACTCTCCAAAGTAGGCAGAAGAATTTAATGAAAAATCAAAACCTTGATTATGATCCCCAATGGGGAATGCATCCCATAGGCTTATGTATTATACAATCAATTCTTCATTTTGGAACTCATTAAGGCATATGACTAAATTTTGTTGATCCCAATCTATGAGTTCAAGATGGAAAAGGCATAGGTTATACTAAGGGTTTGATTTAGGATGGGAAGCAACAATGGTAAAGATATAATGTCTTGCTTCAGGAAGGGAAGCACCACTAGGATAGGTTTTTTCTTCAAGATGGGAAGCTCCAATAGGTATTATAGTCAATATGAAATTTGAATCAAACAAATCTGAATCAACAAGCTCATTTAAAAGGTTATAATAAGATGTTGTCTCACTTCTAGGAGTTTTATTACTAGTCACTTTGAAAGAGTCACTACCAAATGTTATGAGGTCATCCTCTAGTGGTTTAAATTTGAGACCATGATTCCAATTGATGACTCCAGTTGATAAGGGTTCTAAAATTACTTACACCTATGGGCCAAAGCCTTTCCCTATATAGTCAAGATGATCCATTATTCTGTTAAAGATAGGATACTTTGGATTCTAAAAATAATCAGCAAGGCCTTCAGAATATAACCAATCTCCCTCGGTAAAGGCCTCTTGATATTTCTTTGGTGTAGTTGTAGGTACAAAAACCATAGGAGGTTTTGGTTTCTTCTTCTTTGGTTGCCAAATCTGATTGGGTCTATTAAGAGTCTAATAAGTTTTAGGCTTACCAAATGTTTTAAGGGATTTTGGTAATTTTTTGATATGTAGGATGTCCTTTAAATGGTACATGGAAATGCCTACATCTTTAATAATCACCTATTTGGCTAGAGTTGTAAGAAATGGATCAATTGAAGTGGAAGCTAGATCACTAGGGTCTATATAATTAGATTGAGATGGATGAGAAATGATGGTTTTATTCTTCTTTGCAATGAATTCAAAACTTGGGCAATAGTTATAATTATGAAACTCTGCTTCAAGATGTTTTTAGTATTGGTATGGCTACTAATCAGTGGGAATAATAACCTCAATCCCATCATGGGGAAACTTAAGGCATTAGTGAAGAGTATATGGAAATGCCTATACTTCATGGATCTAAGGATGACCAAGAAGTATGTTATAAGGAAGCTCAATATCCACAATATAGAATAATGTGTGATGAGGAATAGACCTAACCATGACTGGCAACCAAATTGTACTAGATGACTCCCTCTCAGCATTATTGTAAGCCTTGATTATAATAGTCTCTAGCTGAATGTCTTTGTCCATGTAACCCAATCATCACGCTAATTTAAGAGATATGATGTTTAGACCTGAACCATTATGTATAAGAACCTACTTGATCTTGTGATATGAAATGATTATCTCAATGTATAGTGGGTTATTATGGTTTGGACCAAGGGTGGACATGTCCTTTTGATCAAATGTAATTTGATAAAATGAAGATAAATGTCCAACTAGGTTCTAGAACTGATCAAGTTTTATATCATTAGGCACAATAGACTCTTGCAAAAGTTTGTTGAAGATGGTTCTATGGACATCAGATGTTCACAAGAGTTCTAATATGGAAATATGTGTAAGGGTTTTATCTAATTGATCCATTAGACTATAAGGCCTTTAAACTATGGATTAAACTAGTTTAGTCTTTATTGGGATAGTATTTGGATTTGGAACCATCGGTACAATGTTCTCATTAGGTTTATGGAAAGAAGTGGGTGAATGGCCCTAAATGGTAACTCACGAGCATCTAGTTATGACTACACAACGTAGAGGTGGAAAGGAGTTATTATAATTAGAAGAGTGAGGAGGCAAAGGGCCTTGGATAGTGACCTATGAGTGATTAATAGTGTTGAAATAATTTTGGGTTAGTGAGGAGCTTTTATAAGAAAGGTATTATTATTCAAGATTAGTAACCCATGCAAATGAAGTAGTAACATGATTATGTGAACCTGACATGGTATTACTAGGGGGAGAGGGTGATGACCTAATAATGATGGGTCTCATGTTGTAAAGAACAAAAGATTGGCCATGCAACATTATAGTAATAATGGCAATGTGGGTTGCAAAAATGCATCCCATAATGTTATTATATTCATAAGGTACATTGTTATAAGCCACATTATTAGTGTGGGAATTATGATATCAATTATGATCATTATGATTATGACCTTGTTGTTGGTTCTGATTCTATCTCTATCCTTTATTGTGATCATTTTGATTATTTTTTGGTGGTGGTGGATCATGTCAAGGAAAGGGGTCTTTATAAATTCCCATATCCTAATTTATGTCATGATTAGGGGCCAACTTAATTTCTATCTCACCATTTTCAATAAAGTCTTTAATAATATGTCACAATCAAATGTAATGATATGCACCATGATTAGCAACATGATGAAAGTTACACCATTCAGTCTCTTTGTACCAGTCTATTTTTGGTTGATCTTGAGGAAATGGCCTTGATACTAGCCATATAATTAAATTAGCTACAATGAGCTTTTGTAACATTGTTTCAATTTATTCTCTTAACTTAATAAAGACTCTAAAATTTTTATAAAATGTCCTTCTTGGAGGTTGTCTTTGAAAAGTAGGTAGTGTATTTGAGGGAGTTAATTATACATTTAGAGGAGGTATAGCCTGTACCATTTGTACATGTCTTGTTTCTGTCACCCCATTTCCAACCATGTTCTTATTTTTGTTAAAGAACTTAGGCTTATCCTATATAACTATTTGATTTGGTGATTTAATTTGATTAGATGCTTGACCTTGCACAAAAATATTAACAAGGCCCTTAGGAATAAGAGCCTTCTCAATCTGCACTCCTTTGTCAATAATTTATTCAAATGAGTTAGCACAAGCTAACCATAGATTATGTGCAACTTTAAGATGAAAATTCTATGCAAAGATATCAACCAACTATTTTTCTGTTAAATTATGTTGAAATTAGCCTACCAATGCTCTCTACTTTTTTAGATATGCAACAAAACTTTCACCATCATGCTGCTTAGATTTGCATAAGTTAACAATGGTTAATTCATGCTTTATGTTATATGAAAAATGGTTAATGAAATTTTCTAATAAGTCATTGAAATTTACAATTGATCCCTTGGGTAATTTAAGTATCCAATCAAGAGATTATCCCACTAAACTTTATAGAAATAGTCATAGTAAGTACTCGCTACTATAAGCAACCTCTTGACACAAGATGAAGAATGGTTTTATGTGTTCATACAGATCTCCTTTGCCTTTGTATTTTTCAAATTTGTGTGCCATAAAATGAGGTGGAAAGGGGTTTTGGAGAATAGATAAGTCAAATGGATATGAGCATATCTCATCAAATTTGTACTTTTTGACTCTATTATTCATCTCCAATCTTTGGAAAATTGCCTGAATAGAATTCCATTTTTTCATGTTTGGTGCACTTGTAGATTAGATAAGATGTTATTAGGGTGGAATGTGCCCTTGGTTTTATTTTTATTATGGTGTAATGTGGCCCTAGTTTTATTTTTGTTGGGGTGGAATGTGCCCCTAATTTTGTTGCTGTTGGCATGGAATGTGCCCCTAGTTTGTGTGGATCTATAGGGAGTGTATACCTTTTGATCTATGATTTGGTTCTAATTTTCTACTTGAGTTGAAAACATAAGCTATTGATTCTTGGATTTTAAAACATTCCCTAAATTTGGTGTTTTGTACTTTGTTGATTTTGGAAATTTCTATGTTTATTTACCAATCTTTGGGTTAGTTGAAAATAACTAGCCAAATTTTATTGAGGTATTTACTCAATTCAAACTAAATGTTTGGGTTTTTGAGTTTGTAAAGTAACAAGAGGTTCTTGATGATTAAAAAATGTATGTTTCCTGTCAAATGGAACATCTTGTAAGGTCTCTTGTTACTTTAACTATTTATTTAGATTTCCTTGATTCACTATGGTAATGTTATCATCCAATACTTGTTGTGTACTTCCAACCATATCTTCATGTTCTTTAGAATCATTATTATGAATTGAAGTGGCAAATAGGGAGTATATTAAGTCTATGACAATTTGATCTGCATATCATTGACTTATTATCTTGATCTTATCTAGAAGATCCAGATTTGTGGGTTTTGACTTTGTTTGTATTTCTTTTCCTTTGTTAGAGGAAGAAGGTATGTCTATTTATGCCAAAGCTTTCTCTTGCCATCATTGTTCTCCTTTTCTAACTAAAGTATGCAATTATGTTGTAGGAAAATTAGAAGGTAGTCTAGCACCTGATTCTATCAATCTAAGAAGGGCTTCATCTTGATCTTCTTAGGGTTGATATTCATTGTAATCATCTTCAAATCCTAATTTTGTGGGGATACCATAAAAAAAAATAGGGTTATCTTTACCATCATAAAATTGATCATCTTCATAACTAAGGCCATAGGAGGCCCCACTATGAGTGAAACTTTGAGTCATGTCTAAAAGGAGTTGTTCTATGTGTTTGACTAATTTTGGACCAATGTTTGGAAACCAATCAAAGTATGCTTTGGATCTCTCTTAAATAGATAACCAAGGTACCAATGAGATTATAAAGGATGGTGGTTTGAAACCATGCATAATTTAGAAGATTTGGTTCATGAGTTTACTCAACCTTTGGTAAAGTTAAAATCATATAGATCAAAAGAGAGTAAGGTAACATAAAGACCCAAGGTGAAAATTAGTATACCAAATCCTATATCTTTATGATACACCCACACTACAAAAGCTAGCTTCAAATTTGACAAGTTGACCCTAGAGGTTTAGAGGAAAGCTTTGTAGATTAGAAAGAAGACAAAATGAACTAAGAAACTCAAGATGTAAAAACATACGCAAATAACTAAGTATAAATCTAGGGCCAAATAGGTAGCACAATGTCACCACATAATTTTAGTAAGATAAAATATGTTCTAGGACCTGAAGCATGAGAGATACACAAGATGACTTGATTCCACCAAGATGATAACATGATTTTGAGTCTTAATAAATGACCTTAAATCCAAATATAAAATTGCACCCAAGTTAAAAGAATCTTAGTACACAAATGGTGAACCCACTTTGATGCACCAATCCTTAAAACTCATGAAGGTTCAATTTCAAATGTGGATTATAAATGAAGGATTAAAATAAAATGGGTAAAATATATAGACTCAATTGGGTAACATGACTATGCCAAATTGGATGACATGACACAAAGCTTTTTATAACAATTTAAACAAGGAAAAGATGAATTTTCCATTTAAACAATGTAATGCCTCCCTTACTCAAGAAAATTGAGGACAATGTGTTTTGGTTAAGTTAATTGAGTTAACAAGTAGTTTTTAGACACAAATCAAGACCAAGTAAGCTAATGACAAAAAACAAATGTCGTAAGTCTAAACTGACAAGGTATGGCAAAGTGGGGTTTACTAAACTAGTAAGGTTTTGATCATTCTAGGGGAATCAATTGCATAATTAATTTCATGTCAAATGATGTAAAAGACAATCACATAAATTAGGTGATTGTGGCATTGGCTAGTTTTAAAAAGGTCTAGTCATTTTTACAACCATTACATCCTATTGTTCACTCAGTGTAGTAAGATGTCCAAATGCAAATACGTCCCATGTTTTTGCAGCAAAAAATTTATCATGTCCTTTAGGTTTGAAGGTATTTATAGGTTGAATCAATGAATTTTGAAAAATTAGCTCTCAAGTCTGTGTTTTTGGGAAAACACAGTGACCGACATCGATTATTACAACTAACAATAGTTACTTTGGCTAATCGGGACCTAATTGATGTCAATTTTGCTAACTGATATTGGTTAAGATAGATAACCAATGTTGATATCACTTTCCAACATAGGTTACTATGTAAAATTGTGGCAAATAAAAATGGAAAAATAAAGTTAGAAAATTAATTTGCATGAGTTTTAATGGTCTAAATGGATATTTTAGAGTTTCAAAGTGATCTTCTTTAGGTGTAAGATGTGTATAGTCCCACTAGGCATGCCAAGATGTAAAGAGGATTACAAATAAAGTTATTCAAGCATTAGTCCATAAATAATGAAACATACATAAATAACTAACTAACCAAGCCTATCTATTCCTATGGGAATTATAAAGGATAATAGGAAACAAATTAAAGAAAACAACACCATATTACCTTCCCAAATGGATTCACCATATCCATGTGGCTCAAAAACATTTTCTCCCTTGATCAAGCATCCTTGTCTTTGTCAACAATGGTGGTGAGCTCCTCCAATGCCTTAAGAACACTTTAAAAAACCTAGGCTCCTGATTCCAAATCACTAAACTAGCCTATTAATGAAGCTTACAAACAAAAACTATGATCAAATACAAAGCCTTGTAGAAACAATTTAGCATTATAACTTTTCAATATTCAAGCTTTGAAGATATTTGAACATAATAACTTTGCACCAAAATAACATAAGATTCACATCCATGGCCTCTCTATTTATAGAGTTTTAAGATTAGTCAGGATCAACCATGACCATCCATCTCAAGATTGAGATGTGTGGCCATGGATAATCCTAATATTTGGAATTAAATCCATAATTATCTTCATCATGACCTTGGAAGAAGGGGCATTGAAGAGGCATGTGAGGCATTAACTAGGCATGGGTGACCCATAATCATGATATTTGTGGTATTTATGACCTAGGGATGTCTTCCCAAGAAATGATGTCACCCGATGATGCAGATAATAAGAATCAATTTTCAAAAAGAAATATTTAACTCTCATGGGAAATCCACTTAAGCTCTTGATTTGGATTAATTAGCCTTAAAAAAGTTAATCAACATTTATGTAATTATTTGAAAATTGGCCCTCAATTAATCAAAATGGTTAGAAAGTCATATTATTGGGTTGTAATTTGACTCAGGAAGAATTATAGGGTGACATTAGATGTGTTGGAACTGTATTCCCATTTAATATTTTTCCAAAAACAAATAACAAAGGTACGTGATGTGTACCAATGAATTAGAAGAAAAGAGTGATCCAGAGCACTAAATGGCAAAATTGTCATTTTGACTCAAAATGATTTGATCAAAGTTAGCTGGCCCATAAAATGCATTTCCCTATTTAGGGATACTTTGACATAAATTATCACTTATAAATAATAAGTATGAACCATTTAGCGTGTTTTATTGATTTTGACCTAAAATGTGCATTTTAGTGTAATTCGAGTAAGATTGACAATTTCAACACAAATGGTGTTAAGAATTAGATGTCTACAAGTATGAAGCTCTCATTATGGGCATGCAATTCACCATCAATTTAGACATATCTTATCTACTATTTTAGGTGATTCACAACTCATTTTTCATCAAGTCAATGATGAATATCAATGAAAAGGTGAAAATATTATTGATTATCACCAAATTAACACCACTCTTACTAAATAATTCAAATCCTTCACTATAGAACCAATTACACAAGATTAGAATGCCATAGCTAATTCACTTGCTTCATGTACTTCTCTCTTTCACCCTCATAAATTTATTCATGATTCAAAATTTCTCATCAATATATTCATTTCCAACCAAAAATGATTCTCTTATTTGTCATATTGAGGCTATCAATATCTGGCAAAGACCATGGTATAAGAATATCATCCAATTTATCAAGCACTATACTTATCCTACCAACACTAATTCTCATGAAAATATGAGAATTCATAAACAAGATTAAAAATATGTCTTAGGATATGAAATATTATATTATCATAATGTTGAAGGTACCTTGATCTACTGTGTTACCCAATATAAAGTTCTTTCTCTTATTGAATAAATTCATGGGGACATTTGTGATGGTCACTACAATGGGCACACTACAACCATAAAATGCCTATGCATGGGATAATTTGGCCAAAACTTGAAAAAAATGCTATAACATTCACCAACAAGTGCAATTAATGCCAACTATATGATGATCTTATTCACTCTCTACCAACCGAGTTTCAAAATTTAGAATCTCCTTGGCCATTTTCCATGTGGGGATTAATTTTCATTAGAAAATTACCTCTCTTTTAAGATGGACATGTCTTCATCATCACAACCATTGAGTATTTGACTAAGTGGGTTGAATCTATGCCTCTTTTTAATGTTACATGTACCACTATATACAAATTCATACTTAATCATATCATTTATTAATGGTGGGAATTTAAAAAATAAGGATATGAAATAATTATGTGCTAAATTAAAAATCACACATATATTTTACACACCTTATCATCATTAATTCAATGGCTAAGTAGATGCCACTAACAAAGTTACTAATAAAATATTACAAAATACAATTAGATATTATCATTCTAATTGACATCTCAAGATTTACCCTGCACTTTTAGATTATTGCACTAGAATTTATATTGCTACTAAATCAACACCTTTTTCCATCATATAGAACTCTGAATCTATCTTACCTTTAGAATTTGAGTTACCTTCCTTATGTATTTCTCTTCATGACATTATCCATAATGAATAAATTATTGATGCATGTATTCATGCTCTAAACCTTCTTGATGAGGATCTTATGGGTGATTTACATCATAACCTCTAGCACAAATCTTGAATTACCAAACAACATAACAAAAAGGTCACAATCTATACATTCAATATTGGTGATTTAATCCTTAAATTAGATTATAATCATGAAAAAGAATTCAAGTACATAAAAAAATGGTGGGGTCCCTACCCCATTAAATATATTTTTGGTCCTAGTACTTACAAATTATAAGCTAATGAAGGACACATTTTCAAAGAACATACTAATGCCCAATTTTTTTCTTAGATTGTCATTTTCAATATTACTATTATCTTACATAAATTTCCATATACTATGGTTATATTACTTCTTTCAAGTTTTTTGAAGCTTCCCAAAATGTGGCATTACATCAATTTGAGTGGCCATAGTTCCTATCATGGGTGCTTTGGTCTATCTACATTTCCTCACTTATATACTTCATGAGTTTTCATCACAAGACCATGGATAGGACCTGACCTTCCTCATGAACATTTTTATATTTATTTTTCATTTCATAAACTAAACTTTAAGTATATTTTGATTCATTGGATTATATATTTAAAAACTCAATTAATTTTTACACCTATGTGGTTTTCCATTTTTGAGTTGATGTGTAATACCTTGAATAAGACCAAGCCTTCCTCACAAAATACCATTATTTATTATAAACAACCTTTTTTTTTAACACCTATTTGGTTTTATTTTTGTGATTTACATTGTAATACATTAGATAGGACCATCCCTTCCTCATAAATCTTCATAAATTATTATTTTCAACCTTAGCTAAGTGTCTTCCTAAAAACATATGGTAATGGTTACGAGTTATGACTTCATAGTATTAAAGTTTATCTTATTATTTTTATTGAAACATCTATAATAATATATTATCATGTATTAAATCACATACACTATTTTTTATGATGATGATTCATACTTAGCTATCATTGTACCATGATAAAACTAATTTTTTTAAAAATTATTTTAGGTAATTTGATCATTCCATGTTCACCTCTATCCTTTCCCTTACTCCATCTCACTATGAGTAGAACAAGGTCAATTTCAAGATCTCACTCTTCTTTAAACATGTAAATACAAAAGTCTTAGACACTATTCTCTCTAAGTTCTTTTCCTATCCACCAAGTGTACGCTATCTAATGATAGTCATTTTTAACACCCATGTTTGGTTTTTTAAATATGTATGGAGGAAGAATATATAAAATACATAAAAATTATAATCCAAATAATTCAAACAAAATGAATGTCAAGGTGTGGAACCTAAAAGCTTCACCAAGGAGCACATTTTAACAGTTGCAAGTTTACACAGTCATCGACATCGGTCAGGTGCAGTTCTGGAGACGCCAGCGTTAGCAGGGATCGGCTGATGTCGGTCATAGGCAAGCAAGCAAGAACCGGCGTCAGTTACCTGTGCATCTAGAGAGCTATTTTCATGGATAGAATTGAGTGTTTGCATGATATATTTAAGTCATAGTCTTAAGTCCGCATCTCTGTTATTAGTAAGACTATTTTTAGAGCCCTTATTCAAGAGGATTAACTATTGGTTGTAAATGCATGCTCAAGTTTCCTAATTCTATATGTAGGATTAAATCTTCTTAGCTCATTGGTAATTTGAATGTTGAAGAACAGTACATAATTGAATCATTCTAGGTTGTTGGAGTTGATTGTACTTGAGAGAGAGAGCTCTTGAGGGAAAGAGATCTAGAGAGAGATCTGTACATCTGAGAGAGGTGTGGAAGAAAGAAGTTTCTTCATTGTATTCCTTTTGTAAAGAGTTTAATACAAGTTTTCAGGGTGGTTTCTTGTATCTCTTGTTCTTTGCTATTTATCATTCTAGTTACTTTTCTATCTGATTTAATTCCACGGTTTATTGCTTTCATAAGTGTAATCAAATTGTTGGTTGATCCCCAACAAGTGGTATCAGAGCTTGGTTGCAGGTTTTAGAGATTGATACCAACAAGTGGTATCAGAGCCTTGGTTGTAGGTTTAGAGCTTGATATCCAACAAGTGGTATCAAATCTCAGGTTCACTAACAGGTGGTTCAGATCTATGTAGTGTGTATTGATTATAGGTTACTCATAGGGGTTTCTACAGGGATTTCTATTTGAGTGGGAGAAGCAATGGCAGAAGAAAGTAAACTGAGAATGGAGAAGTTCAATGGCAAAAATTATCAACATTAGAGAATGCAGATAGAGGACTATCTGTATCAGAAAGATCTATACTTACCATTAGGTGGGATTACAAAGAAGCCCATAGACATGGATGATGAAGAATCGAAAGTTCTTGATAGAAAGGCTTTGGGGTCTATAAGACTGAGTCTGGCATCTACTGTGATATCTAATTTATCACAGGCAAAGTCTATGGTAGAGTTAATGACTACTTTAGCAAATTTGGATGAAAAACCCTCAGCTTCCAATAAGGTATATCTTATGAAGCAATTATTTAATTTGTGTATGCAGGAAGGTGGATCTGTATCTAATCACCTAAATGATTTCCATGGAATTGTAAATCAATTAAGTTTAGTCAATATTGTGTTTGATGATGAAATTAAAGCTCTTTTAATATTATGTTCTTTGCCTGAAAGCTGGCATAGCTTAGTAATGGCAGTTAGTAATACTGCATCTGCTTCAAATATTTTAAAAGTAGAGGATGTTGTTAGTGTTATCTTGAATGAGGAAATTTGCAGGAAAAACATAGAGGAAACATCAGGGAATGCTTTAAGTTTTGAGAGTAGGGGAAGGCAAAAAGAGAAGAGCAAGAAAGGGAGATCAAGATCTAAGTCTAAGGTGAGAGGAAGATCCAAATCCAGAAATGGCAGGAAGCCACAATCCTGGAATTGTGGAAAGATTGGGCACATAAGCAGAGATTGCTGGTCCAAGCCTAAGGAGGACAATCAGCACGAAGGAAAAGAAGAAGTAAAGGTTGCAGGTATTGCACAAGATGCTTTAATATTTTATTTGCATAATAATATAGAATCTTGGGTTTTAGATTCTGGTGCATCTTTTCATGTTACCCCTAATAGAGAATATTTTAGTGACTATATCCATGGAGATTTTGGAATAGTGTATTTAGGGGATGATGAGCCTTGTAACATTATTGGCAAAGGTAAAGTGTAGCTAAAAATGTAGAATGGCAACACATGGGTGTTGAGAGATGTTATGCATGTTCCTAGCTTGAAGAGGAATTTGATTTCTGTAGGAAAGTTAGGGGATGAGGGTTGTACAGTAACTCTCACAGCTGAATCTTGGAAGGTGACCAAGGGTGCACTTGTTATGGCTAGAGGTAAGAGAGTAGGTACTCTCTATTTATGTAATTGTGTTACTAAAAACTCTCCTTCTGTATTATCTACTTCAGATGTGGATGCAAAATTGTGGCACTCAAGGCTTGGCCACATGAGTGAGAAGGGAATGTCAATTCTTAAGTCTAAAGGTAAGCTTTCAAATTTGAAAAGCATAGATCTAGATTTTTGTGAGCACTGTGTTTTTGGGAAATAGAAGAGAGTGAGTTTTCTCAAGACTGGGTTAACAAAGAAGAAGCATAAGTTGCAGCTTGTTCACACAGATGTGTGGGGACCTGCTCAGGTTGCTTCTATTGGAGAATCACAATACTATGTTTCATTCATAGATGATGCTATAAGAAAGGTATGGATCTATTGTATTAAGAAGAGATCTGATGTATTTGAGACTTTTAAGATTTGGAAAGCTATGGTTGAGAATGAAACAGGCAGAAGATTGAAGTGCCTGAGATCTGACAATGGTGGTGAGTTCTACAGCTATAAGTTCAACTGGTACTTTTATATGCATGGAATCCACAGGCAAAGGATAGTTCCAAGGACACATCAGCAAAATGGAATTGCTAAAAGGATGAATAGAACAATCATGGAGCGTGCAAGGTGTATGAGATTGCATGCTAGTTTGCCCTCAGAGTTTTGGGCAGAAGCTATTGACACTGTAGTGTACCTGATTAACAGAGGACCCTCTACAGCTCTAGATGGTGGAATTCTAGAAGAGGCATGAATAGGTAAAAAGGTAGATCTATCATTTCTCAAAGTTTTTGGTTGTGAAGCCTTTGTGCACGTTGATAAGTAAAATAGAAAGACGCTGGATGCTAAGTATATGAGGTGCACATTTATTGGCTATGGCTCAGATGATTTTGGTTTCAGGTTTTGGAATCTAGGAACTAACAAGATAATTAGGAGCTGTGATGTTGTTTTCAATGAAAAAGTGATGTATAGTGATCAGTTGAAGAAGCTGAATCAATCTGGGTAGAGCAATGGAGAATTGGACAAGGTGACGGTCCAAAATGAGCTCATGGGAAAAAGAAATAATCACTTGTAGGAAAACATAGAGTCTAACATCGGCCAAGCAGGAATCGACGTCAGCAGGACAGAAACTGATGTCAGTCATACAGAGACTGACATTGGTAGGACAAGAACCAATGTCGATCAGGTAGAACTGACGTCAGCCAGTTACATGCCTGGAAGTGACTGAGGTCGGTCACTGTCAGAGAACTTGGGCAGACAGCGTGTTGTGAATGAGTCTCAGATGCCCATTAGGAGGTCAAAAAGGGTAAGTAAGCCTCCAATTAGATATTCTCCTTCATTATTCTATTTATTGTTAATTGATGGTGGAGAACCAGAGAGTTTTGAAGAAGCAATACAGGCGGAGTCCAAGAGTCAGTGGGAGCATGGCATGGTTGAGGAAATGGAGTCCTTAAAAGAGAACCAAACATGGGATTTGGTTGAGTTTCCAGTAGGTAAGAGGACACTAAAGAATAGATGGACCTATAGGTTGAAAGAAGGTGAGAATGGACAGATGAGATATAAGGCCAGATTGGTAGTGAAAGGATTTACACAAAAGCTAGGTATTGATTTTGGTGAGATTTTTTCTCCTATTGTTAAAATGACTTCTATACGGATTGTACTGTCTTTAGTTGCTATTGAGGATTTGCATCTTGAGAAGCTAGATGTTAAGACAACGTTTCTTCATGGAGATTTGGATGAATAAATATATATGGAACAGCCAGAAGGTTTTGAGGTCAAAGGTAAGGAGAAGCTAGTGTGCAGATTGAAGAAAAGCTTGTATGGCCTCAAGCAAGCTCCTAGACAGTGGTATTTGAGATTTGACAGGTTTATGACTGAGCATGGCTATAGTAGGTGTCAATTTGACCATTGTGTGTATTTTAAGAGATTGGATAATGGTAGATATATTATTCTATTATTGTATGTAGATGATATGCTGGTTCCAGGATCACACATGCAGGATATCTCTAAGCTTAAGGTGAAATTAGCTCAAACGTTTGCCATGAAGAATTTGGGAGCAGCAAAGAAAATCCTTGGCATGAACATTAAGAGAGACAGGAAAAATCATAGGTTGATTTTGTCTCAAGAGGATTATGCGAACAAGGTGTTGAAACGGTTCAATATGCAGGATGCAAAACCGGTAAGCACACCTTTGGCTGGACATTTTAAGTTGAGTAAAGAACAATGTCCTAATTCATATGATGAGGTAGAGTACATGAAGAAAGTTCCATATTCTTCTGCAGTAGGGAGTTTAATGTATGCAATGGTGTGTACTATACTGGATATTGCCCAAGCAGTGGGAGTTGTAAGTAAGTATATGGCCAATCCAGGGAAGAAACATTGGAAAGCAGTTCAGTGGATCCTTAGATATCTGAGAGGAACCAGTAGTAGGCATTTGTCTTATGGAGGTTCAGATACTTCTCTACATGGTTATGTAGATTCAGATATGGTAGGTGATTTGGATGGCAGGAGGAGCACCACAGGATATGTTTTCACTGTAGGTGGAACGGCAGTTAGCTAGATATCAAAGTTGTAGAAGGTTGTTGCCTTGTCAACTACAAAAGTAGAGTATATTATAGTCACAAAGGCTAGCAAAGAGATGATATGGATGACACAGTTCATGGAAGAGCTTGGAAAAGAGCAAGAGAGTTGCAGATTATACAGTGATAGTCAAAGTGCAATTCATTTGGCTCAGAATTCAGCCTTTCATTCAAGAACAAAGCACATACAGCTTAGGTACCACTTCATAAGGCAGGTATTGGAAGATGGTGAGTTGAAGCTGGAGAAGATCTATACAGATAAGAATCCTACTGATATGTTAACCAAGCCAGTTACAAAAGACAAGTTGAATCTTCATTCAACTTTTGTTGGTCTTCATGATTGAGTTAAAGATGGAGGAGCTAGAAGATGTTGTTGTACAGGTACTGGTGTAGCTGTTTATCTCCAAGTGGGAGATTGTTAAGGTGTGGAGCCTAAAAGCTTCACCAAGTAGTGCATTTTAATAGTTGTAGGTTTACACAGTCACTGGCATCGGTCAGGAGCAACCGACATCTGTTAGGTGCAGTTTAGGAGATGCCAACATCAATAGGGATCGGCCGATGTTGGTCATAGGCAAGCAGGTAGGAACTAGTGTTGGTTACCAGTGCATCTAGAGAGCTATTTTTGTGGACAGAATCGAGTGTTTTCATGATAGATTTAAGTCATAGTCTAAAGTCCGTGTCTCTATTATTAGTAAGACTATTTTTAGAGCCCTTGTTCAAGAGGCTTAACTATTGGTTGTAAATGCAAGCTCAAGTTTCCTAATTCTATATGTAGGATTAGATCTTCTTAGCTCATTGGTAATGTGAATGTTGAAGAACAGTACATAATTGAATCATTCTAGGTTGTTGGAGTTGATTATACTTGAGAGAGAGAGAGAGAGCTCTTGAGGGAAAGAGATCTAGAGAGAGATCTGTACATCTGAGAGAGGTGTGGAAGAAAGAAGTTTCTTCATTGTATTCCTTCTGTAAAGAGTTTAATACAAGTTTTTAGGGTGGTTTCTTGTATCTCTTGTTCTTTGCTATTTATCATTCTAGTTACTTTTCTATCTAATTTAATTCTGCGGTTTATTGCTTTCATAAGTGTAATCAAATTGTTGGTTGATCCCCAACAATGAAATGATCAAAAGGAAGAAAAATATTCAAAACTCAAAATAACACCAAAATATATGATTATTATCAAGCACATCTCCTACCCTTGTTGAATTTTAAACTCCATAGTTGGCATCATGATAGAGCCAAGGTCCATTAAGGTGAAATAGGCTAGTAGAATAGGATAAGAGGTCCTATCCACACAAACTTGGGTTAATGAGTGAAGTTTGAATATCATTCCATGAAGGCTTTATAAACAAAAAAATCAAAATTGACCTACCTTCCCATAATACGTTCCCCATTCTTCATTTCTCCTTACAGATCCATTGGTCTACTACAAAGATTGGTATTTATTTGAGAAACTAAGAGGCACTATGTATATATATAGTGGCTCTTAGTTTCTCACATAAATACCTAATCTTCGTAGTAAACCAATGGATTTGTAAGGAGAAATGAAGAATGGGGAACGTATTGTGGGAAGGTAGGTCAATTTTTATTTTTTTGTTTATAAATCCTTCATGGAATGATATTCAAACTTGATTTGAGTGTCTTGTATTTGGTAAGGAAATCATTTTCAACTTGGTGATATCTTTATTTCCCCCACCATCCATTTCATATTCCCCTTGATAGGCAATGTTTATTTGTAAATCCTTTCCCAGATTATCTAATTCCTATTCCTCAACTCCTTTAGACATGTTCAGAATATAATTATCTTAGTTTAGAATTGAATCTACATTTTGGGTATTTATGAGATTATTTTCTAAACCATTTCCCTATCCTTCTTATATTTCACTTGGTTATGTTTGAGCCTATAGGTTCTTATTAATAACCCTTTTATGGGATATTTCATTCCATTTATTTTTATTTTTGAATATTTTTCCATTTTTGATTGAGTATGAATTATTACTTCTCTTTCCTTAATGTTGTTTAATTTCCTTCTATTTTTATATCTTTGTTTGAGTATGGATTGTTACTTTTCTTAAATTTATGTTATTTTCATTATTTCAATTTCCTGTGTCCTTGGTTTGATTTGGATTGTTATTTTTATTACTTAGGATATATTTGTTGAGTCTATCAGTCATTTAGTAGCCTTGAATTTTTAGATACTTGATTTTAGTCTCATTTTATTCACTTTCCTTGGTATTTTGGTCCTGACTTAGCCTTATTAATCCCAACTTGTCATGCACAATTTTTTTGTCCTAAAAAGCATGTAATTTTTTTGTTAATTTATTTCAAAGATGCTTACTTAGTCACTATGGTTGTTTAATGCTTACTATTGTGCTTCTATCAATGCATAACTAAGGTGTGACTCTTAAAAACCATTATATGATTTGCTAAATATATTCACTTACCACCATGAGGCCACTTTAGGAGAAGAATACAAGCATATGAGGTTAAGATCAATGTGATTTCAAAAATCAAATAGTAGTATCCTGATTAATGAAGAGGGACAAGTCACATTGTTAATAATTAATGAATTATAATATCTTGATTTAAAGGATCAAAAATTATTCACACACAAAGGAAAGAAATAAAAAACCAAGGTAATTATTTACTTTACAATAAGATTATCACCTTAAAGATCACCAAGGAATATTCTTGACTGAATCTATACAAACTCTACTCTCAAAGCACACGAAGCTAAGGGAGTTACTACAATAAAAATCAAGATTAATATGAAAGTATTAAAAAAATAAACATGGTGATCAATCTCAAATTTTAATTAATCAATGTTAGCTATAAATATAATCTAGCCATATGTACAATCCCAACACAAATAAAGATGATAAGCACCTCAAAACCTAGATCTGTTTCCCCCATCACAACTTCGGTAGCCTACATATCCACTCCATAGAATCAAGGTATGATGCAATTCTCCTTTCACTTGGGATGACCTCCTCATCATCACCAAGATTGGTTTGGAAATCTAAAACAAGGGATTGGATACATCACTCAAACAAGATACTAAGCTCTCATCATCTACTCAAAGGAATGACACATCTAAAGGTTATTAATAATTAAAAAAAAACATCACAAGGTGTATGTACTTTCTCAAAAACTACCACATGATGACATAAATTAGAGTCAATCATGATAATGAACCTATTCTCTTGTTTAAACAAGGTCAATATCTCAATAATCTCCAACTTGTACTACTTGGAAAAGCTACATCTCCCAAGCAAGTCACTAATTGTGTCCAAGGCTAAGATGGGAAAGAACAAACTTAAATCCCAATAATTATTAAAGGTCACTATTTGGAAATGACTAATCAACTAATAAAACCACATTGTTGGAACTAGAAAGAACCACTTACATGAGGGATAACATTATAAGATTCATGCTAAAGTAAGCACTCTAAGGGTTAGACATTTAAGCATGTATTCTAATAAAACTCTAAAGTTAGTTGTTAATTAATCATATTGTGAAACATATTAGGGCTTATATTTATAAACATGTTCTCCAAGAACATCCTCTAGCTAGTTGATAACACTCACACAAAGGGGTGTCTTATAGGTTAGTTCACTAATCTCGTGCCCACTCCCTAAGTTACCTAAATATATATGATAATCCAATCATATGTAGAATTATGGCCATATGTAGTTCACAAATTCCTAAAGCATGAGGTACCTATCCTTCACTGATGTCACATGACTAGGCTTAACATAGTTACCACTTGCAGGTAGCATTATATCCATTAGTCGGCCCAAGTGCATCTAGGCACTACCAAGAATTAAAAGGACATCCAAACATTTCAAATTACATGCATAATAAATCTAAGATTTAGTGTGAAAACCAAGATTCATACCAAGGGTACACTCCAAAATAGCTTAAAGTAAGCCCCATCCCAGGTCAACCTAATGGTAACTAAAGTCATACATATACACATGCATTTATAGGCCAAAATTTGAACCATGTTAATAAAAAAATAAAGGTAAAAATTAGTGTAGGGTAGTATACACACCTTAATTTGGTCAAGTAACCACAATTATTTTCTTTTATTGATCTTTCATTAGAAGGTATTAGTGGTGAATTTGAGTCTTATTTACATGGTCATTTTGGGTCTTTTGATCTTTCTTATGACTTATTTTCCCTATTTGATGCACCTTTAGTGGTCCTATTTCATCCCATTTGAGTCACATGGTCCCTTTGGCTTATTTTGCATATTCTTGACATATTTTTTATGTTCCAAAGACACTATCACGATCTTAGACACTAGCATAGTGTGATAGTGTCTAGTTCAATGTGAGTGTCCAATAGTCACTTGTTTAGTGTTTTTTGGGTCCTAACCTTTCCTTGAGCCTTCTATTATGATTTTATCTTTATTTCTCATCTTGTTGGCTAGTGAACAAGGGTCTTACATTCATATCAAAGTTACTCCTATATAAATAACATCATAAGTCATTTTACATGTAACACTTACCATTTTGGCACATAGTTATATAAACTTATTCAGTAGTATAGCTCAACACATTGCATATTACTTAATAATAACATATAGATGTGTATGCTTGATTAAATAAGGGCATATGTGAAAGTCAATCTAGCATACTATGTGCATTTATTATGTGTATTCCCTAAGGGAGAACTACATGCAATCTAAGACCCATATCATTAGGGTTAAAGTAGGCAACAATCAGGACAATAGGGGTTATTTATCGCATGATGATCACATCCCACAACCCAATTTTTCTCTTCCCTTTTGCTTTTTATATTTTTTTGTTTCATGTGTTCAGGTGTTCATTAGGTTTTAGAAAATATTCAATAAAATTGTGACATAAATGAATGATTAAAAGCTCAAAACTCACCTATAAGTCCCTAAAACCCTCCCACAACATCCTTAGAAGTCTTAGGCATATTTTCCATAGAACACTAGTATTGTACCTTGAACACTAGTGTAGTGAACTAATTTGCTCCTAACCATACCACTTTCTAAAGGTAGTTTTTAACCCTACTTATATATAAAGGACTTCTAACTAATCTCAAAGCCTATTCCATTATTCCTGACATTTGATAATGCATGTTTCACTCTAGATAAGTTAATTTTCTCATTATGCATACATCTAAGGTAAATTAGTTTGATATATCTATTTTTAATATTTGTCTAAATATACCCTCTATACACATCCATTTTAATGACCTAAGATTTACATGTATAAGTCCTAAATAGTTAAAAAAAATTGGTGAACTTAACTTAGTTTGAATATTGCTTAAAACGCTAATTACATCCTAGGGTTTACCTCCTCCATTTTTGTGTAATAAATTAAGGTTCACATAATTTTGATTTTTTTCTAATTTTTTCAAAACCTAACTAGTCTAAATCAGCCCTTTAATATGGTTTCATTATTTCAATACACTTTAAAATTTGCCTACAAAACCCTCAAAAATCCTAGATCCACATACTAGGTCCTTATACATCCAAATATTAACCCTTAAGGTTTCTAATAAATTTATTATAATACATCTTTGATAGAGGTCTCATCTTCCATCTTAAAGAGAAATTACTATATTAGACATCCAAATAATTATGAAATATATGTAACATAGCTATGGCATTAAGCAAGAAGTTGGGAGTAGTTGAGACAAATTTGGATTTAAATCTCCCACAACCATATTCATCCAATATGATACAAGAACCTAATGCACCTATGAGTAAGGAAAACATGGAACACAAATAACCAATCAAGATAATCAATAAAAGAAGAAAGATACTTTACATAACATCTCATACAATAGATAGAGAAAATGACACCCACAACATGACCATATAATTTTCAAATAGAGATAAGCCTCATGATATATTATTTACATTACTAGATAGACTAATGATCACCCTTCCTCTTACTCAACGTAATCTAACACATCATTCATAGAGAATAATAAACAAACCATATTAAAACTATCATAAAATCGATAGACATTAGGACAATAACTATTATGTACTTAGAGATCGTATTGACCAATATGTTGATAGAGGCATTATAGAATTCACATAGGGGGAATCGAGATCTCCTTCTCCACACTCTCCTAAATCACACACTTTTACGAGTGAGTTATCCTAGGACATTTGTTTTAAGGAACCATTGGTTACTCATCATATGAACCATGGATTTTTAGGACACCTACTTATGTGAGATATCATGTACTAAAAATTTAGTAGATATGGTATCCAGTTCATAGAGATCAACCTACTAATATCAGCATGGTAAAACAATGGAAACTAACCCCACCACTAGTTTTGATTTAACCACCAATTAATATATTTGGAAATAATCATAAATATTAGAGCACATATTTAGTCTAACCACCAATTAAGATACTTACAAATAATCATAGAGATCATAGCATAATTTTAGCTTGATTACTGATTAAGGTACTTAGAAATAATCATAAATATTAGAGCATAGGTTTAGTTTGACCATTGATTAATATATTTGGAAATAATCATAGAGATTATAAAAAAGTTTTATTTTAACCACCGATTAAGATATTTGGCAATAATCATAGATATCAGAGCATAATTTCATTATGGTAACTGATTAAGCTATTCACTATATATTTTACACATTTAACTACCAGTAGTACACCATGGTCAGTATTAGTTTCATAGTTTACATATATGCCTACATAGTATTATTAGTATAGTCACTTTTTTACCATGCAATCCAAAATCAAATAGTTCATGTCATAGTTACATGATCCACACTTATCTATACTATTATACTTCTATAACAACTAATAACTAACATTGCTAATCTAATATATTTCTACTCTAGCATCTATATACTTATGATCAATCAATTACAATTACCTAGATGAAAAATACATCTCTATATTAAAACATAAGCAATAAATATAACCAAAACACTTACTCAAGTAAATAATGCCATAAATTAACATGTCAGATAACATAATACACATGTATAAAAAGTCCACACACACACACACACACACACACACACACACACACACACACACACACACACACACACACACACACATGATTTGAAACAAGTTTTAATATAATAATAAATAATCACTAAATAATTAGAGTTTGGTCCTCCCTACTCTCACTCTTAAATACATCAACACTAGAACTATATGCCCTCGTATCCCATCTAGATCTTGATCAAGACTTGCATCTCCTCTCTCTATCCCATAGTATTTCCACCTTGACCATCATATTTATATGTTTTCATTTTAGACATATGTATTCATTCACAATTCTACCACATACCCCACCTAAAACATTGAGTGGGCAGATATCTCACCTTTACAGCTTAGCATGTGCCTCATCTCTATCAATAAATACTTTTCTATATTACATAGTGGAAATAATTACTCAATAAAATAGATGAACATGAATGTATTCAACTCCTATGGCCCTCTATAATAACCCATAATCCATGCCATCATCTGGGATATGTTATGTCAGTTCTCATAGTTTAGCCTCAATAATAGTCTCCCAATACTCATCATATCCTATACTTATACATACCAACATAGTGTATTATATATTTCATCAACAATTCAAACACTAAAATAAATAAAACATAAAAGTAAAAAATGACAACATAACCTTGGTTACCCTAATGAGATGTAGATTTAATATATATTACATGATAGCCCCATCTCTTGGAAATAGTGGTGGCCATCTATGTTGCCTCCACCATACTATGTAGGCATCATTCATTCCTACATCATTGACATTAGATATATCCAACACTATATCTCACTCTATCACTAGAATTAGATCATTGACATTAGATATATCCAACACTATATCTCACTCTATCACTAGAATTAGAACCAAATAAGTAGTTATGGGTCTCAGCCTACTAGTTAGCCTCACTAGCACCCAATAACTCCTCAACCACACCCATGGTATAGGTGTCACATTTTGGATAAAACCAAACTATCATATCACCCAATCATATTTAAATATCTCAAATAATTAAACTAATGTTCATGCAACCAATAACTCACTTAAACATATCTTAGCTAAACACCATCCTCAAGTCACCCCTAAAAGCTCTTGTAGGGTCTCTAAATAATGGATCCAACTATAAATTGATCCAACACCTATTGATAGTGAATTTTACTCCTTGAGTACATGAGATACATAATAATACATATCTCTATAAAAATATATGGGTGGGATTAATCCATTTGTGAAAACCCCTTCATTCTAGCCACTATTATATGATCATAATCCCAATAATGCAATAATGTCAAAGACCTAATACAACCCACACATAACTCCTAAGTAAAATGGTATAAATATTAATAAAAGTGGGCTAGCATAGTGTAAACCCATGAGTATATAATCTGGTGATCCTCTATATTTTTCACTATACCATGCATCTTATATGATATAGATACCCCACTCCCATACATAGAAAAAAAAGAATCTAATAGCACCACCAAAAACTTATGCAATTATCGAACAATAAACATAATAGTTAAAGACAACAAAACATCGCTATAACTCCTTAAATGATGGACCCTTGTAGGTATAGCTAAAAATTACATCATGGCCCACTTTATAGCTCTATCTCTAGTAGCCTCTTGTAACACTACTCACTAACCAGTATTGGGCAATATTAGTAACCTATATACATCATCCAATGTAATAGTGATCTCCCAAATGTGCAACAAAAAGGTATAAATATCAATGTTTCACCTCTCACACAATGCCATTATCATATGGGAGTCCTAAGTAATCAAAGTAAGTGATGCCACATGACCCAAAGTAGATATACTGATCATTTCCCTCTCATAATCTATCAGGGGTAATCCACATAAGCACTCCATCATTTGACCACTCAAAAACTCCCTCATACATGCATCCACCTATAAAACAAAACCAAATATAGAATTAACATCTATGAATGACAAATACACATATAATAATAGTCATTAAACATAAAACAAAAGTAAAACTAGCAAAATTGGCTCCAATGGACACTAGTGCTACACCCAAGATAGTAGCACTAGATAGTAGCATTATACCTAGGATATTATCATGGTAGCCTAGGACACTAGTGTGGTCCTCCTAAATAGGGACCTAAACTACCATATTTTCACTAAAATGATGAAAAATTCAATAAATATGTCAAATATAGGGAAAATGATAGGTTCTTCACCATAGTAACCTCCTCCTCGGCCTCAATGAGTGCCTTCATCTCTTTGTAGTGGGTCATGTTTTTTCCCCATATCCTCAACATGTTTCTAAGCTTAGATAAAAAAATATTCTTTCAAGTCAATTAATTAAAATTATTCCCAAACTAATAAACTAGCCTATTAAATCCATGTTTTAAAAATGCCACCTACTTAAGGTTGACCTTGTGGACATATTTTGATAGCTAATACTAGATTCTTCCAAACATGATATCTCAAGACCATAGCTCCTATTTTTAATCCATTTATTATGTGTGGGACTTGATCATGATATCCATAATATTATTCTAATTACACTACTATTATAGTGAAATTGACTCCATAAAGTGAGAAAACCTATGCTTACTTAAGAAACTCACTATAGACCACAAGCCTATATTAGCTTTAATTTATAAAAATAATTTTGTTACAAATGTCTAGATAATCAATCCTATGTTCATATTAGCCACATTAAATATCACAAACATTATTAACAACATCACTTTTGGTTCAACACTCTTACTATAGTTTTGGTTCTCTCACCAAAAGGGGACCTATATACACTATTCACACCAATTCAGACACCTAGGTTTCTTGTTTAAGATACCTAGAAATATAGTGATTCAAATACCCAGATATATAATTTGACTCTACTATTTAGATACATAGCTTGGTTCAAACATATAGAGTAACTTATATTATTTTATATCAACTCATATATTCATATACACAAATTTTCTCAAATGTTTAGACACATAGGTTGGCTCAGATATACATGGTTCCCTGATTTTATCAAATATTGGTTCACATCCTCAGATTTTACATAGGGTTTTGACATAGTTTTAGACTCAAATTATGACAATGGGAACATGTACATGGTATTCCATCCTTATACAAATATAATTTTATACACAAGGCACATAGTTATATTCCTCAAATATCAGGTTTGGGGGCATGATGCAGAACATGTGTCCTTAATCTCATAGGATTCCAATAGGTTATACATATGGAATGACACATTATACCATTGTCTAAATGAAAATTATTATAATACACCTAGATTATAACTAGGATGTCCTCATAATTTCACTAGGTTAGGTCATATAACTGACTATAGCAGTTGATCCATAGTTTGTCACCAGACCTAGATTATGAAGGTCGAGTGATAGTCTTGACCTTTGAACATATAATTCTCAAACTTAGTTCACATATTAGAGTAGGGGAAAGGATGTCTTGTTTCTCCACATTTATAGATACTTATCAAATTCATTTTACATACTAGAGTGGGGCAAAATATGGTTTATTTCTCCACACTTTTATATGCCTCTCATGACTTAGTTCTCATATTAGGTGGGGATAAAATAGGGTTTTATTCCTCATAATTCAATTCATCCTTCAAATTTAGTACATGAGGTATCCAATTTGTGGATTTAATCTTCACATCATTCCATCTCTTGTCCACTTCTCTAGCCAAGAAGTGGGCCAGGTCTAGAGCACATCCATAATCCACATAGATTGATCTCATAGATAAGTATAGGTATGCATTTTTTTTATTTTTACTCTATCAATTCCATTTCATTTCATTACTATAATAAAATAGGGGAAAATCTACACACCCTAATTTGGTTACTAAACCACAAGTACTATGTCTTTTATTGTTCTTTCATGAGAAGGTCTTAGTGATGAATGTCAATATTATTCACATGGTCATTTTGGGTCATTTGATATTTATTATGACTTATTTTCCCTATTTGTTACACCCCCAATACTCTTATGTCATTCCATTCTAGTCATAGGCCCTTAGCCTATTTTTCACATTCTTCACCCAGTTTTATATTCTCAAGACATTAACATGGGTCCTAAACTCTCCTTGATCCTTATCTTATGATTTTATCTTTATTTTGACTCTTTTTAGCTAGTAAATAAGGGTCTTACATTCAAATTAAGTTCATTCTATACAATAGGCCTCACAAGGCATTTTACATCTAGTGATTACAATTTTAGCACATAATAACTTAAAATTAGTCAATAGTATAACTCATTACACTACATATTACTCATCAATCATGCTTAAATATGCATGATTAATCAAATAAGGGCTTGAGTGAAAGTCATTCTAGCATACCATGCACATTGATTATGCATGTTCCCTAAGGGATAACTACACATGATCTAAGACCCCTATCATTGGGATTAATGTAGGTAGTGGTTAGGATAATAGGGGTTCTATATCATGTAATCATAACATCTCACAACCAAATTTTTCTCTTTCCTTTTGAATTTTATTTTGTTGTTATTTCATGTGTGTAGGTATTCACTAGGTTTTGGAAAAGATTTAAAAAACCAATGACACAAATGAGTGATTAGAAGCTCAAAACTCACCTACAAGTCCCTAAAACCCTCTTGCATCATCCCTAGATGTCTCATGTAGATTTTCCATATAAATAAACTAATGATGTATCTTGGGCACTAACACGATGCATTACTGTCCTCCTAACCATGCTATTATCCAAAGACAATTTTCAACCCCAATTCTAAAATGAAGGACTTATAACTAATATCTAAGCATTATCTAGTCTTCTTGACATTTGATAACACTTATTTCACTCTAGATAAGTCAATTTTCTAATTATGCATACATCTCAAGTGAATTAGTTTGATATATTTATTTCTAATATTTGTCTAAATTTACCTTTTATACCTAGCCCCTTTAACAACCTAGGATTTATACGTCTAAGTCCTAAATAGTTAAAATAGGTAGTCATGAACCAAATTATAAATTATAAAAGATACTAAAATAACCATTGCAACAAAAGACCCTTATAAATGACATAAAATGCACTAAATTTCACACCAATAATAAGGTATAAAGGTACCTATAGTTAAAATTTGACAAAAGAGCATCAATTTTTATTTGTATGAAAACCAATTCTCTAAGCTAAAAACTAAACATATTTAATTTAAGGAAAAAAAACATTCTTATTACAAGGAAAAAAACAAAATAGTGTATAATTCCAAGGTGGATTTAACTACTTTGAAAAATTGTCTCATAGAGTTCTTATAAACTAGCTTTGGAAACTCTGGTCAAAATAGTAAAACTAATAATAAATCTTATTTTATTAATTTAATGATAATTTAAATATATTATAAATTGGTTGAAGATTTTTTATTTCAAAAATACCATTCCCAATTATTTTACCCATGTCGATTCCAAATAAACTTTGAAGGATAGAAACAAGGGTAAATTTTGTCATCACAAAATGCCTCTAGAAAAGGTCTCAAAAGATCATTGTTGAGGAAAGTAAAAAAAAATTCATCGGTTACTACTAAAAACCATATATTAAAAGAGTTGGATCTAAGTATCCATTCAAAAAAATAATAATATTAGATAATTTAAATGATCAAATTCAAAATGATTTTAAACACACTTAATAGGGTCTTAAGTAATTTCAAAATTAAACTAAGTGTCAATTTAAAATGAGTTTAGCCTTACAGCTAGGTTCCATCTTATTTATTGATAGTTCCTCATTATCTATCAACCAAGGTGGGATGTATTTTAAAATTATTAAGAGGGAAAAAATTACAAGTTCACACAATAGTCAAAGCTAAACAATGGATTAGAAGAAATTTAATTAATTAGGTAACAAGAAAATTCCTACTTGTCTTAAGTAGATGAGGATTAAATCTTTGCCCTTAGATTGAGTTGATCACCACCACTTCATCTAAGGTTTCTCAAGGTTTCCCTAAACTTCTTTTTGGTAAGATAAAAGTCAAATTCTTTCATTTTGCTTCCATTTATAATTTTTTATTTAGGAAGGTTAACAAGTTCAAAATTATATTTCATTTTTTTATAAATATGTGTATTATGGATGCATATATAACCTATTTTGAATCCAATTTATTTTTATACTTATAGTTTGTTATTATAATTCCTTAATAAAACCTATCATTTAATGAAAAAGGAAAATACATCTATATATTAAGAGGGTTTAAAAATGAAAACAACACTTTATATTTCTTCATAATTCATTTTGTAATATTATAGATACAATATCAAGATGCCAATGTGCATGTTCTCTACCATTTTCTCTAGTTAGATTTTATTTGAGTGAAATCCACCATCCCACACCCATTATTAACCCATAAATTACATTAGATTATATGGTCCATGTTTTCACTAATATAAAAGGAAAAGGTTTAAAAACTAATATATCTCTTTTTATTATACACCAAGTGCCTCCTAGGCCATAATTAGTGATTAAATCTAATGGATGTTACCTTGTTTACCAATTGAGAGACATGCATGCCAAGATATCAATCATAGAACTTCTAAAGCAATCCAATATTTATTAAGATATATTATATGAAACATTGTGTTATACCCAAGTTCCAAGTGATATTAAACTAACTTAATCTATAGAGATCATGCAATACCTAAAAAACAATGTAAAAATCATTACCTTTGATCCAATAGATTTTCCATCCAAAGATATTACTGACCAGTATTTTCCTTTTTTCACACAAGTGGTTATTCATAATAAAGGAATCAAAATGGAGCTCATTGATAATGGATCAAGCCTAAACATTTATAACACAAATTTCCTAACCACCTTGGGTATTAACACCAATCTTATCTTAAAAAAATAGTTATGCATATTAAGGGATTTGATAATTCACATAGCCCTTTAGTTGGATAAATAACATTGGATGTAACATTGGGGCCAAAAAGGATTCTAACTAATTTTTAGGTAATGTCTCAGACATTACATATGATGGAGGCCATCCCATCTACACTAAATTGATGTATAAAATTTTTAAATAATGGGACCTTATTTTCAATGCCTATTAATGATGAATCTGTTTAAAATTTCAAAATTATACATTTTGATATAGAAGGCATCCCTATGATGGTGCCACCTAAATAATTTATTCTTCTTGAAAATATACAAAATTTTGAAACAAATGAGTCAATTACAATGAATCATTTATCTCTACATGCAAATAAATCACCACACACTAAGATGCACATTAAGAGCAAGAATAATTTCCAAAGGAACCAATGATACCAAAACCAAAAGAAAATCAAATAGTTTATCTCCCTTTATTAGTTAATACTAAGCAACAAAATGGCCATGTTTCATATTACTATGATAATGATGATGATCTAGCCCATGATGTGATAGATGAGATATTGAAAAATATTAATTTTGATCCACTTGATCATATTTTGCATAATGTATTCCCACCTACAAGTCCTAGTACATATAAGCTAAATTAACCTAAATAGGATATGGAACCAAACCACAGTAAAAGCAAAGAAAAAATAACACATGAACATGTAAATACTTGTTTTTCCATACATCCCTATTAGATACACACATTAAGTCAACCTTATAAGTGTCAAATGTTGATACATCATGTTAATAATGTGGAGGTATCTCATAATACTCTACAACAAACTCTAAAGATCAAAGCAAACCAAGATACTACAAATACAATACTTTTTATGTTACTTAAACATAAAATGATATATTTGCCTCCTAAAAGACACATATCAGATAATAGAATTTTTTCTAAACAAAGATTACCATATTTTAACTATCATCAGATCATTGAGCATTATACAAATAAATGGGAGGCATTACAAAACCAAATTAAAAAATATAATAGTGAGGGTTGCATACAAATTGTGCCTATGAAGATAAAAAGACATAATATTCCAAAGGTTCATAATAAAACCATCCTTAAAAGTGACCAATACATGAAGATCTAACTATTAGTGATAATAATAATGGGGTCTATTTTCAAGATCTCAAGTTTGATAGTAATAATTGGGATATAATTTTTATCACCATGTTTATTCAATAGTTGGGACAGGATACAACTAAATTATCATACTCTCTATTGATTTTAGAATTTCATATGTATATACACCTACCAATAGCATGTGGACCATAGGTTGTCCCCATGATCATATGGATATTAGATCAGGACCCATATTTAACATTAAAATTTGGACAACATTATTTCAACTATTGGAATGCAACATTACATATTATAGATATGTATATCACCTTTACTATTAGGGATAGGGAGATTTGCCTATACCATGATGGATATGGCCACCCCTCACCAATGATGACTTATAGAAAACCATTACAAAAAAACATTAAGGAGGTGACCATGAATCACTCTAAAAAAGGTTTAAAAATGTTTCAAGCTATTGTACACCTTTCAATGATGAATACATCATCGATTAATCCTTTCAAATAACCAAAAAAGTATAACAATACAAAAAAAATCATAATTTAGATACTTTATTAGATTATTGGTATTTGTGTTGTTAGTTTCATGTTGGTATATATCATATCATCTATTTTAGTAAACAAATGTGTTTCATGTATTTTTTTAGTGTCATATAGGCATACCTAGACATATGATCTATGCACTTTTAGTTGTTAGAACTTCCCTCTACTCATATCATTTGAATCTCAGGGGAGTCCACTTCTTTGATAATGATATACCTAATTTATATATTTATATGGTCATTTGACATTATTATGTTTGAGCTTATATATTTACATATGCCTTTATCCATGCTTACAAATTTTATAGTTTACTTGATACATAATTAATGTGTTTAACTAGCATATATATCCAGGGACTAATATGATATGTTTATGTTAGTTGCTTATGCTCCATTCTTTCCTTTTGTATACTTCTTTGAGTTTCTTGTGCTGCATTGTATTTATTGTTAAATAATTTGAATATGCTCTATTGATTATGGCCCTCATTCCTTTGTTTTTCTATTATTAAATTTTCATATATCACAATTTTTTGTATGTGGACATTTGAACATGTCTTTCTATTCCTTGTGAACATTTGAATAAGTAATATACCTTTAATTTTATGGCATTTCAACATGCCCCTTAGTTTAGGTATCCTTAGATCATTACCTTTTGAATTGATTTTGAGTGATCTTGTGTGTGTGATTGATTTCTTGTTGATTTTGTACTATTACTATCTAGATGTTGTCGTGATTCATATCATGCATCTTGGGACTTGATGGGATCACATACTATGTACCTCATTATTATATATACCTAGACATGCTACTTCTGTATGATACATGATCTATACACACATTATAAAGTTATCTTATCCTTTTGAGGTAAGGTAACTACCTAATTTTAGTTTCCCTCATCTCAAAAGGGGGCATATCAGTGGGGGTATGTCATATAGGCATGGATTTCACACCTTCATAGTTTAAAATTTTAGTGGGGGGTATGGTAAAAAGTCATAGCTTCCACACTTAATTAGTATTAAGTATTTCTTAGATTATAGTGGTGGCATGTTATTGAATCATGTCCTCCACACTTACACCAATTCTCATATTCTCTAGATTAAATGGGGGCATGTCACATGACACACTTCCATAGTTTAATAATTGGTCAAAATTACATAGTTATATGATTTAGATACACATTTATGGCAACATTCTATTGGTACCATTTTTATACCTAGGTTTTATCTTGAGACACATATGAGGTGTATATGACATGAATAAATATCACCTTAAACTATAATATCAAAATAAATTTCAAAATTTAAACACTTATATGGACTCTAACATACACTAGGATGGACTCTTATAGACTATTATTAAGCAAATCTATTGTAGTAATTGGTTCAATTTTGAAAAGGTTGAAGTTATTACATAATTAAATATTAACAAGTTTATAAGATGGAGTGATCAAATAATCCACCCTCACTAGATTTATAGTGTGAGTTGACTTGGATCACTCATACTCACTAGGTTATAAGTGTGATTGGGTTTCACGGTTGAGCTAATGTCAACTATCAAGTGTCAACTCACCTTTTATTCAAGTTTAGGGGAAATTTTCCCTCCAATATTTATATATGTTTTTTCTATTTTAGGTTATATATTTTTCCTAATATTATCTCTAAAGCTTCACAATAAATCATCTCTTCAAATCAAATTGCCAAAAAGTTAAGATGGTTGCACTGATACACATATGTACTCTTGACCTTTATTTACTTTCAATCATTTCAAATTCATTCAATTAAATATTGTATGTATTTATTATATCCTGTAACATGATCTTATTTTTATTTTGATCATAAAAAAATCACCCAAATTGGACTCACATAAAGCTAATGTGTGTTATACACACTTAGGTATGCATTTCATTTCCTTTAAATTAGAAATTTCATTACTAAATTAAAGGCAAGGAAAATTTAGAAACTAAATCTAAATTATATATCAACTCAGTCTTGTATACTTATAAATTATTTCTGATGGTTTTACCCTTTAGTTATAATACCTTCTTCCTACTAAAAGACTCACCCATGTTATGTCTTGTGCATATTATTTATATATTTATCTAACCATATATGATTATAATGATTAGGACTTATGTACTACTTAAAATTATATAAACTTGATTATTATCATCTTATATAATTTTTTTACATGTACCTATTTTCTATCTTCCCAAACACTTTCATCCTAGTTGGACACCTACGTCAATGCTAGTGTCATGTGGTAAACTAAGTGCCTAATGCCCTAAATTCAGAAAATTTGAAAATTAAATGTATCCTAAAAATCCTCCTAAGTGATTTAATATGAGATATATCCAAAAAGGATTGGTATAAATATAATATCAACCCTAATTCATTCATCCTCTAGCATAGACCTAGAAACTCACAAGGCAACTTACCAAAAGCATTCAAGTGAGCAGAGCTTCCCTATTATTTCTTATTTCAATATCAGTTATAGGGACAACCCATATATGGTTTTAATGTTATAAAAGAACATTCCATGAGCCATATTTTCAAATTTAAAATATACGTCACTCTATATAATTTTTTATCACATGTTGCATCTTGATACACACACAAGCCAACACATAAGGGAGAACTACATAAGTCTAATGCCCTCTTTAGAGTATTTTCTATGTAGGTAGCACCAGTTATAAAGTGGTCTTTAAGTCAGCTCGAGACCATGTAACCACTAACCCATTTTTACCACAGTCACTCCAAGGGTGATAAATCAAGGGTTTTATCATTTGACAAGGGTGATATCCTATGCACAAAATCTAAATATACCATGACAAAGGCAATATAAAACCTAAAAAGTTCTATGTAGTTGTGTACTCATATATAGTCCATATATGTTACTAGACACTTGCATCCAACTCAAAAACCATCATTGATGTAACCATATAGATCTGATGCAAGTGTTTGAGTCCACAAAATGTAAATTTACAAAATCTAATGATTGATCTATAATCTAGAACTAGTCTACTTCTAGACTATTCCATATCAGATTTACATTCACACAAATAAAAAAAACTTAGTAATCTTTTTTATAAGTCTTTGAAATATCAATTAATAGTTTTAATATTTTTATCATATCTCCTCATTTAAGTTCATAATATTGTCTATCTAATTTTTAAAAATAATTGGATTGTTGTAGATCTATTTCTCACCCACGTGTTTATCATTTATATATTCTTGACTTTATACTATATTGACTCATCTCAATGTAGGGTTAAACAATGGGCTTACATTATTCATGTATTATCTCAATAAGCATGTAATACATTTGATTTAGTGTTTTTGTATATTGTGTAACCTTTGCAACACATTCATATGAATGTAATAAATATTCTAGTTTGAGTTTAATATTTGAGTATATTATCTATGTAAGTGTTAATTTGTGAGTGTAAGTCTAAGTTGCATGGAATAAGGTTATACTTCATTGGACTAGTCAACCATGTTTGCATCAATGTATCTTATTAATTTCTAATAAATTTAGCACACCAAATTAATTTATCAACCTTTTTAGTGGTTCTATTTATTTACACATATAAACCTAGTATAAACCTTTTCCTCTAAGTTTATATATCATGGAATTCTTCCATGTGTATACATTTTATGGATTTAAGAGAGTAATTTGTAATTCTTAGGTGTTAAAATTATTCAAACAATAAAAATGGAGTTATTTTACTTTCAAATTAGTGTCTCATGTATCACATCATCATTGACTCCTCCAATACTAATGCTTTTTTGAATGTATTTCCATCTAATAATTATATTACCTTAGTTAATATTAGATAGGGGATAACACCCCATATTAATGTTACTCTTATAAATTGTTCTTCATGTATCCCATACAAAACCTTCTTTGCAATGCACTATGAATAGTTATATTTCACCTTGTGGATGCCAAATTTATGCATGATAAACACTCCATCCTTAGAGTTCAATCAATAATTATTTATTAATAATATATTTGATTTGATAATTTGAAGATATTCTTATGGAGTTTTTGGTGAAATTATCAAGTATGAATGTGTACCCACCTGACGTTCACTTTAAGTTATTCACAACTTTATTCACCTATTCTATGCCAATCATGAAAACCACATGTCATTTCTTTAATTTAGTATCCTAGTAATCATTTTTATGTGTGTATAAGAAATATTCATCTTTTTATCTAAAAAAAACATTTAAAATTCATATGTGTAAAAAAAAAAAACACCTCACCAATTTTTATGTCTTTAAAAATTAAGGAAACTCATATGTTTTTTATAATTTTGTCTCTAGTATGTATTCATGAAGAATGTTTTATTATCCTTTCACCTTATTGGTAGTTTTTTAAATAATTTTATACATCCTTATACTATTTATTCCAATTATTAGAACCATAAATCACACATCTTTTTAAATGTATTAGCATGTGTTATCCATTTAGAACTTTTGAGGGGTATCCCATCATAGAAATGTTAAATGGGGTCCTTGGTGTCCTCTTAGAATTCTTCCTGGGTGAATTTTTTCCCATCCTTGATAGTGTTATTTCTTTCCCCTCTAGTTATTCATATTCACTCATAGATATTGTTGTTCATCATTTGCTTCTCCTGCATAATATAGGCAGGGTTTTATTTTTTTTATTTTCCATTATCATGTATTTGTTCTCTCTTATTATAACCTCATTAAAAATTAGATCCAAATGATTTAATAAGTTATAATTACCTATTTTATTTCTCTTTGAATTTATAATCTACTTCTTGAAGCCCAATTAATCAGATAAATAGTGTACCATTCAACCAACCTTGATCTTAGTTCATAGTTGTAACTTAAAACCAAACCCTCATAATCTCAATTGGGCTATTCTATAATTAATTGTAAATTATATCACACACTTCAATCCTCCTCATGAGGTTTTGAAATTATTTTATTACTCACTCTTCACATGATATTCAATTTTAATGGCTTCTGACTATGCTTTAGTTGGTATTAGCATCCTCTAGTTCATAGTTTGAAAAATAATATTCACCACTCTTTAAAATTTAAAACTTTCTTTACATGAGTTTTTGAATTCAATGTAACATCTTAACATGTCCCTTATTTATTTCATACCATTTTATGCATTTATTACATTCACATAACCTTTTGTATACATAATTTATAGTTTTAGTGATGTTATTCCCATGCATACTTCACCTTAGCATGACCTATGCCTCTTTATCTTCCATAAAATTATTGGGCCTTATGCACCTTTTTAATAATATGCAACCTCTACCATGCATTCCTCATATATCTAGATAATTGTTTGACTCACTTCACATATACTTAATTTTCTCTTTTCCTTCTCCTCTTGTTGACATGCAATAAGTCCTCTCATGCATTTATAGTCTTAGTAGCTTCCGATCTCAAATTTATAACCAATATATACATTGGTTTTTTTACAACTAATAACTTTATATAAATATTTACATATTAATAACTCAATACCTATAAAATTGTATTAAAATATCTCTTATTTAACCAAAAATAATTAATGAACTCAACCTACATAAAATAATTATTTTTAGTAAAACCTTTTTTTATTATTGACATTAGAATTTTTGATGATTTTATCATGCAAAACTACTTGAAGCAGGGTTCAATCTTACTCTCATTAAAATGATATTTTAATAATTCACCATCTATATTGTACATCTTACGTGTTTCAAACTTTAATATGTTATGAATTTCATATGGTCCCATCCACTTGAAATTAATTTTTCATGAATTCTTATCATATTTAGAGTTAGAAAGAAACACATTTTACACCTATGTGTAGCATCTTGGTATTTATGTGTTTATCATGCAATGCATTTTTTCCTCTTATTTTTCATACTTTTGCTCTGCCAATCTAGTTGTCACTTTTTATCTAAATTAATAAACTATAATAACCTATCATGAACATACTCCTCATATTCTATATTTTTTGGGAAATAAATGTGTAGTGAAGGTATTAAAAAATCAATAAAAAACATTGCTTCCTTCCCATATATCAATTGAAATGGGGTATACATATTTAATTTATTAAATGTTGTTATATATTCCCATAACATGACCTCCAATTTTAAATCCCAATATTTATTACCTATGTCACATATATTAGTAATTGTAGTGCCTAAAATATTGTTAAATTATTCCACCACATGATTTTATTTTGGATGGTAAGGTTTTTTCCTATGATGGGTGATCACAAATTCCTTTATTAATATGCACATTAGTTATATAAATAAATGTAATTCTCTATCACTTATTACTCTTTAAGGAAAACCATCCCTCATGATTATGTTTTCCAAGATGAATGTTGTTATTTTTGTTGTTTTATAATATTTTTTCACCATAGCCTTAACCCACATCTTAAGCTAGTCTCTAATGGTTATAAGATATAGTGCTCCAATTCCTTATGTAGGAGGATTGATTGGTCCATAAAACTCAAATGCACACTTATTAAAATGTTCCTATATAATGACTGGTATAAGTGTCACTTATATCTTGTGTTGGAGGAAATAAATGATAAACTAATACAAACTAAGTAATACTAATAAAGTATTTAAGTTAAAAGAGAATAAGAAAAATAACATACATAAAAGATTATGGGAAGAAAACATAACACAATAACCTTATTTATTGTATTATCTCAACCATTATATAATAAAATAAAATACTTCATAGTTATTCTTTACACTAATGCATGTGTGAGTATTTATAGGGACATCAAAAGGAAAACATCAAAGTGGTATTACAATACTATGGGTACCAAAATAATGGGTTTGATAAAACATGGGTTAAAATTACCCCCAAAAACACCCATTTTTCATGTAAACTCTATATGAGTGTGAATCATATAGATTTTATATAATTAAAATTATATAACACATTTATATTACAAACCCTTACAAATATATCACACTTCTATGTATATTATTTTGTATATTTATGTAAAGTTAACCATTAAAATCCTACTAAAATGATATTGTGAGAAATTTTACTACATAATGACCTAAAATTACCTCTTCAAGACACTCACACATGACCCATCCACATTAATTTTATGACACACATCTACATAAAAATCCACCTCTTCCTAAATTATACAATCATCCTCAATGAATTGATATGGTGTAAATTTGATTACCAATTACTTTTTTTTGCACACTCTAATCATTTGGAGCCATTATATATATATATATATATATATATATGTATATATATATATATATGTGTGTATATATATATGTATATATGTATATATATGTATATATGTATATATATATGTGTATATATATATATATATATATATATATATATATATATATATATATATATATATATATATATATATATATATATATATGTATATATATATATATATCCTGCCATGCTTGGTATATTTATGTAAGAATATCATCCTAAATTAATTGCATAGAATCTACTTTTTGTATGTGTGATAAGTGGTTAAGCCCAAAATTTAGTCTTTTTAGATTTACCAAAATAAAAAATTTAAAATATTCAAACAATACAATCTATGAAAAATTATATCATGAAACATAAGCTTGTAAAATATATATTTCAATGCCTTTCAATTAATGAAAAATATAAAATAGTTATTGAGAAGATATTTCTTGAGCTTTTGTAGTACATATAACATAGCTAACACTTATTAGTTTGTGGTATTGTAATTAATCTTAGATTTGGAGAACATCATATTTGAAAAATAGATTATATGGTCTACCTTTCCATTTCATGGTTACACATGTATTGACCCAACTAATATATTATAATAATCCACGTGTGCATGAAATAGAACCTATTAATAAATAAATTTTAATATGGGCATGCATACAAGCTTTTATTTCAAGATATGAAATAAATATAACTATTTATTATTCCATATGGAAATCTTATATTTATTCAATATATATTTTAATAGCCTAGTATTATACATATAGTTCCTTATGAAATTAAGGTAATAACAAAACTTTCCTAAGAATATGTGCACATATATTTGTGTATGCAATGATTCATATTGAAATATTTAGCTATCTTATCTAGATAAACCAACATTTTCTCATTGAAAATCATGTGCCATAACAATGTACTAATGGAAATTTCAAACATGTTCTTATTAAAAATCAAAGAGATATGCTTTTGTTTATACTTCTCAAACATCAAACATAAATTATGATAGTGGTCATTCAAAATCCCATCAACCATCCAACCATCAAGATAAACCTAGATGAACTCATGAATAAAATACTTATATTCCTCTAAAAAAATGCATGATAATAAAACTGATGCATTATTAAATCCAATTGGCATCACATTATATGTAAATGATCCCCATCGAGTGGTAAACATGTATTTTTCCTTCTCCTTATCCATAGTTTGTACTTGATGGTAACCTAAGAGCCTATTAGTGAAATTATAAATTTCACATATTGAAAATCTTTCTATAACCTCTTTAGTAAATGGTGATATAATGGGATATTTTATGCATACTTCATTTAACACATAGTAATCCACTTTCATCCTTATTTTTCCATATTTATTTATTCCTATCACCATTATACTTATCCAATATGATTCTTTGACTCGATAAATTACACCCATAATGATAATTTTACCTTCATGCTTAATTTTGGATTCATGCGTAAGGTCTCTTTTTCATTGGTATCACACATTTACAGATCTTGATTTCAATATTTATTAATGAGTGGTGTAATCATTTATTTTTTTGTCATTCTTTTGGGAAAATATAGTTTAACTCCCTAATTATCTCTATGATATATGAAAACCTTTCATGCATCCAATAGTCACCTATAATGGCTATCTTAGGTTAAAATTAAACACAAATATTTACTTCTCTATTAAGAAGAGACTTTTCATGTCCCCTTTTTGAAATATTTAATTATGGAAATAATTTAATAAAAAAAATTGAGTTGTCTAAGCTTTCTTTATTTTATTTTATGTAACATAGACACTTATGTATTATTATTATAAAAGGGGGCCAAAATTAATATTTATTAAGTGGGATAAAAAGGTAATATTTATTAAATGGGCCAAAAAGTAATATTTTATTAAAAATGTTTTAAAATGCATTTTAATATTTTAGGGTTTTACTAGTGTAAATCATATGTAGTTAAAGGGATGAGTATGTTGTTAATTTGGTATGAAAATTAGAAATGATTGATTTAATTGAACTTTCTAAAAATAACAAGTCAGAAGGGAAAAGGTAATTATATGGACATAAAAATACTTTTACGTAGATCAAAGAACTAGAATAGGCTATAAATATAGGTATACACCTTTGGTGTTCTTACTATTTATTGACATTTGACCTCAGATAGTATTTCCCATATTAGGATAGTAGTGACATGTGGTACAAGTGTTTAATTTTAGTGTTAATTTCCTTCTTGTAGAGACTGTCTAAAACTTTCAGGGAAGTTTTAGGAGGTTATGGAGGTCTTGTAGGTGGTTTTGTGTCATTTAGGGGATCACATGTGTCACCTTTTTGACTAAATCTCTTCTCAAAACCCTAATGAATACTTGAACACATGAAACAATAAATAGATCAAATGGAAAAAGGAAAGTAAAAATTAGGTTGTGGGATATTATGATCGCACAGAGTAGAAACCCTTTTGCCCTGACCACTACTTATATTAGGCCTAATGTTAGGGGTCTTAGATTGCATGTAGTTATCCATTTAGGAATGTGCATCATAAACTTACATGGTATGCTAAAATTAATTTCACTTATGCCCTTATTTAATCAAGCATGCAATGTTTAGGTGTGATGACTAGGTAGTGTTTAGAGTATTGAGCTATGCCATTAATTTATTTTATGTAATTATGTGCCAAAATAGTAAGTTATATATTTAAAATGCCTTGTGAATCCCTTTATATAGAAGGAAATCTTATTTGAATATAATACCTTGTTCATAGGTTGATCGGTCATAAAATAGTGATAAAAATAAAAGAGAAGGCTCACAAAGGGGTTAGGACTCAAGCACATGAGAAAAGGCCTATCGGACACTATATCCATAATTGGACACTAGTTCCATCTGGAGATATTATCCTAAATGTGTCACCTATGTCCTAAGGCTTAAAGTAGAGTTAAAATTGTCAGGAATCTAGAACAACAAACATGCTCTGATGCCACTAGTTGGGATCTTGCTTCTCAGAAAAAGCACAGTATGATTACCAAGTATAAGCAATTGAATATGCGGAAATAACCAGAAACACAAGTAACTAGAATTCACCAATAGCACAAAATATGAGAGACAATACACTATCTTGTATTAACACTAACAGAAAAGAATACAATCAAAGAGCCGCCACACTCTTTCACCTTACAGAGATTCGCTACACCTCAAGTGTTCAGTAATTCTTCTCACACACACTCTCCTACACAAAAAAACGGTCCTAACAACCAACTCACACACAGAATTGGTGTTCACCTCACCAACCAGTCAGTAATAACCCTGCCGGTACATCAAGCACTCTATAGCACTTCAAGCTGATCTCTCATGAACCTGCAACCTGCAATTCAAAGACCAAACTTACATGTAGATCCCCAATGAGCTTGCAACAACCTACAACTCACAGATCTTACAACTAGAAGGAACTCTTCCTTTCTATCTCATGCCTTATACAATACATGCCAATGGGTCTATAAATAGATCCCTAACTCAAACAATAACTTAGACTCTTAATTTAGACAATAGTCCTCGCAGCACAAGACTCTAACTAGTCTCAACATGCAAACTCTTCGTTCACTTAACTAACTGTCCATGAAACGAGCAGTTCTGGAACACACAGGCGACCGACGTCGGTCCCTGCCTGTCTGGTTCTGCCGACGTCGGCCGACTTCCTGCCGTCGCCGGTGGCCTTCTGCACTGGACTCTGCCGACGTCGGTCCTGATGCCGATGCTAGTTCCTGTAGAACTCAGCAACCATCTGTTCCTCAGTTTGCAAAGGTTGAAGCTTTTAGCTCCACAACCTAACAATCTCCCACTTGGAGATAAACAGCTGCAACCTGTACATGTACCTGTACACCGTCTAGTTTGTTACCTTGGCTATGTATCCATCTTCAAAATCATCCTTGAAGACCAACCACCACAAAATCTGTGGTGCAAAACCTGTCATCCAAATTACCTACCACATCCACATCTACAACCATGTAGAAGTAAACCTGAACTTGCATAACATGTGCACCTGCTACTAGTCCCTGTAAGAATCCACTGAACTGACCTCTAATGGTTCTCTCCCGGATTGGCTCCTAACTTGTGACAACTCCCACTGCTTGGGAAAACTCAAGTTTAGTACATATCATGCACTCAACCTCATTATGTGAATCAAGACACCTGTTCATAGAACTGTCCAACCATCGGCGTGCTAACCGGTTCCACACAATCATCCTGAAACAAAGTCAACACATGACCTTCCATGTCTCTAGAACACACTCTTGCCAAAGAATCTTGCTGCTCCCAGATTCTCCATGACAAACCCCTGAACTAGCTTTACCTTTAGTTCAGCAATACCTGTATATGTAACCCTGCAACAAGCACATCATACAGAAAATAGGATAGTGTAGCTAATACTATCCAACCTGGTAAAGAGAAACACAATGAACAAACCTCCATTGCCCTGCAGCTAATACAAGATCAAATACCCTGATCTTCCATCTCACGTATCTATTTCCGCTCTTCTTCATCCTTAACGTCCATTCATCTTTCAGTGCTTACTTCCAGCTGGCCACACTACCCAAAACACCTGTTTGGTTCTCCTCCAAGGAATCACATCCTCATTCAAGCCTAGCTCCCACTGTTTCCTGGATCTACCTGTTCTGCTTCTTCAATAACTCCCTGGTCCTATGCCATAAGTGAGCAACAAGTAGTGTAAAGAAGGGAAATGACGAATTTAAGAACTTACTTACACCTTCAATCCTCCATATGGGCGCTTGAGACTCCATGACAGCTTGCTGTCCACCCAAAATTCATCTCAGTGACCGATGCCGGTCACATCTCAGTCTACAGCCGACCGATGTCGGTTCCCTGCGACTGCCTCTCCGCCGACGTCGTTTTCCCCTGGCTGACGCCGGTCTCTGTCTGCCCCGAGTCACCGACGTCGGGCTGCACATAGCTGACATCGGTCCCTGTCTAGACATCGACGCCAGTTTTCCTGCCGACGTCGGTCTCTGTGTTTTTCTTGTGAGACCTGACTTTTTCCCGCGAGCTCCTTTTGGATCAAACCCTTGTCCAAAACACCCTTGCTCTGCTTAGAATTCCCCTGCACCTTGTGCTGAACTCTGTCCATCACTTTCTCCTTGAAAACCAAGGCTTTCCTGTTCTTGTCACTAACATCGGATTCCTCAAGAAATCTCACCTTTTTCTTCTGCATACAGAAACCACGATCCATGCCTTCCAAATCCGAAAGCATATCCTTTGACTCAAGAACCAGCATCTCCTTCATATCTATGTGACCAAGCCTATCAAGCCACATCTCCGAATCTATAGCTGAAGTAGATAACCCAGAAGAAGAATCAGTAAAACAAGTAGATAGATAAAGCGTACCTACTTTCTTACCTCTAGCTATAACAAGTGTACCCTTGGTAACCTTCCAAGAGTCCGCTGTGAGAGTTACTGTGCAACCCTCTTCACCCAAACTTCTAACAGAAATCAGATTCCGCTTCAAAACTGGGACGTGCATGACCTCCTTTAACACCCATGTGTTACCTGTCTGCAGTTTCAGCTTCACTTTGCCTTTGCCAACAATTTGACAAGACTTACCATCCCCTACACAAATTTCTCCAAAATCTCCCTGGACATACTCATGAAAAAATTCCCTATGTGGGGATGCATGAAAAGAGGCACCAGAATCTAATACCCAAGATTCTACTTTATCCAAAGAACATACCAGAGCATCCTGTGCAATGTAACCTGCAGCATCTGCTTCTTCTTCATGTTCTTCATGCTGATCTGTACCCGATCTGCAATCTCTCTTTAAGTGCCCTTGCTTTCCACATTTCCAGCAGGTTATTCTGCCATACCTGGACTTGGATCTCTTGCCCGTCTTCGACCTTGATCTCCCACGCTCTATCTTCTCTCTTGGCCTTCCTCTTCCTTCAACACTCAAAGCATCACCAGATGATTCACCTGTGCTTTTCCTGCGTATCTCTTCGTTCAAGATTACACTCACAATATCATCCACTTTTAAGACTTTTGAAGGAGACACAGTGTTAGAAACTGCCATTACCATACCTTCCCAACTTTCAGGTAATGAACACAAGATTAAGAGAGCTCTTATTTCATCATCAAATACAATATTGACTGAACTTAACTGGTTTACTAAACCATGGAAATCACTAAGATGGCTATGAACAGATCCACCTTCCAACATTTGCAAATTAAATAAAGGCTTCATAAGAAATACCTTATTCGAAGCTGAGGGTTTTTCATATAAATTTGCCAAAGATTCCATCAACTCCACCGTTGTCTTACACTGTGATAAGCTGGAAATCACAGATGATGCAAGACTCAATCTAACAGATCCCAGAGCCTTCCGATCAAGAACCTCCCATTCTTCATCTTTCATATCCAAGGGTTTGCTAGCAACCCCACCCAACGGTAAGTACAAATCTTTCTGATACAGATAGTCCTCAATCTGCATCCTCCATAATTGGTAGTTCTTGCCATTGAACTTCTCCATTCGTAGTTGACTACTTTCTGTCATTGCTCAACTCCCACTCAAACAGAAACCCTGTGAGTAACCTGTAATCAAAACACACTACCCAGATCTACACCAATTTGTTAGTATCCCAACCAAAAGCTCTGATACCGATTGATGGTATCAAGCTTAAGAACTTACAACCAAGGCTCTGATACCAGTTGTCAGGAATCTAGAACAACAAACATGCTCTGATGCCACTAGTTGGGATCTTGCTTCTCAGAAAAAGCACAGTATGATTACCAAGTATAAGCAATTGAATATGCGGAAATAACCAGAAACACAAGTAACTAGAATTCACCAATAGCACAGAATATGAGAGACAATACACTATCTTGTATTAACACTAACAGAAAAGAATACAATCAAAGAGCCGCCACACTCTTTCACCTTACAGAGATTCGCTACACCTCAAGTGTTCAGTAATTCTTCTCACACACACTCTCCTACACAAAAAAACAGTCCCAACAACCAACTCACACACAGAATTGGTGTTCACCTCACCAACCAGTCAGTAATAACCCTGCCGGTACATCAAGCACTCTATAGCACTTCAAGCTGATCTCTCATGAACCTGCAACCTGCAATTCAAAGACCAAACTTACATGTAGATCCCCAATGAGCTTGCAACAACCTGCAACTCACAGATCTTACAACTAGAAGGAACTCTTCCTTTCTATCTCATGCCTTATACAATACATGCCAATGGGTCTATAAATAGATCCCTAACTCAAACAATAACTTAGACTCTTAATTTAGACAATAGTCCTCGCAGCACAAGACTCTAACTGGTCTCAACATGCAAACTCTTCGTTCACTTAACTAACTGTCCGTGAAACGAGCAGTTCTGGAACACACAGGCGACCGACGTCGGTCCCTGCCTGTCTGGTTCTGCCGACGTCGGCCGACTTCCTGCCGTCGCCGGTGGCCTTCTGCACTGGACTCTGCTGACGTCGGTCCTGATGCCGACGCCGGTTCCTGTAGAACTCAGCAACCATCTGTTCCTCAGTTTGCAAAGGTTGAAGCTTTTAGCTCCACAACCTAACAAAAATTAGGAAAAATAGGCTAGGGGTTTGTGTGACTAGGAAAAGGTGATTTATGACTATAGAGAGTGTCATAAATAAGGAAAAACAAGACATAAAAAATATCAAAATACTCAAAATGACCACAAGAAAAAGGGATATAATAATCACTAAGACCTTCATGAAAAATATCAATAAAATATATAATACTTGTGGTTGCTTGACCAAATTAGGGTGTTTACATTTAACCCTCTTTTATTCTAGTAATTCAATGAAATGAAATTATTAGAGTAAAAGAAAAAGTGGAATGCATACCTATAATTACCCATGTAAATGCGATCTTGACTTTTCCCACTTATTTTATAGAGATGTGTATAGGAATTGGAGTGCAATATGTGAAGAGAAAACACATGGTGTGGATGCCCCCTTGTATTGAATATGTGTATGTTAACTAAATGTGTGTAGAAACAAGGCTCACTTTCCCCCACTCTAATATCTAGACTAAATATGTGTATGTAAATTAAATATGTGGATAAATAAGGCTCACTTTCCCCCACTCTAGTATTTATATTAAATCTAAATATGTGGATTGGGTCTAGTGGAATGCTATGGATCAACTATTGTAGACGGTTATGTGACCCAAACTAGTGAAAACCTGGTGATGATACTGGTCAAAATATTGAGTATAAATTGATCATTTGAAATTGGAGACCAAGGATGTGTGTTATATATCATGCCCCCTAATCCTAATATCTGAGCAACATAGCTATATATCTAAATATCTAAGTAAACTAGTATAGTTGAGTCAAAATTATATATCTGTGTATCTGTATCAGTGTATATTGTATGTCTAAACACTTATGTAAACTTGTGTGTCTGTATATTTGAGAACATATGAATTTGAATATTTATGAGTCTAAATATTTGTGTAAACCTATGTATCTATATGTCTAAGTACCCGTGAATATGAATATCTATGTAAACATGTGTGCTTGCATGTCTAAGAACCTGTGAATCTAAATATCTATGTAAAAGTATGTATTTATATTTTTAAGAACCTATGAATCTAAATATCTATGTAAATTATATATTTGAAAACCTATGTAGACTTGTATGTCTATATCTATATGAAACTTTATATGTTTAAAGCAATCTATGTATATTTTCACCATTTTGGTAAGAGAGTTGATACTGTGGTGAGGGTATTTAACCAAAAGTGGTAATAATCAATTGTACTAGTTTTAGTTAGTAGGTGTTATGTTATTTGAAGTTTGGATAGTGTATTTATTATGATGGAGTTTATATTTTAATATTTAATTAGAAAGACATTTTATTATCATGAGTTAAATTATAGTGATATAATTTTTGTTACTTTTTATATTTGAAAGTGATTAGAATATTGGTTTAACTAATATGTGTTGTTGTACATTCATTTCAAGTTCCACATGAAAGAAATGGTTCAAATATCAAATCTATGGTTTTTAATATATTGTCTTGGCAAGGGATTGGTATTAATTATAAAAATTGGTGCACAAGGTTAACCTTAATAAGGTGGCATTGGGTAATAATGACTTAAATAGGTCACTTGATTGATTTGGAAATTCATTTAGAGAATTTGAGTTGAGATAAATTGTGTGTCTAAGTGAGAGAAATATGTTGAGGAGATGAGGATCTAGCTTGACTGGATATGAGGAGGTTGAGGAATGGATTAAGGCTAGGGAGGAGGTTAACCTAGTAAGGAGCCCAAACTGTTTCTTGATTTTGTTATTTATATTGATTTTTTTACTATTTTTACTATAAATATACTAGTTTATGACTATTTTTAAAAAATTGTGCTACTATCCTTTTTTAGGTGCTACTATCTAGGACCTTGTGCTACTGTCCAAGATGTGGTGCTATTGTCTAGTATTCCTATCCTGTATGCAATGCTACTGTCTAATAAGCTTGAGTTGTGATGTTGATTATTTTTAAATAGTTTTTGATGTGTGTTGTAATCTATTATCTTTAATTTTGATTTGTTGATGCCTAATTTAGTTGTAATTTTACATGTTGATGCATGTGTGAAGCAGTTTTACACTAGATAAATGATGGAGACCCTATGGGGTTTACCCATATTAGATGTTGATATGGTTATGCTTGAGAGATTAGGTTTGAGACATGTTGCATTATTAGAACCTATTCCCTAGGATAATTACATGATGACTTCATCATATGATAGATGGGATGCAAATACGTACATTTTTTGATTACCAACTAGGGAGATGACTATTATGCTATAAGATGTGTACTAGATTCTATGATTACCTATATCTAGGTAGTAATATATAATATAGGAGGATATAGGTGCTCAGGCCATATAACAAGCTTTTATATATTTCTCTACTATGGTAGTAGGGAACCATTACATAGGGAGTCACAGTGACATATGGTTGACATTGATTTTTACTATCAATGTTTTACAACTATGGAAATTCTTAACCATTTTTCTATCTTCATTTTTTGTTGTAGATGGGAGTGAGGTGTTGATTTCCTATAGTATGCATGAGATAGTGCATCATATTAAGGATCATAATATTATGTATTTTTTAGTTTAAATAAAGTTGGCCCACCTATATAGGGACGTATATCATTTCACATAAGAGATGTGTAGTGGAGGGCTTGAATCATCAACATTATTACATTATTGGGCATATGAGCACATAACAGTGAATAAGATAGTGATGCATGTATAAAATGGTTGGGATGATTCATATTTATTTATAGAGAGATGGAAAAGGATGGGTCATGTGCCCAAGATGAACACTATACACTATCAATAGGTGTTAGATAGTTTGCTAGTTGGGGATATTATTTGGAGGCCTTATAGGGGCTATGAAGGGTGGCCTAAGGATATTACTCAACTAATATGGATTTGAGTGATTTATTAGCTATATGAACATTAGGTCTATGTATATGAGTGATTTCAGTATGTGTGGATCACATGATAGTTTAGTGTAGTTCAGGATGTGCCCCTAACACTAGTGATATGGTTGAGTTCTTACGTACCTTGAAATGATAGGTAGTATACTGAGGCAATCTATTACTAATTTAGGTCATATTCCATTGATAGATAAAGATCTTAACATTGATATACTATATATAAATGATGTTGGAGTTATTTATGCCTATATAGCCTAGTATATGGATCATAAATGGGCATCTCTATTTTCAAGAAGTGGGATTATTATGGAGCATGTACTGGAGGTAGATACCATTAGGGTTGGTGATGGTAAGTTAATATAGTTTATTTTCATATTATGTGTATAGTTGATTGTCTTTACATGATTAGGAATCTGATGTACTTTGGGGACATGTGTAGATTCAGGTGATGAAGAGTACTAGTTAACCAACATTGAGTCAATGCTTCACCAATTGACATGAAATATTCCTAATAATTCCATGGAGGATGGATTAGTAGAGAGGGCCACCAATGTGGTAGGTGTGTATGACCATTTGTTTGACCAATATGTGATAGTTATTGCATCATATAGACGATCAATAATGGATAAAGATGAGGCATGTGTTGAGTTACATAAGAGTACCATGCATACACCTAATACTATAGGTGGGGATAATATTTAGATAGTATATGATTATATACATCTTCAATGATATCATGCAGAGAGTATGGATGAGCTAGGCATGTATATTAAGAGAGAGAATAGATGAAGTCATCAATATAGGTCATCGAGAGAGTGAGGCCTCTAGTTCTAACTTTGATATATCTAAGAGAGAGTGAGGTAGCTCATCTCAGTAGTCATCTCTACATCATTGAGTGATGGACTATATTTGTATTGAAACTATAGTTTCAGTTATATATGGATGTTTGTTGCTTAAATGCAACACTATGTATATTGGTAACTGGATCTTGTTATATTGTATATGTTGATATGTGTTGAATTAGTTTGATTGTTTGAAATGGTGATATTTATATATTATTTTTATTGAAGTAGAACTAATGAATTTTTATTTGTTTATGAATTTTTAGGCATGTGTAGTGTATTAGGATTTTGTATTTATTGGTATAGGCTTTTATTGTATTCTATAATATTTCTACATGTAGATCATGCAATTATTATATGCCCTATCTAAGCCCAAATGGCATGGAGAACTAGTGACCATACTACTCATGCTATGTTAGTGTAGAAGGAGACATTAAAATTAGAGTTGCATGTGATATACTGATGGTGTGCATATGTGTAGACTTTGAAGTAAAAATCATGATTGGTTGATGTGTTGATATTGTACTCTGAGTTATATGATTTTTGGCAATGAACTAAATCTATGTTCTAAGTTTTGTAGTTATTTCCATATATCTTTATTGGTGTGTGTACTGGAGATACATTATAATATATTTAGTTATTTCAATATATCTTTATTGGTTTTTAAATTATTTTTGTGCCCTTAACTATATAGTTTTTCCCATATATTTTTATTTATGTGCATACTAAACTATGTTCTAATCTCTATGAACTAGTTTCTATATCAGTTGAAATTGTGGTGCATGAGACCACTCATAAATAGGTGTTATAGAAACCATATTGATCAAATGATGAGAAACCAATGGTCATTTAAAATTATTGTCTGAGGATAACTCTTTCATATATGAGTGTGATCTAGAAGAGTGTGTAAAATGACATCTTGGTGCCCTGTATATAAATTTTATAATACCATTATGGACATACTAGTCAATTCAAGCTCAGAGTGCATAACAATGGTCATCTGAATGTCCATTTATATTATGAAAGTTATAATATGTATTATGTGGTACTCTATGAAAATGGTGTGGTACATGATGATTAGTAGGAGGAAGCATGATCATCTCCCTATCTAATAGTGTAAGCAAATGCCATGAGACCTAGCCTTATCTAAAAAAAGTATAACCCCTCTATGTGTATCTTGTGTTTTATTTACCATAGGAGGTGATTTATAAAGTGGATCTTTAAAACTTATTGATTATCTTTATCAGTTTTATATGTTATATTGAGTTCTTAATTAGAACTGGAGTAAGCTCTTATGCCATGTTATATGAATGTGGCTCTGAGGGGCCTACATCCAAATCTACCTTTGACTGTCTAAATAATAGTCATAATTATGCCTCTAATGATATAGATACATTACATAGATTCTATAATGATTTTGATGTCTAATATAGTAATATATCCTTAAGTGGATAGATTAAGCCTTTGGCAAATATGTACTATACCTCTATATCTATTGGTTGATAAATCAATTGATACAAACAAGCTTTGAATCTTAGAATGTATTCAAATGTTGGATCTATCTCACCTCAATGTAATGAAGGTAACCTCTCATGTGTGACTCAAGGTCCCTTATTATATATTTAATTAATAGGAAAGACTATCTCTAACTCCTCATATGTGTGTAGAGACTCATTAGGGATTATATGTTGGAACCAATTGACTACTTCCCCATCTAAAGACTTTAGAAATAATTGTAGTATATTCAACTTATTAGTAACATGTGCCATGGATTTATCATAATATTTTTGGTGAAATTATGGGTCTTCATGCCCATAAAATATAGGTAACACTAGTATGTTAAAGTTATGTGGCAACCTTATAGTTTAGATTATGCATAGAATAGGGTTTCCATGTATAACATTGGCATTGGCCCAAGTTTGGTATGCTTTGTTCTCCAAAGTGAGATGGTGTACTTGTTGTTACAAAACAACCACAACATTCATTAAGGAAATTAACACTTGTGAATGTATATTATCATCATCAAGAGGTTCATTTAATGCTTGGATTTTGTTATTTATCTTAGCCATTGGTACATTATATTGGAAATATTTTATTGAGAGGGTTGGTTTGCTCTCTATAACCTTTGAAGGTGTGATAGTTGGGACTTGGTTGGAGGTAAATGAGCTACCACCATCATTTATGTTAGTTTTATAAATAGGTTCTATTGTAGTAAGGGGGTTGAGGGAGATTCATTGGTATCTCTTATATTGTTAAGTTGTAAATAAGTATCACATGTTACTTGAATAAAAGGTAATTCACTCTCAAGTAAATGTAAATTATGAACATAATAATAAGTGTGTGTGTTTTTGTGTCTTTTTACATGTGACCTACTATCTGGTTTAACAATATAAATAGGTGAAGTAGGATAAAATATAGAAGGTATAGATTCTATGTCCTCTTCATCATAATCATAATAATCTTCATTATCCCATGTTTCATCAAAATGAAAAAATATATATTTGTAGAAGTAAGAGAATAATAAGTATCATCCACATGTTAATTAAGAGAGAAAGAAGGGGAAGAGTTTAAATTTTTACTAATATATAATGAGGCATCATGTGTAGGTGTAATGCAGTGCATTTTTTCACTAGCTATGTGTGGAATAAAACCATAGTTAGAGACATTTGCATTATCAATTTTTTGTAAAGAATCATTGTATTGATCTTGGAATGTGAAGGAAGGTGATAACATTATTTCATCTACCTTAGTTTGTGCATTTATAAAAGGTGTAATATCATTGGTACATGCTTTTTCAAATTTAACTTAGAAGGGTAAATAAGATTCATTGTTATTATCTACTTTACTTAAATCATGTGAAAGTGGATTTCATGTATTGCACTTTATTGTTTTAATCTGAATAGTGAGGTAACAAAATTAGTTGAAAATATAGGATCACATTGGAATAAAACACTACCAACAAGAGGTTCTTTTGGAATTATTTTGTTAGTTTGATTTTGAGGAATAAGAGAAGATTTAAAGGAAAGAGAAGATGATGTATCTAATAAATCTTCATGTGAATTTTCATTGTCATGCTCATAGTAATCCTCATATCCATAATTATAAAATAGTCATCATTATAATTATAAATAAATTCATTATTATAATCTAAGGTACAATCTCAAAAAATTAGTCCATTCATTATTATAATCATGAGATAAATTCAAGAGTGCATCAATTGGGTGAGGGGTAGAAGAATTTTTAGATGCCATTTTAAACCTGACAAAGAAGATAATGTAAACAAGGAATAACAAACACACATTGTAGAGTTTAATCTAAGTATATGTGAAATTTTAGAAATTTTGAATAAAGTGTGTAATAGAAAATATGGTTTTAATTGAAACCCTAATTGCTAGTATTTGTATGTATAGGAACCTAGTATGTGGATATAGGGTTTTGAATTAGGGTTGTATTGTAAAAATTTAAATTATATTGAATAAATGAAACCCTAATGCATGATTGATGAAATTATCTATATTTTGCAAAAAATTAGAAAAATAGAATTTTGTAAACCTAATTTAATGCAAAAAAATTGGAAGAAGGTAAACCCTAATCAAAACTAGGGTTTTAAGCAATATTCAAAGTAATTCAAGCCCACCAAATATTTTAAACTCTTAAGATTTTACTAGTGTAAGTCATATGTAGTTAAAAGGCTAAGTATGTTGTTAATTTGGTATGAAAACTAGAAATGATTGATTTAATTAAAATTTTAAAAAAATAACAAGCGAGAATGAAAAGGGTACTTAGTTGGAAATAAGTAGACTTTTATGTGGATTAAAGAACTGGAACATGATGGAAAGATAGGTAGACACTTTTTATCTTCTTATTATTTATTGAAATTTAGCCTTGGATAGTATTACCCATATTAGAATAGTAGTGCCATGTAGAACTAGTGTTAAATTTTGGAGTTAATGTCCTTCTTATAGAGACTATCTAAAACTTTTAGGGAAGTTGCAAGAGGTTCAAGAGGTACTATAGGTGTTTTAATGTCATTTGAGGGCTCTCCTGTGTAACTATGTTAGTTAAATATCTTATAAAACCCTAGTGAATACCTACACACATGAAAAAATAAATAATTCAAACGTAAAAAGGAAAGAAAATTTGGTTTTTAGGATATTATGATCATGCAGAGTAGAACCCCTATTATCCTAGCCACTACTTACATTAGTCCCAAGATTAGGGGTCTTATATTACATGTAGTTATCCATTAAATAATTTGCACCATTAACTTACATGGTATGATAAAATTACTTTTGATTAGGTCATTCTTTGATCAAGCATGAAATTTCTAGGTGTGATGAATGAGTAATGTGCAGCGTATTGAGATGTACTATTGATTGGTTTTATGTAATTATGTGCCAAAATAGTAAGTGGTAGATGTAAAATGCCTTGTGAAGCCCTTTATATATAATTAACTTTGATTTGAATAAAATACCTTATTTTTTGGCTAACAATTTATAAAAGAGATATAAAAAACAAAAAAGAAGGCTCACATAGGGGTTAGGACTCAAAGATAGGAGAAAAGGCCCATTAGACACTAGATCCATAATTAGATGCTATCATGATGTGATTATACTATCATAAAAGTGGTACCTATGCCCTAAGGCTTAAATTAGAGCTAAAATTAGGAAAAATAGGATAGGGGCCTCTATGACTTGGAAAAGTTGATTTATGATTATTGGGAATGTGGAAAATAAGGAAAAATAAGACATAAAAAGTTTAAAAGACTTAAAATGACCATACGTACAAGGGATATAATCATCACTAAGACATTCATATGAAATAATAAAAAAATACATATTAATTGTGGTTGATTTACCAAATTAGGGTGTTTAAAAAATGCTTTTAGGTTTTTTGGAATGAAAAGTGAAATTACAAAAATAGGAATTAGGCTCATAAGTGATTATTCATTATTCACCTTTGAAAACCAAAACCCTATTTTTATGTTGGAGCTTTTATGTTCAACTTTTCCATAAGAGTACAAAATTCTTTGGTGTATAGGTGAAGATGATGGAAACCCTCTTGCCTAGTGAGGTGATTCCATTCAAGGATCAACATTATGTAGATAAATCTAGAAATTTATAAATTTCAAACCAGATTGAAGTTATTATCTATTTTAGAAATTTCATGAGGAATTATTGGGATAATACAACATAGATTTATGTCATTCAAGGTTATCTTACAAAGGCATATGATTTGGGAGTCTTTTTTACTTCCCTAGGACTACAATATAGGGTCTAGAGGGGTCATATGCATATAAAAATTTAGATAACTACCCTACAAGGGAGCACCACTCACCACCAATGACCATTTTAATTCCATAACTAGATAGAAACACACATGGACTATTGTACATCAATAATGATTAATTAAATCAAACTATAAGAGATTTTAATTACATAGATTTATTTTTCTAAGCAAGGTTTGATTAATACACATTTATCGATCAATTAACATTACTTCCAATGTTATTTTATGTAATCAATTAACTAAAATAAATATTTCAATTTCAATTTTTCAATATTTAGTGTTGCATATGCTATTTTGGTATTTTCATGTAACTTTTAAAATTAATTAAAAAATTAGAACTTAATTTTTTTCCAAAAAAGGACATTATAGTGATAGCAGATGCATTATCCTACTAGATTTTAGGGTAAGATATATAATGGATAAGAAGTTTGAAGAGTATCATAATAGCCTACTAGATCTAGTGCCTCAATTAAAATACAACTGGATAAAAAAGAGTCAAAATAAGAAGAATGGAAACAATAACTCAGAATTGATTATGAAGCCTACTATAAAGAATATTATAATCTAAGCCTAAAATTTCAAGATGACCTGACCCTTTGATATTTTTGTGAATTAATAAGGAGGCATGAGCCAAGAAGAAGAAGAATAAGGATCATTTAAAATCATCTAAGCAAGCTTCTCATATATTATTAAAAGTTTAATTTTACCTTTGAATAATTATTGAAGATGATCGAAGAAGGTAGAAGTAGAGCATTAAAGAAGGAAGAAGATCAAATTAAACTAAAATCTCAAAATATTGTTATGAAGGAGATCAAGGAGAAACAAACCAATAATGCATTCCTAAAATAATAAGAAATGATAAGACCAAAGCTACAAGAAAATGAACAAATCATTTATCAATAATAGAGAGGATATAACATATAGGGTGAGGGTAAAGATATTTTGATAGTACATTATGTTTTATTGACTTATAATGATTTCATTTATGTTAATGAATTCAAGGAGGAAAAGGTGTTACTAACTAAATACAAAGAGTAAAATATGTAAATAAATGCCAATCCATGAGCTACCCAAAAATCTTATGAAGAGTGAGACATTAAAATACAAGACTAATTTATAGAATTTCAAAATTGTAGAATAATCTCTCAAAATCTCCTACTTCAATCAAATAAGGTAAGAACTCTTATATTTTAAGTTTAAGATATGGGAATTGTAACACATACCTATTTTAGTTTTACCATTGTTCTAAGAAGGGTAAAATAATGAAGATAGATCATTTTTATAAAAATTCATTTGAATAATGGTATAGAATCCATGTATTATTTTGAGATCTGTAAGGGATAAAATTTATGATTTCAATGTCATTATTGTTGATAGTTTAATTATCCCATACAAATGGATATGAAAAAAATTATAATTGACCTCACATGAGCATAAGCAAAATATTATGAATGAAAATATAATCTAGTGGTTGAATCATAAGGGTCATATATCTCATCTATAAGCCACAAATCAATAGCTATAACAACAAATAAATTATTATCAATAATGTATGGTTCATGAATGGTAGCCATAGAAAGGTATGCCAAAATAATCAATTATTTGATTTGTAAGTTTTTTTTATTGATCCTCTACTCCATACTTATCCCAAAGGACTAGATAAAATTGTGTTAGTAATACTAATTAAAAATCACATTTCTAATTGGTTTATGTATATTTCTTTTTGAGGAACCAAAGGATGCATTCAATTTATCTACATGTAAAAATGAAGTATCATGGATTATAAAATATGCTTAGAATCTTTACAATGAAGAGAACATAAGAATCATAAGTCAAATGTAGGGAATCAAAACATGTCACCTCACATATGATATGCTCTCAAGGCAAGTAGTAATGGGATAATTCAAAATCTAGACAAAAAAAGATATAGACTTATCAGAGACATATAAAAGTTAGAAGATATAAATTTTAGATGCAAAAGCATCTGAACCTCAATATAAAATGCAACAACAATGTTTAAAAATGTGAATAATTCCCAAGGGAGTGTATTTTTTATAATTTTGAATGAAATTGGAATAATTGGGTCTAGAGTAGTCAGTGACTTATACATGTTAGAATGGAAGGATAGGGTGGTTTTTGAGATAATAATTAATAATTAAACTATTTAATAATTAAGAAGAACAAGTTTCACTATCAAAGGAGATGGTATCTACCAATGGCATGGAAATAGGTTTATATAAGTAATTTGAGAGAGAGAGAGAGAGAGAGAGAGAGAGAGAGAGAGAGAGAGAGAGAGAGAGAGAGAGAGAGAGAGAGAGAGAGAGAGAGAGAGAGAGAGAGAGAGAGAGAGAGAGAGTTCATAATACTAGATTATTTTATTTCACATATAAGAGACACAAAGAAAAAGACAACAAAAAAAATACCTACCTCTTTTCCATCATTTTCCATTCCTACCTCAAGCCTCCAGGCTTTCAAACTCCATCAAGCTTATTCTCATCCTTCCAACAAGCTCTCCACCTTCTTGCTTCCCCAAATATATCCCATCAAAAATGAGTCTCCTCGTGAACAACCTAAAGTAATATTAAGTGTGAGAAATAAAATAAATTCTAAATTTCATATCGTAAGGATTGTCCACCCAACCCAATAAATGATAGGGTGATTTTAATACGTATTACAAGACCATACTTCCACTTAATGACCTTACAATTCCATGTGGTTTTACTTATCCAATTCATCCACTTAGTACAAAGTCAAAAGGTCTTTTACACTCAAGAATAACTTCTCCTGCATTGTCCAAACTCACACTCCACAAGAACATCCACTCTACTCTAGGGCCTAACCAATATCTCCTCTATCCTTCCTAGAGAGGCTAGGCACAAGTTACTAATAAAATACATTATAAAATTCCTCATGATTTATGTGGATTTAAATATTTATAGGATTAGAATTTAAGTTAAAAAAAAGATTATTCTAATTATATTTCAGTTAAATAAATCTTTTCGAAACAAGGGATCAAATAAAATTTGAATTCCTACACATATGAAGGATCTACATGTTAGGCAAACACATGAAGATAATAAGGGCATAAAGGTTAAAATATAGAGGGTATTACATACTCCTCCTTATAAGATCATCATCCTCAATGTGCCAAACCAACACAATGGGTTGAACAACCACAGATATCAAAATAAAATCATGTTACAATTAATGTAAATTATGATAAAAATAATTTTAATTTATGTTACAAAATCCCATAAATTCAATTATAGATTATTAATGTCCTTATGTAAGTTAAATTATTCTCAAGGGTTTCTCTTATTCAAGTTTTAGAGTTATTAACATATTTTATTTTTGTGAAATTTGATTCTTTTGTGAATAAAAAATATTTTCATGTCAATATTTAATATCAATTTATTTAGGTAATTTTCTAAAGGTTCACATTATACTATCATACAAAACTACCACAACCAACTGAAACACAAGGACATTCTAACACTATATAACTCTGATAAATAACATGTAAAAAAATAATATTGTTATGTTGTGATGATATAGATACTAAGATGTGCATCATTATATGGTGAGAATTCAATTGATGAGATCAATACCATTCCATATATAATTTATACTGACAAACACTAAGTGATACTAATCAACACTAGGCAATAATGACCAATACTGATAACCACTATTTGTCACAAGCCAATTGATATAACAAAATGCTAATGTCAAAACCTATAAAATATCATGTGTACAAGTATGAATATTTTGTAAAATATAACATTAAAAATTACATGTCATCCCATGGTGAACATACAAGGTGAAGTATAAGTGACAAATCATGGTAGAACTACATAGAACAATGCCAAGTAATACTTAGCAATAACATCAATTTCCATCTGAATAGAGCAATATCAATGTTGAAATCACTGAACAATCGATATGATTTACAAATAACCTCCTTCTACCTCCCAATAAATAATTAATTAAAAACTATATTTAATTAAAGTATGTGAACATAACCTCCTTAAACCTGCCAAAAAGAATTCTAAGTATACCTCCCAAAAGAAAGATAACAAGTGATTTAGTTAAATCTTATATGAAACCACCATGTCTAGTGGGAAGGATGATGGATCAAGACTTAACCTCATAATTTGTCTCATCACACCCTCTATATATATTCTAAGATACTTATTCTCTTGCATACACATAATAGGCATACAATGTTCACATCATTAAATTCATGGAACCAACATTCAAACATAAAATTAAAAAATCATAAATAACACAATAATTAAATAAAATGCCAAAAGGCCTTAATGATATATTTCAATAGTTATATTAAATATCAAAAAATCATCAAAAATATGTAATAAAATGAAATCCAAGTGGTAAAAATAGAAAAAATGAAATTACAATCTAAGTAATTCAGAACCAACAAAATATCTTCGTAAAAGAAAATTTAGATTTAAGAGAAACAAAAGTGTTTGTTTTAAAAAACAGCTTAAAATGATAACCAAATAAATATAAATTTGGACACAATAATATTTTAATAATTTAACATTATGGAACTATGTGGCTAATAAACCCATCTGAGCAGAGAAGGAATAAATATAAATCTTGATTACCTCCTAAAGGTAAGAGAAAAAACATCACTCTCCATATGTCTCCCAAAATATTCATAAGGTTTCATTAGATATAAGTTAAAAAGGTTATTATTTTAACAACCACTAAGGGGTGGGTGAAGGAACATATCATTCATAAAGTGACCGTTATGCACATAGAGTCCATGGTAATTAAAGGCACTCATGGTGCACACACCTAAAATAATTAGGAGGTTACCTCATGCAAAGGGAAAAATTGGGATTTTAGTTTACAATAAGCTCCATTTCCTACCTTATAATCTTGTTCAAACCAATATAAACATATTTATACACCACCATATAACCCCATACTTGAATCATTACCCAAATACTAGAGCAATGATGTAGGCTTACACAACATAACACATCACTATATAACAAAAAATTTCACTTATACATTATATGTTTTAATGGGTGGACAAACTAATTTACTTAACATTTATATAATGGGAATTAGACACATGTCACTTTGATTTATTTACACCACAACATACACATCACAATCACACAATAATTTTTTTTTAAATAGAAAGGATTCACTATTTACGAGGTTTGTTACGTAAATAATTATAAAATTTTAAGGGTACACATGTTTGGTTTGAGATACATTATTTACATCAGTTCATAACCATAACATAATATGATAACATAATTTTATGGGAGATATGTAAGGAACTAGGTAGCATCATTAGTCCAACTAATATACATATGCCATCCATAATGACATTCATCATAACCATCTACCAATGCTATTGTCAAAAGGAAAAATAAGTAGTCATTCTACAGTTATCACCTAATGCTACAATAGTATTTCATAGTAATATGCATGTTTCTATGTCTGATCACTTAGGAATCATAACTGCTATAGTATTTATGTATAGATAAGTCTCATGAATCATTATAACCAAACTAGAAGTACACAATATATTTTATATTTGATGTAGAGAGAGACTAAACAATCCATACGGATTAACCCCAAAGTTTACAGTGTTGAACCTAGGCTATGATACCAAAATGTCATGCCCAAAAATTTTGTCCCAAAACCCATGTAATGATTTTTATTAATTTATTTTAGTGATGCTTAATTAGTCACTTTGGTTTCTTAATTCTTACTACTATGATATATTAGATTCATAACTGAAGTGTGACTCACACAATTATTATATGATTTACTTAATACATTCACTTTCCACCATGAGTCCTCTCTAGGAGCATAATACATGTATGACATTAAGATCAATGTGATTCCAAAAATCAAATAGTAATATCTTGATTAATGAAGAGGGATAATCCACATTATTAATAATTATTGAATTATAATTTATGAATTAAAAAGATCACAAAATTATACTCACACAAAGGAGAAAAATAAGGAACTGAGGCAATAATTTACTTTACAACATGATTATAACCTTAAGGATCACCAAGGAAGAGCCTAGACTAACTCTATACAAACTCTACTTTTGAGGCACACAAATCTATGGAGTTACTACAATATGAATCAAACTTAATGTGAAAGTGTTGACAATATCCACATGGTGATCAAATTCAAAATTTACTTAATCAATATTAGTTATAAATCTATTCCAACCACATGTATAATCCAAACATAGAATAAGATGACAAACACCCCTAAACTAGATTTTTTCCTACTAAGTCAATAGGATTTACCTTTTTATAAAATTTAAAATGTACATTATGAAACTAGGTTAGCTAGGCTGACTTAGTTCAAGGCCCAACATTAACTTTTTACTTAAAATTGGGTCGTGATGGCCAACCTCATTAGATAAATTTATGGAAGGGTTAGGACTTATCCATTACTATAAATATAAGATTAATTTTAATCAAATAGGATATGAAAATTCATGTTCTCATTATTAAAAATCATAATTCTTATAGATCTACATTTTAAAGAATCATTGTGTAAGGTTTGCATTAGAGGGAAGATCATTCTTTTGTGGGAATTCTTGGATGTAAAGTAGGAGTTTTTAGCCTAGAGCTGATTTATATAGTGTGATTTGTAAGAAGACACAACCACCTCTTGCAAAGCACAATTTATAAAAAATATATTGGGGTAAGTGCACAAAGTTAGGGGACAAAAAGAGGCCTAACTGTGGACATGTTTTTCTTGAAAATGAAGAATTTTAAACTTTTGTAGATAATTTGAGAAGGCTACATTGAAAATTCAAGGATTGTGTAAGAACATAAACTTTAGAATTTTGATCTAGTTTTTTAAAACACATTTAAAAAAAAATTGGTTAAGTATAACTAGGTTAAACATCTAAAATTTTAATATAAACTCTTGTGTTAGAAAAATAGAGTAGATAGCCAGCCATACATCCCCTGATTTTTTAGCATAATTTAATTTGTTTAAAATAATTTAGTGAAACTTTAGATAGGATCATATATTTTGCAACTATATTTTTTATAAATTTTAAATGAATGTTTTTTAATTAATTTTATAATTAAATAGATCTTAAAAACTAATAAAAATGGATAGTCAGCTATGTGGACCCATAACTACCTAAAAAGACTAGTTTTTTTAATGTGTTTATAAATAGTTTTGGCAATTTGGCTTGCCAAAGCCAAATGCCAACCCATGCAACTACAAAAATTTCATGGAATCCACTTAAGCCTCTACATGGTGCTATGTTGAGTCACGATGTCTCCTATTTTCTTCTTGAAGTCATTTAAACACTCTTAGAGATGTCATTGAGTCTATTTTTTATCACCATATATCTTAGATATCTTAGGTCCTTAGGTGATGTTCTTCATCATCATAGTGTTCATTGACTACCAGATGAATGTGGTATGTTTCAATGTATTGTCATGTTCATGTCTTAGTTTCAAATTATGATGATTATCCTCATGGTGTTGAGTATGTTTGAGTGTCTTGATGATGGTTTGAAGTGGCCTTATGATCTAAAATACCTTGATAGAGATGTATGAGAGGTGGTAGCTGATAAATCACTATGAGTTTATTTTGTGTTTTTAGTATATTTAAGTATGGGGATAACTATGAGATTTGAAGGGTTACAAAGATACATAAATCCTCATTGAAACCTTTTAATAAGGTTATAAGGTATTCTTCATGATACTCATTAACAAATCTTCTTTTGAAACTATGTGTATATTATCTAAAAAGAATATTTTAGCCTTAAAATGGAATTTGTTGACCTCATAAGGCCATTAAAGAATATACCATACCCCTAATCATCCTCATAGTCATATTATTGTTTAGTCAAACAGATTCACACTTTGAAAATGTCTCCTCTAGAAGTTTAAAACATTGTTTAGTCTCCAAAGAGTTCCCACATGTGAAATATCCTCCCCTTCTCTCTCAAAAGACTTATTACTTATTTTAATATTCCTTTTGAATCATAATATTCCTCATGTTTCCCTAAAATGGTAGTTCAAATCTTAAATTGTAGAGGAAATGAAGGAGAAAGGGTATTTTCATGTGTTTCTTGCAGAAGGTATAGACTTGTACAAAATTTTCCATACAATGGATGTCTAGAGTTTAAATTTGGATTCATTGTAGGTGTTTTATTGAAGTTTCATGGAAAAAATAGTCCATATAGGATCAAAATTGGTTCTCTTTATCCATTGATATTTTTTTCATCTTGAGAGAGGCCTTTAGGTTTTCAAAGAGTGCGACCATGAGAGAGAATATCAAGATATGTAATTTTGGGTAGAGAAAGGGACCTTATAGATATTCCATATTTGGGAATTTTTTAAAAATTTGGCTCTCTCTCCTTTATGAACAATCCTCAACAAGTTAAGGTACTCATAATGGCTTCTTCATTCAGGAAAACAACCAATTTTCCTTGTTTTCTCTTTTCTTAAGCATGGTGATAGAAAGATGAAAGTTTAGAGAGAGATTTAGGAGTTTAATCCACATTCATATATCATTATATAACCTCATCTCACATGTGTGAAGCATATATATCTGAAAAAGACATAAACTTCCAATCTATAGTCTGTAGTCAAATTGGAGAGGTTGTACAATTTAATGGATGATCCATGGTTGTCAAGTACAATACGATGTTGTATGTCAAGTTTTATCCATGATCATGTGTCTTTATTTAAGGTTTATCAAAGTCTTAATCAATGTATCATATATTAAAAATCTCCAATCTACCTCAACTTCCTTCACAATCTCAATTTAGCATATGTTAAGTTATTTTGATGAATCTTAGGTTTTTTTTTGCATAATGTATGCCTCTTTGAGAGCCTCAAAACTATTATATTATATTAATCAATATGCATTGAGGTGTATATGATCCTTTAATACTATTTTGGATAATGGATTCATGTTCCTTTCCATCCCCCATGTTTCAATTCATTTTCATGACTTTATCACTGTCATTCACCATTGTTATGAGCTTATCACTCCATCTCCATTCTTAGTTTCATATATATTCCATTATCATTACATAAACATATGAATAATTTTCCACATTCACATCATAGATCCATTATTTTATATAAATCAAAGTTTTTGAGGACCATTATGATCTTGAATTTTTATTATATAACCTTGAACTTTGCTAAAAGAAACAAATCATTACCTACAGGCTACAAATCAAGACCTACAACCAACAAATCATTATATAAGTTCTTTAAGTCTAGTTGAGAGACCAAAGGCATGGTTGGTATGAGTTTGATAACCTAAATTAGGTAACTCAATGGAATACAAATTTAAGGAGTTTTTAGGTTAGAAAACACCTTAAGAGAAGCTACAACAAACCTAGTGGTGATATACAACTAATAGAGCAAGACTTAATCTTGTGAATTTAATTAGAGGTGAACCTATGATATATAAAATAGATATGTTGAACCTGATAATCACTCTAATAAATTTTAATCCATGAAATAATTTGATGGTAAGGTCTCAATCTAAAACACACAATCAATTATTCCTAAAGACACCTATAGGTACAATACTATGTACTATGAGCAAGGTAAGTAGGTTGAGGTGTTGGTCAAGGATATAAGGGATAGTTGAAACATTTTTTGAACTTCACTCAATTTCAAAGACTATAGTATAAGTCCTATTGAGTATGGGAAGGTCCTTTAACATAAAAACATAGTTAAAAGGGGAAACTATAGTCCACTTGTTCTTAAGAGCCCTTGCTTATATTAAAGGATGTCAAGGACTATAGTAATATTGAGAGGAATGATATATATTTGATGGTGTTTTATACATGAATTAAAACTCCTACACCATTAATACCTTGCTATGAAGATGAAATGTCCAATACATAGCTTGGATATTTGAATCTTAATAAAATCTTACAAATATAATCAACACCTAAAAACCTATCTTTGAGGAGTTTATGGTGTTATAACCTCTGCAAGTGTGATCACACATTAAAACTTGGTAAAATTAGTTATTGTGTCTATATAAAACTATTAATTATATTCTAAAGGCCATGTAAATAGTGTAAATAGTCATTGTTCTATCATAGAACTCCCCTAGTCCGTTAATAGTCATTAGAGACTAAGGGGTTATTTCGAGGTTTGAAGACTAGGCAGATAGTTTAGACTTCATGAAGGAGTTTCGAAATATTAATAAATTATGATAGTGTTTTTATATTCTCTTTAGGGTTGATGACACTCATTTTTCAAGTTAAAATTTCCTTGAGGGTTAACCAAGGAAGATAAACCAAAATAGGTATGTGTGCCAACTGAAGATATTTCCTTGTTTTTAAGGTTTTTTTTAAGTTGTATGCACTTTGAAGAGATTTTTAAAATATATATAAATGTGTTGTGTTAATGATAATGTTAGGTTATATGGGCTAAGGTATTAAACTCAATTTTTATGGCTATATAGGCTTAATTACTAAGAAACCATAGGCAAGGGAGATGAAGATATGAAGGTAAAAAATGTGGAAGAAGGTTTAAAGTAAGAGAAGGTGGAGTTATAACTCCATAAATGCAATAAAAAATGAGATACAAAACCATTCAAACCCGACACTAGCCCAAACATCTAGACCTAATAGTCTTGATAGTGTAACCCTATAGGTAGCCTCATGAGGTGATGGAGACATAAGGGGTTATGGGTAGTTAGATCAATTGCATAGGTTGAGAAATAAGTAATAATGGAATAACTGATTATTATTTTTAACCCCAAAATCACCTACAGGTTTCTCACACCTTTAAAACTTATTTTAATCCTTCTAAACTTAGAAACCAATTTTGAGGCCTAGAAGACCCACACCACCATGGAAACACAAGAAAAATTTCCTAAGAAAGATGACTTAATGAAAAGGTGTGAGAATTTATTTAAGGTTTTATGAGAGGTGTTTCAATCATAGGAAAGTAGGTATGAGGGCCACTTCAGTTTTCAATACATATTCATACTATGTAGTCTAGGAAGCCATTTCAACCCCTTTATTTAGATGCTTATATATTTCACCACTAGAAGACTTGGACCAAATTATATTATAAGAATTTGAATACCCCTATGTAATTTAAATACATGAAGGATTAATTTTATTTGAGGAGAACATGTTTATGAACCATTGTTAAGACTATAAATAGGTCAAAAATGCATGCAGAGAGCTCATAGTTCACTTCCCTATGTACAATTCTTGACACACCTTTTTCATGGGAACGCACACTTATAAATAAATTTAAATGGGTCTATGGAATAAATATCTATGGTAATAAGTTTTGGTTTGGATATTTGTACTTTATGAACCATCATTAAGATGGTAGACATCCAAAGCCCTCCCTAAACCCTACTACAAACCAATCTTAATAAAAGTGAAGATTGTTTCACTTAAAAACCCAATAATCACCCTATAAAAACTTGAATCATAAATTAAACTTAGATAAGGTCTTAACCATGGTACCATGTTATATGAAACTATACGAACCTATCGATAAATAATGTTTTTTAGGGGAAAAGATTAGAAAAAGAGGTATGATGTAGTTTAAAGATATTCTAATCATTGAATATATTTGTTTAGAATTCGTTTCACCTTCTTAATTCATTGTATGTCCAAGGATATTCCAAGAAATTCCTATTTGATTCTCTTCTATTTAGCTAGTCTACAAAAGTGAAAGACAAGGTGACCTAGTCACCTAGTGTGGCGAGTTTATGAGTATGAACTACTCAAGGAGACATAAGTTATGATTTGAGGCATTGATTCAGGCATAAACATAACTTATTCATAGGTTATTAAGGTTTTATATAATTTTTTTATGGTCATCAAATGCAAATAGTTAGGCTATTAGGCTTAATTGGCCTCGTAGACCTTCTTGGTCAATAAGGAGACATCAAAGTTATCATAAAGGGATGATTAATGATTTAATGTAGATTCATCAATGGATAACTAGTCATTAAGTGAAAATAATGCATATTTCATGGCCTTAATGGAGGAAGGAGTCATTCTCTTAACTTGGTATTATACTAAAAATAAGGAGAGGTTATTTTATGCTTATGATGGCCTAATGACACCTCATCAATATGTATCCACCAATGCATAGCATGCTTCAAGATGAGGTTGAAAAAATAAACCATATCCTTCACCACCTCATTTTAATACCCAACAACTCATTCAAATATCATGCAAGAGCATCAAACATGGAGATATTTTTGGAGGAATGTTTGTAACTATTTATAATTGAAGTACTGTATGAGTTAATGATGGTCATGGATAATATTTTTCCTCTTTCCTCCATGACACTCTACTTATTTCTCTCTTGATGTATTTTTATTTATTCAAGTTTGAAAGCCTTATTTTATATCCCTCACCTAGGTATTAAGAAACTATATAAGGTTTTGTACTTGATAGACCACTTGGATTAATAAATAAACTATTACAACTTCTCCATTATTAGATTATAGTGTGTTTATGAATGTTTAGATGTGTATAAGTGGTATTAATCTTCCTTTACATGTCCTTGTCACACATATATGCTAATTAGTTGTCTTATGTAGGTTATGTGAAGTGTCAAAGTTTGATGATCATGTTTGGAGTGTAATATGGTTGAAAGTGCCTCAAGATAAGCCTCTCATCCTTCACCTCCAAGTTATAGTCACTAATTAGGAATTTGATATGAAACATTGTTGCTTAGGATATTTGTAGATAATGCTTTAGTCTAAATATAGGTGCATCATCATCCCTAAAAATATGTTAATTTTCTATATTTTCCATCCCTTTTCACCCCCAAAGCAATTAGGTTTTATTAAACTAAACATAAGTGATGTACTAGGGGAGTTAGCCCCATAATCTAGAGGTCTGGTCTAGCTACAAGGTCACCCATAGCCTTTAGACCATTCCCATGTTAGTTCGGGTTAAAGTAATATTGAAAACTCTACTCTATAGGGTGAAACTTGGGTCGCTAATAGTTATAGCATGCCTGGTAGAGGTTTCACAATAACAACTTGAGCGTTCATAAGGTCATCATCTCAAAGGTATGAGTAACTCTTGTTCATAAATTCATTATTTTTCATTTGTCTTATGGTAAGCTATGGCTATATATGACGTGGATTCCTATCATTAATTTCCTTATCAATATCCCTATGATCCATACCCATTCCATTATGATGCCTATCCATCTCATTATGACCCCTATCATCCCTATATTCACCCTGATCAATAATATGAGAGCCTTTATCAACAACTCTATGATCTTTTTTAATACCGAGGACACTACTCTATCCCTCCTTGTGAACCTCATTCACCTCTTTGGTAGCCTATTTATCAACCTAATTAGTTATGGAAATATCATGACATTCATAATCAACTGAACCATGTTCCAAGATAATCCATATCACATCTCAAAAACACCATATTGGGATATGAAAAGAACATGGTGAGCATTTACACCATGAAAAACTTTTGACAAGAAATCCATAGGCATGAGATTGAAAACATGAGGAATTTACTACAATAGGATAAAGAAGAGTGGGAATTTTTCATAAGATAAGGTCATTTAATGGTCAGTAGTGACATGTTGGATATAGGGGTTTTGTTTTAAATATTGAAGATTAGTTGATATTCCATGAAAGATAATGAGTCCAATCTAACAAAAAACATGTTCCCTCCTTCATTACACATCATTCCTCAATTGAACTACCTTTTTCCCCTATAGAGTGCCAAATAAGTGTGTGTCATAACCCTCAAAGTTCCTAACAAATCTTGCCAACTTTCCCTACTTAGAGGTCTATACAAGAGAGATCTTAAAAGGTGGAAGACATGTGTCTTGAGTAGGTTGAGTTCCATGTCACGTAATATATTAATTAAGGGACTTTATCTTATGATTAGCAAGGAGAGATCTCCAATGAGATGGTGCTTGATTTTGAGGCTCAACTTTCAAAACAAGTTGAGCTTGTAAATCAAATCCTTTACCAGTTAGTGGTAGATGCAAAATAAAACCCATCCCAATAATAATTTTTCAATTCATACCAATGGATATAGTATATAAAATATAAGAAGATCCCAAACCCAAGTTTCCCACTTGTAAATAAATACAAAAATCAAGGGAGATAGAATAATATTCAAGTCTATGCCCAAGTGTCAAGGTATAAAGCAAGCATGAGAACATTCATCCCCCACCCCTCCTTCCTCAAGAGCCTAAGGTCTTCCCGTCATGGAGGTATATTCAATAAAAAATGTATCAAAGAGAGGAAGTGGTGGTTGTCAAATATGAATAGCTATGTAAGGAGAATGAAGTATCCTTGGCAACACCTTTGGATTTGACTCACCTTCATAAACATTTTCAAGGGTCTACCATGTTGCTCTTTGAAAAGGAGCCTTTCCTTTATGAGATAAATGAAGAATATTAAGTTGAAATGATATAAGATTAGAGGGACTTGAGTGAACATGAATATAAAATCATCATTAAGACACCTCTTGGCAAGGATAGGCATGATTCAATCTTTCATAATGCAAAAGAAGATGAGTTATAAGAGGTTCTTGGGATGTAAGATGAGTTTCAAGTACAAGATGAGACAAAATAAAAAGAGGTTTTAGTTTATCAATAATAATATGTTTCTCAATAAATCCTTGGTCACATGGTAGTTTTCATCCATCATGATAGTCCTCAAGAACTTTTAGTAGTTACAATAGACAAATACAAACCAACCAATGAAGATGAGTGTCAAGACCAATCACCTACTAACCTTGTCAAGTTTTGTCCACAAGAAGATAAAGCACAAGATGATAAAAATAATTATTAAATGTTTTTTGAGGTAGTACATCAAGTTGATACTCTTGAAAACAAACCAAGTTAAGATTTCTTGTCCTTTATCATGCTTAATGAAGTCCAAGATGTTCATATGGAGCAGAGTGAAAGCATCAACCAATACATGGTAAACCTTTGGTAACCCATGAATGAGGTAGTATTAGCATTGTTGTTGAAAAATATATGCATATGGGAGGAGTATGATTGGGTGTTGGACTCACATATATAACCCATTCACCTAGGGGTAGAACAAAAAGGATCATCTATTTCCCTAAGAGATGATGAATATGTTAATGCTCCTAGATGCAAGTGGGATCTATTAAGATGTGGAAATCATACTTCATGGTGCCATGGTGGTCAATAAAGTTCTCCACTTGACCCTAGAGTAAATAATTTGATCTTAGGTTAGTTTTTTTAGTTTATTTATATTGTTTCAATAAATTGTCATCACTAGTTTGGTCTATTACATTATTGCTTTGTTGTCTTGTTATTGTTTTCCTTAGGTTAGCTATCCTTATTAGTTTAGGTATATTTATTTTATTATTTATATTGTGTCTTGTTTTTCGTTATAGTCGTAAGGTGTCACAAATTACTAAATATCTTTGGCATTCCAAGAGAGTAATCATCAAAACCATGTTGTCATGTTTCAAACTGTCATATCATGAAAAAATAGTGGGTTCTCTTAACTAGCAGGATGGTTAACCCCTATGAGTCACCAAAACTATTGGTAATTTAGACTACCAAGGCCAAATGACAACCTCTACAACTAAATAAAATTTCATGGCATCTAATTAAGCCTCTACATGGTTTTATCCTGATTAATGATGTTTCTTATTTTCTTCTTGAATTCATGCAAACACTCTTAGAGATGTCATTGAGTCTATTTGTGATTACCATATCTAGTAGATGCATTAGGTCCTTAGGTGATGTTCTTGATCATCATAGTGTTCATTGGCTATCAATAAATAGAGTGTGCTTCAATGTCTTGTCATGGTCATGTCTTAGATTCAAATTGTGATGAGTATCTTCATGGTGTTGAGTATGTTTGAGTGTCTTGATGATGGTTTGAATTGGACTTATGATCTAAAATGCCTTGACAGAGATGTATGAAAAGTGGAAGCTAATAAATCACTATGAGTTTATTTGGTGTGTTTATTATATTCAAGTATGGGTATAACTATGAGATTTGAAGGGTGATGAAGATACATAAAGTCTCATGGAAACCTTTTAAAAATGTTATAAGGTATTATTCATGATACTCATTAACAAATATTCTTGTGAATTTATGTGTATATTGTCTAAAAGGAAAATTTGGTCTTAAAATGACACTTTTTGACCTCATAAGGCCATTAAATAATATACCATACCCATGATCATCATCATAGGCATATTATTATTTAGTCAAATGGGTTCATACTTTGAAAATGTCTCCTCTACAAGTCTAAAACATTGTTTGGCCTCTAAAGAGTTCCCATGTGTGAAATATTCCCCCTTTAAATCTCCAAATACTTATTACTTGTTTTAATATGAATTTTGACTTGTATTTTTCCTCACGTTGCCCAAAAATGATAATTTAATGTTTAAAGTGCAGAGGAAATGTAGGAGAAAGGGTATTTTCATGTGTTTCTTATAGAAAGTACAAACTTGTATGGACTTTTCCATATAGTGGAGGTTAGGATTTTGAAGGTGGATTCATGGTAGGTGTTTTAATGTAGTTTCATGGAAAGAATATTCTATATAGGCTCAAAACTAGTTCTCTTAATCCATTGAGATCCTTTGCATCTTGAGAGAGCCCTTCAAAATTTTAGAGATTATGGCCATGAGAGATAATATAAATATTTGTAATTTTGGGAAAAGTAAGGGACCTTAGAGAGATTCCATATTTCAGAATTTGATATTATTTTGGATATCTCTCCTTTATGAATAATCCTCAATAAGTTAAGTCACTCACAACATCTTCTTCATTCAAGCGAGTAATTGGTTTTCCTTGTTTTCTCTTCTCCTGAGCATGATGATAGAAATATGAAAGTTTAGATATATTTTTAGAAGTTAAATCCACCTTCATATGTCATTATATAATATAACCTCACACTTTTGAAGTAGATAGATCTAAATAAGACATAAACTACCAATTTGTAGTTTACAAATAATTTGAAAAGGTTGTACAGTTAAATGGATGATCCACGGTTACTAAGCATAGTATGATGTTATATGTGAGGTTTAATTAATGATCATATGTATTTATTAAAGGTTTTTCAAAGTCTTCCTCAAGGTCTCATAGCTTAAAAATTACCATTCTACCTCAACTTCCTTCACAGTCTCAGTTTAGCATATGTTATGGTAACTTAACACATGTTAAGGTATTTTGATGAATCCTAGGTTTCATTTTGCATAGTGTATGCCTCTTTGAGATCCTCAAAACTATTATATTATATTAATTAATATGAATTGAGACGTATATGATCCTTTAAGACTATTTTGGATTGTGGGTTCATGTGCCTTTACATCCCCCATGTTGCATTCCATTTTCATGACTTTGTCATTGTCATTCACCATTTTATGAGATTATCACTCCATCTCCATTCTTAGTTTCATATATATTCCATTATCATTACATACACCTATCACTAATTATCCACATTCACAACATATATCCATTGTTTTACAGGAATCAAAGTTGTTGAGGATCATTATGGTCTTTAAGTTGTATTATACAACCTTAAACTTTGCTAAAAGAAACAAATGATTACCTATAGCCTAAAAATCAATAGCTACAAAAAATAAGTACATTGGCAATCTTGAGACCTATCTGAATTCTTGAAGGCTAGTTGAGATACCAAATTCATGGTTGTTATGAGTTTGATAACCATAATGAGGTAACTAAATGGAATACAAGTTCAAGGAGTTTCTAGGTTATAAAAAACCTCAAGAGAAGTTACATCTAGCCTAGTGATGATATAAAACTAATAGAGAAAGAATCAATCTTGTGCATCATATTGGAGGTGAACATGTGATATATAAAGTATGTTGGGTCATAACCTTGTACTTAGAGGGGGGTGAATCAGTATATAAATAAAAAATAGTCCTTTAATACATTTTAGAATAGATTAAAAGATACATGTAGATCAAATAAAACATGCATATATCACACTCAGATAGACACAAATATACATGACACAAGATTTATGTGTAAAACCCAAAAGGAAAAACCACGATGAGAATAGCTACTAGAAACTATGGTTCTAATCCAGCCTCAAAATTCAAAGTCTCACTAACAAACCTCACTGGTTACACTTTTAAGGACACCAATCCTAAGGAGACACCAATCCCCAATTTGAGCACCAACTCAGCTTCTTTGATGGCACCAACCTATCAGACTCTTTTATTGAGCTACAACTCTAATTTATAAAATAGATTCATACATGAATCCAAATCTTTGTTTTTTGTTATAGGTCTAGTCTATAACTGATCATACTTTATGCATTCCCTTTGTGCCTTTCTTTCTCTCTACTCCTCTATCTCTATGTCTAGATATGTCTCTATTTGACACACTTCATATCTCTTTGACTCTACTCCTCTATGTCTCTATATTTTCTATTTGACACAATTCAATTAGCTTCATCCATAGTTTTTATTTGTCCTAGATATCATATATAAATAATTTATCTAGGGTTCTATATCTTTTATGTGTTTACACTTGGACTATAACACATCATGTTGATTCTAGACTTTAATTCATTATGACTTGAGTTGTAAGTTTCTTGCATCATGATTCCATGCATCACCACCATGATTTCTTGGTCTCATTACTATCTATAGATTTTATTGGACTCTATTTTTGATGCACATGCTCATTAATATATATTTTATTATTTTGATCTATCAATTTGATTGACTATGTCAAGATATAGGGCTTACACACAAGTTCTTGCATGTTTCTACATGTTCTTATAGATGATCATTATTCTAAACATAACTTTAAATATTGATCATTGATCTTGTGCTTGGTGCCATGATCCAACGGTCTATATTTAAATAACTCAACTTTAAAACATGTCCATTTGATCACATTCCAATAGGCTCATGATATCCATTCAATCTCTATACACTTTTGAACTTTAGCTTTGTCAAATTTGAAATGCATCCATCAATCTTCCTAATCTCATATTTTTCATGGCATTCAATCTCTAAAGATATACATTCTTTATCTCTATCTAGACATTAAACATCAACCACTTGTATTCATATTTTTGCATCCTAAGCCTTTGGAATGTTTACACTCCATCGATCTTCTCAAACATGATTAGTCTCTAACTTACCACTATCTCATTAAATGTCAAGCACTTAATCTCATTTGAGTCCACTAACTCAATTGGATCTCCTTTATATGATCATCCACTCCCTGTCAGATCTTCTGACAAGCATGATCATTAACTCTGATAAGCTTATGCTCATTGGGTCTCTGTTTGACAAGCTCTGTGAATGTGACACTACACGTTACTATCAATTCTTTCTATTATGACACTTGGCATCCTTTTCTCATTGATAATTTGAATTTAAACTACACCGTAGATTGACTAAGTAAGCTCCATGATTATGACACTTATCACTTACATGTTTACTCAAAGGACCCTTTGACAATTTGATTTTATTGTGCTTTATTGGATCATCTGTGTATGATGAAGTGATGGTTGTTGATCAAGATAGGACATAATATAAATTCTAAGACTTAGGAAATATTAAGTCCTTTTAACACTACTCAAGTTGATAATTTCTAAGTTGAGGGGCTGGTTTCATAACGACAATAAAGGCTTAAGTTATAACTTAAGCTACTAGGTCTAGGGTATATCTAGTCAACATAAAAATATAAGGTGCCTATTGATGCCATAATGTAAATCCTTAAGGTTCAACTGAGAAAACCTATCTTATCCAAGAGAAAATTTAATTTAATTTTAAGCTCATTCCTTCTCATTTGAACTTGTAGACCACATATTCAAGATGCTCATGAAAAACCCATAATAGATATTCTATTTGTTTCCTTTGAAAATGTCCATAAATGATCTTTGTAAAATCATGACAACTATGTAAGACTTTGTGTAAATTTTGTCTAATTATGGAGACCAATTCAACATGCTTGGAAGGCTAACTTTTCCCTTGCATAAATCTTGTTGTGCTTAGTCGCATGACCTAAAAATTAGTGCATATATTCCTCTTACATAGGAATTTGATCCACATATCCATTTAGTCCTGAATCCTTAATATGTGCAAGATATGGAATTATCAAATTTCCTACTTATCTCTATCTTATAACTTGAAAATTTGACTAAGTGTTAGAAAAAAATTGTCAAAATATCTTAGATCCCTAATTTTCTCAAACATATCTTTTGTTGTGCTACATCATGTGACCTAATATTTAGTTCATCTATACTAGGCACAAAAATGAATAAACCCATTTGATCATTTTTTTCTCGGACCTCTATATGTACAAATTATGACCTCATAAATATGATTACTTAGCTCTACTGAACCCTTTTGCAAATTTGGCTATGTTAGAACTTAGTGATTTTTGTTTGAGTAGCTAAATTTTCATGCCCATATCTTCAACTACACTTTCTTGCATGATTCTAAATCTAGCACATACCAACTAGGGACTAGTTTGATCACAACCATGTGACCATCTCCCCCATACTCATTCACACATGGAAATGGTGATGTGAGAAAAATGCCTTCTCATCTTTTCCTATTATAGACCCATAATGTCTCGATGATCAATATGAATAACCAAATAAATTTCAATCATTCACACAAGCATTCCAATCATTCTTGACTTCTGATAGGATCACCATGATCACCATATTCATCCTTGAGCATTAATAACATGCTCATAATGTCCCCCTTGACATAAATTATAGTCATATTTTTAATAATCTCCCCCTTTGTCATTGATGGCAAACTAAATGCTCTAATATTCTACTCTTCAAATCCTTCTCTAATATTACTTTCATTAGCTTCTAATAAGTATGAATTGAAGTATTCATACCAAACTTGCTCCCCCTTAGGTAATGACACATTTGCATAATACTCAAATTGGACACTTTCTCTAGTTCTTTGACATTTTCACTTCTAATCCAAACTTTTGTAGATAACATTTTGCTCTCCTTCTCGCATAGAGAGTATTTGCATTTTTATCCCCCTTTGACATCAATGGTAAAGGAATTCCTTCTAATGTTTTTTCAGAATGTTTCTCCCCTTTTATCATATAAAGGAGTTTGTCTAATAATCTAAAACCATTAATTCATTATAACTTTGAAAAGATATACATACCTGAGTTATCTTTTCACTCTTCTTCCATGGATGAACAAATCTTTTCTAGGACTCCCCCTTGACTCATGCACTATCACTAAGATCTAGTGATGTGGTGTAGGAACCACCACTCCTAATTTTTGTCTCAACTATTCAAATTATTCTTTGGGAAGAGGTTTGGTGAATATGTTTACAATTTGGTCCTTAGTTGGCACATATTCCATTATGACCTCTTGATCTACAACCCTCTCTCTGAATAAGTGATACTTGATTGATATGTGTTTGGTTCTTGAATGCATCAATTAATTATTTGATATATTTATAGCACTTGAATTATCACAAAGAATATAAACAGGTGTCTTGTACTCTAACTTGATGTCCTTGAGTGTTTGATTCATCCAAAAGACTTGAGTGCAACATGATACTGCTACTACCTACTCTGATTCTATTGTATAAAGAGTATTTAACTCTTGCTTTTTGTTTAGCCATGAAATAAGTCTATTTCCAAGGAAAATTTCACAACCACTGGTGCTTCTTCTATCACAAACACTTCCTACCTAATTAGCATCTGTATATTCTATCAAAGTGAAATATTCACTTGTAAGATACCAAAGTCTATATTCAATTGTGCTCTTGATGTATCTAAAGATCATTTTCACTACATTGACATGTGAATATTTAGGAGAAACCTAAAATATAGAAACCATGTACACTTCTTACATGATATTTAGTCTTGATGCAATTAGGTAAAGTAAGATACCTATCATTGATCTGTATATTGTGTGATTTACATCAAGGGACTCCTCTTTGCTCAACTTACATCCAATTATCATGGGAGTAATAATTGGTTTGCTATCTTCCATTCCAAATTTCTTGATCATTTCCTTTACATAGTTTGGGATATAAATATCCCTTCATCAATTTATGATATTTGTAGACCAAGGAAGAAATAAAGTTATATCATAAATATCTAAAACTCACTTTGCATTTGTGTTGAAAATTCTTTGCACATTTTTTTATTGCTACCACCAAAGATGATGTCATCTACATAAAAAACAATCAACATATGCTCACCTTCTAATTTGAAGAACAGATTCCTATCTACACGTCCTTTGTTAAAACCTTGTTATAGATTCTGGTCTAATCTTGAATACCATGCTCTAGGTGCCTATTTTAGACCATACAATGCTTTATTCAGTCTATACACATAATCTACTTCCTCTGACAACTGAAAACCTTCTAGTTGTTCTATGTAGACTTCCTCTTCTAGGTTCCAAATGAAGAAAGCTAACTTAACATCCATTTGATAGACTTTGAACTTCTTGTAAATAGAGAATGCTAGAAACATTCTTATGGATTCCAATCTAACAACTAGAGCAAAATTTTCCTCAAAATCTATGCCTTCAACTTGTGCATATCCTTTTCACACCAATCTTTCTTTATTCCTCATAATAGCTCCATCTTCATTAAGTTTGTTTCTATAGACCCATTTTGTACCTATCACATTATTATTTGAGGGTCTTGGGATTAATTTCTAATTTTTGTTATTTTCAATTTGGATCAGTTCTTCTTCCATGGAACTTAGCCAATTCTCATCCTTATTGGGCTCAACATAGATTTTAGGATTAATTTCAAACATTAGAGCAAAACTTACTCCTTGTTTATTACAAATACTCTCCTTGTTTGAACTCCTTCATCCTTATTTACAATTATCTACTCTTTAGGATGATCCTTTTGAAAAATCTTGGAGGTGCTTTTTCATTCATTTCCTCAGCCTCTTCATTATTTGCTTCTTCAATACTGATTTCCTTGTCAAGTTCAACATGTTTCAATCCCTCTTCAACCTTGACATTGATGATTTCTACTATATTGTGTAACCTTTTATTATAGAATACATAGGATTTTCTTTGAGTGGAATAACTAATAAATATTCCTTCATCACATCTTGATTCAAAGCTTCCTAACTTGTCCTCTTTTCTCCTAATGTATCATTTGCTTCCAAACACTCTGAAGTACTTAATAGAGTAGGATTTACATACCATAGCTTATATGGAGTTTTATCACTATTTAACCTTAGCTAAACTATGTCCAAGATGTATATTACTATTTGGACTACTTTTATTTAGTATCCATTAGGTAACTTGGCCTCTTTTAGCATTGTTCTGGCCATCTCCTTGAATGCCCTATTCTTTCTCTCAACTACTCCATTCTACTTTGGAGTCCTTACTGCAAAGTAATGCCTTTTCATCTCATGTTTCTCACAATACTATATGAACTCATTTGAGGTGAATTATCCACCTTTATTATATTTTAATCATTTGATATTTCATCCAATCTCATTTTATACCATGGCTCTAAAGATATTGAATATCTCAAATGTTTGTGACTTGTCCTTCAAAATAGTTACCCATGTCATTCTTGAGTAATAATCTACAAATAACATGAAGTGTTTCTCTCCTTTAGATCTTCTTGTCTTAGTAAGACCAAAAATATCAGTATGAACTAATTGTAAAGGCTTTGTAGTTACATACTCCTTTGTTTAAAATTTGACCCTTGTTTGCTTGCCTAGTTAACATTCCTTACAAGTAGTGTCTGCAGGTTTGGTTATCTTGGGCATGTGTTTTACACACTTATTTGAGCTCACTTTAAATAGGTTATCAAATTTAACATGACCCATTCTTATATGCCATAACCAACTCTCATCAATATTTACTATTAGGCAGATATCACCATTTACTTCAACAAGATTATAGATATTGCTTTTAGTCCTTTTCCCATCTGCAACTATTCTACCAGATCTCTTTAACTTGTAACCTTCTACATCAAAGGTGACCTTATATCCATTGTCACACATTTGATCCTTGGCATGGAGTGCATTTTGAGAAATCATGCATTGGTTCTTCACTCTCTACACATCCTTAGGCTTATTATATGGCTTCTTTTCAAAAACTTGTGAACCTTTGTTCATACGGGGAGACATGCCTTTATTTACATTGTGTGTTTTTGATCTTATAAATCTAGTTCTACAATGTTTATCTATGTGACCAAAATTATTATAATTATAACACATTACATTTGTATCTAACAAGGGTTAAAATGAATTTTTAATGACAAAATTAGTTCTCCTTGTAGGTAAAACTCTACAATTACTAGACTTATGACCAAAATTATTACAATTATAACAATAAATATAGAAAGATGAGGAATACCTAGTCATAGAATTTATTGGTGTAGAATGACGATCTCTTCTAAACTCTAGCTTCTTCAAGTCTCTCACTTTTATGTATCAATATACATTAAATACCTTTGTCTTCTTTTCTTTAGGATTCTTTTTAGGTTCTACTTTCTTCACATCAGATGTGTTTGAGTTTGTCTTTATGTCCTTGCAAACTTTCTCTTTCTTTACTCCTTCGACTTTGAAGTTTTCATATATATCATAAGATGTACTAGTAGTGTAAATATTTCCCTTTTCATAACTAAGACCTTATCTCTCTTTTGAGGGATTTTGAGATTTGATCAGTTCATCAAGAATATTTGATCCTCCTTTCAACTTTAAAATTTTGTCTAGTTGACCTTTAGCCTTCTTAATCTCTTTTCTCAAGGCCATTATCTCTAATTCAAGCTTCATACATTCATCAAATTTAGATTATAGTTCAATTTTGACTATATATTATATTCTCTTGGCCTCTTTAACTTGTGTCTTTAGGCTCACTACCATTTAGTCAAATTTCTCAAGACTTTTGGACATTTTATCAAATTCCTTTTATCTAAGCTTCTTCTATTTTGATTTTTCTTTTCTCAGCTTGTCAAATTATTATAAATCATAGATGATCTCACACTCTAGATCCACTTCTCCTTCTTATTAATTTTATTCTTCAACTTCTTGATCCATAAAATTTTATTATATTATCATGAATATGACTTCTTTTTCCTTAGCTACAAAAGCACATTCATGATCATCATTAGAACTATCATTTTCATCCATTAATTCACTGTCTTCTTTTGTGTATAGAACTTTCTTATTCTTGATTAAGTTCTTATTATTAGGATATTAGGGTTTTAAACTTTTTCTACTCTCTAATTTATTAGAGTTATCCTTTTTAGTATCGGGGCATTTAGTATAAAAATATCCTACTTCACCATAGTTAAAGCATTTGAAGGGTAACTTACCTCTATACTTTCCAGATCCTCTCTTTAATATTATTAAAAATTTATCTTCTTCATTATTATCCTAAGATCTAAATGAGGATGCTTATACTTTTATGTACTTGTCAACTTTGAATGCAACTTCTATCTTGAAGATGTCTACCTCTCCCATTCTCATCTCATAGGCTTTGAAGATTCCATGCAACTCTTGATTCCTTTATTTAATATATTTTAGAATCATATATCGATGAAAAATATATAAGACCTTTTTCAAAATGATTGGTTATTTCATCTCTTCTCCAAGGCCTCTGATTGCATTTACTGTTTCATCTACCTTGAGGAGGTAGTCTGAAATATTTTATTCTTCAATCATTTTAAGACTTTTAAATATACCTATGTATGTTTGCATCTTGACCTAATTTACCTTGTCATATCCTTCATATATTCTCTTCAATTTTTTTTTGGATATATTATGCATTTTGATAATGCATCACTTTGACAAACTTTGAGTTTGACAATCCATAGGGAATATCATTATTTACCTTGGCATTATTCTCATATGCCTTATTAGTAGCTTGATCAATAGGAGTTATAGTAGGGGCTGTATATCCATTTACCACTGACATCCATACATCAAACCATAATGAGGATAGATATGCTTCTATTCTTATGATCCAAAATACATAGTTAGATCCATTAAAGAGAGGTGCTTTTTTGATGTAGATCCTTCTTGACTAGCCATTTATGTTTATAGATCCAAGATATACTTAAGTTTATTAAGATTATTTTAAGGAACCTAGATCTAATACCAATTGTTAGAACATAACCTTATACTGAGAGGGGGGAGAATCAATATATCAATCAAAACTAGTCCTTTAATACCTTTTAGAATAGATTAAAATATACATGTAGATCAAATCAAATATATAGAGATCACATAAACATAAATACACATGACACAATATTTATACATGGAAAACCCAAAGGGAAAAACCTTAGTGAGAATAGTTACTAGAAACTACTATTCTCATATAGCCTCATAATTAGAAGTCTCATTGACAAACCTCACTGGCTACACTTTTAAGGACACTAATCTTAAGGAGATACCAATCTCCAATCTGAGTACCAACTCAGCTTATCTGATGGCACCAACCTATTAGACTCTTTATGAAGTTACAACTCCAATTTATAAAATAGATTCATACATGAATCCAAATCTCTATTTTTTATTATAGATCTAGTATGCAACTGATTATACTCTACACATTCCCTTTGTGCCTTTATTTCTCTCTACTCCTCTATCTCTATGTCTAGATATGTATCTATTCAACACACTTCATCTCTCTCTAAATCTACTCCTCTGTGTCTTTATATTTTCTATTTGACATAATTCAATTATCTTTATCCATAATTTACCTTTGTACTAAATATCATATATATATATAAATAATTGATCTAGGGTTCCATATATTCTATGTGTTTACACTTGAACTGTAATACATCATACCAATTCTGGACTTTAGTTCATGAACAATAAGTTTCCCGCATATTGATTCCATGAATCACCACCATAATTTCCTTGTCTCATTACTATATATAGCTTTTGTTGGACTCTATTTTTTATGCACATGATCATTAATATAGATTTAATTAGTTAGATCAATCAATATCATTAACTATTTCAAGATATATGGCTTACATGAAAGTTCCTGCATGTTCCACTAATTGACCATTAGTCTAAACATAACTTTAAATATTAGTTATTTATCTTGTGCTTGGCACCATGATCTAATGGTCTATATTTAAATTTCTCAACTTTAAAATGCATCCATTGGATCACATTCTGATAGGCTCATGATATCCATTCATTATTTATACACATTCAAACTTTAACTTTATCAAATTTAAAACATGTTTGTTGATATTCCTAATCTAACCTTCCATGTTCCATTAGATATTTAAAGATGCATGTTTTTTATCTTTATCTAGATGTTAAACATTGACCACTTGTCTTTATCTTATTACATCCTAAGCCTTTAAAATGTTTATGCTATGTCAATATTTTCCAACATGCTTAGTCTTTAACTCACCACTATCTCATTAAATATTGAGAAATTAATCTCATATAAGTCAACTCACTCCATTGGATCTCCTTTATATCATCATTTGGTCACCATCATATCTTATGACAAGTTTGATCATTAACTCTGACAAGCTTACGCTTATTGGGTCTCTATCTGATAAGCTCTATAAATGTGACACTTGTTGTTAGTGCATGCATTTTTCACATTGCTATTAGTTCCTACTATTTATACACTTATCCTCCTTACATTAATCATTAATTATTTGAATTTAAAGTACACTGTAGATTGACTAAGTAAGCTTTGTGATTGTGACACTTGTCACTTGTGCATTTACTCAAAGGACCTTTTGATAATTTGACTTCACTGCACTTAATTGGATTGTCTGTATATGATGAATTGATGGTCATTGATCAAGATGGGATATAATATAAATTCTAAGACTTAGTAAATATTAAGTCCTTTGATCATTGCTCAAGCTGGTAATTACTAGGTTGAGGGGCTAGTTTCACAATGCTAACAAAGGATTAAGTTATAGCTTAAGTTACTAGGTCCAGGGTATTTCCAATTAACATAGAAATAGAAGGTGCCTATTGATGCCATGACTTAAACCATTAGGTTTTAACTGAGAAACCCTATTTTTTTTATAGTAAAGATAATTTGATTTTGAGCTCATTCCTTCTCATTTGAACCTATATATCACATATTCAAGATGCTCATGAAAAATCCATAATAGATATTATATATATTTACTTTGCAAATGTATATAAATGATCTTTTTAAAAGCATGACAAATTTACAAAACTTTTTGTAGATTTTGTCTAAGTATGGAGACCATTTCAACATGCCTGAAAGGCTAACTTTGCACCTACATAAATTTTGTTGCACTTAGTTGTATGACCTACAAATTAGTGCATATGTTCCTCTTACATAGGAGATTTTATCCATATATCCGTTTTGTCCTAGATCCTTTATATATACAATATATGAAATTATCAAAGTGCCTACTTATCTTTATCTTATAACTTGGAAATTTAACTAAGTGTTGGAAAACACTATCAAAATGTCCTAGAGCCCTAATTTTCTCAAGCATATATTTTGGCATGCTATATCACGTGAGTTGGGATTTAGTACATATATACTAGGCATGAAAATGAATAAGCCCATTCGATCATTTTATCCTCAATCCACCATATGTGTAAATGTTAACCTCATGAATATGCTTACTTGGCTCTATTAAACCCTTTTGAAAATTTGGCCAAGTATTAGAACTTAGTGATTTTTATCTGAGTAGCCAACTTTGCATGCCCATATCTTCAACTATGCTTTCTCTCATGATACCAAATCTAGAGCATAACAACTAGGGACTAGTGTGATCACAACCATGTGACCAGCTCCCACATACTCATTCACATGTAATAATGGTGACATCATCAAAATGTCTTATCATCTTTTCCTATCATAGACCCAAATTGTCTAGATGATCAATATGAATAACTATATGGATTCTAATCATTAATACAAACATTCCAATCATTCTTGACCTTTGATAGGATCATCGTGTTAATTATATTCATCCTTGAGCATTAAAGACATGCTCATAATGCCCATTTTGTCATCAATGATAATCATATTTACAATAATGTAGAGATTTTAAATCTGATAAGAACTCTAAGGAAGTTCAATCTAAGAAGGATATTTATAATAAAATATCAACTCAAAACACATATTCAGCTATTCCTAAAGACACGTACAGTTACAATACTATATATTATGAGCAAGGTAAGTAGGTTGAGATGTTAGTCAAGGATATTAGGGATAGTTGAAACCTTTTAGGAGATTTAATAAATTCAAAAAACTATATTATCAATCCTAATAAGCATGGGAATTTTATTTAACATAAAAACAAAGTCAAAAGGGGAAGCTACAATTTACTTGTTCTTAATAGCCCTTGCTTAAATTGAAGGATGCTAAGGACTATAATCATGTTGAGAAGAATGAGGTACATTTTAGGGTGGTTTATGCATGACCTAACACTCATACCCCATTCATACCTTTCTATGAAGATGAAATATCCAAGACATAGATTGGATAATTGAAGCTTAAGAAAATCTTACAGATACAATCAATGCCTAAAAACTAGTCCTTAAGGAGTTTACGGTGTTAGAATCTATATAGGTGTGATCATGAATTTAAACTTGGTAAAATTAGTTATTTTGAATGTATATAACTATTCATTCTATTCAAAAGGTCATGTCAATATTGAAAAATGTCACTATTCTATCACAGAGCTTCCCTAGTTTGTTGACAGTCATTGGAGACCAAATAGGCTAGTTAGAGGTTTGAAGAATAGGAAGATAATTTAGACTTAATAAAGGAGTTTTGAAAAAATAATAAATGAGGATAGTGTCCTTATCTTATCGACAGGGTTTATGACACTTATTTTTTAATTTAAAATGCCCTTGAGGGCTAGCTAAGGAAGATAAACCTAAAATAGGTATGTGTGTCAGCTAAAGATCTTTACTTATTTTAAGGTTTGCTTGAAGTTGTATGAAATTTTAAGATATGTTTCAAATATTTTATAATGTAATATGATGATGATAATATCAAGTTATATGGGCTAAGGTATCAAACTTAGGTTCTAAGGCTATATAGGCTTAATTGTTAAGAAACCCTAAGGGAGATGAGGGTATGTAGGCAACAGATGTGGAATAATGTTTTAGGTAAGAGAGGGTGGAGTTATAAATCCATAAATTAATTAATAAAATGATATAATAAACCATTTATACCTCACACTATCCGAAGCATCCATACTTAATAGTCTTGGTAATGTAACCTTATAGGCAACCTCATGAGGTGATGAAGAGATAAGGGGTTATGGGTAGTTAGAGAAATTATAGAGGTTGATAATTAGGTAATAATGGAATAAAATATGATTATTTTTAACCCCAAACTAACCTATAGGTTCTTGAGACCTCCAAAACTTGGTTCAAGCCTTCTAGGCCTAGAAACTAGTTTTGAGGCTTAGAAGACCCATACCATAATGGAAGTATAAGTATACTTTCTTAAGAAAGAGAACTTATTTAAAAGGTGTGATAAGTTGTTTTAGGTTTTATTATAGGTATTTAAATCATAATAAATTATGTGTGAGGTCCATTTTAGTTTTGAAGACCTATTTAAACTATGCAATCCAGGCAGCCAGTTTGACACCTCTGTTTAGATGCTTATATTCTTCACCACTAAAAGTTTTGGACCAAATAATATTATAATTATTTTAATACCCATATTTGATTTAGATCCATTGAATATATATTTTTTTTATGGTAACATGTTTATGAATCATTACTAAGACTATAAGTAGGTCTAGAATGCATGTAGAGAGCTCATAGTTCACTTCTTTATGTATGTATCTTGACAGAATTTTTTCATGGGAACCCAAGATTATAAATAAAGTTAAAGGATTATATGGACTAAAGATACATGTAAATATTTTATATTTTATAGGTCCATACTTTATGAAGCATCATTATGATGGTGGACCTCTAAAACTCTCCCTAAACCCTACTACAGACTAGTATTGAGAAAAGTGATGATTATTGCACCCAAACACCAATGAATCACCATATAAACACTTGAACAATAAATTAAACTCAAATAATTTCCTAACCATGGTACCTTGTTTTAAAGAACTATGTATACCTATCAAAAAAGAGTGTTTTTTTTTTGGGGGGGGGAGTAAAAAGAGAGGTACACAGTAGTTTAAAATGATGCCAGTAATTAGATATGTTTGTTTGGAAATTGTTTCACCTTATTAATGTATTTTATGTCTAATTATATACCTATAAATTCATATATTGTTCTTTTCTAATCCCTCAATCTATAGAAGTGAAAGACAATGTGACCTAGTCACCTAGTGTGGAAAGTTTATGAGCATGAACTACTCAAAGATACCTAAGTTATGATTTGAGGCATTGATTAAAGCCTAAAAATAAATTTTTCATTGGTTCTCAAGGTTTTATATAGTTTTTTTTATGGCCATAAAATGCATATAGGTAGGCTATTAGGCCTAATTGGCCTAATGGACCTACTTTGTCAATAAGGAGCCATAAAATTTGTTGTAAAGGGATGATTAATGAGTTAATGTAGAGTCATAAATGAATAAATAATACTTAAGTGGAAACTAAAGCATATTACATGGCCTTAATGGAGGAAATATTCATTATTTTAACTTGGTCTTATACTCAAAAGAAAGAGAGGTTATTATACGCTTATGATAGCCTAATGACACCTCATCAATGTGTAACTACCAGTGCATATCATTCTTCAATATGAGGTTGAAAAAATAAACCATATCCTCCACCACCTCATTTCAATTCCCAATATCTCATTCAAAGATCATGAAAGAGCATCAAACATGAAGAGATTTTTTGAGGGCTATTTGTAACTATTTGTAACTAAAGTAATATATGAGTTAAAGATAGTCATGGATAATATTTTCCCTCTCTCCTCCACATAACTCTCCTTATTTATCTCTTCATGTAATTTTATTTATTCAAGATTGAAGGCCATGTTTAATATCCCTCACTTAGGTATGAGGAAACTCTTTTAGGTTTTGTACTTGATAGACCTATTGGATTAATAAATAAATTATTGTAGCTTATCCATTATTGGCTTATAGTGTGTTTATTATATGTGTATAAGTGGTATAAATATTACCTTAGTATCTCCTTGTCACACCTATATGATGATTAGTTTTTTAATTCAAGTTGTGTGAAGTGTCAAAGTTTGTTGATCATGTTCAGAGTGTAATCTAGATGAAAATGCCTCAAGAGAAACCTCTTATCCTTCACCTCCAAGTTATAGTCACTCATCAGGAATTTCATATGAAAAATCACTACTTAGGAGCTTTGGAGATAATGTTTTAGTCTATTTCTAGTTCATTAGTGTTGTAGGAAGCCAAGATTGAGTGGATAAGCAATATAGGTTCATCACCATCCCTTAGATTAGGTTCATATTCTATATTTTATATCCCTTTTAACCCCCAAAGCAAGTATGTTTTAGTAAATTAAGGATAAGTGATTTACAAAGGGAGATATCCCCATAATATAGAGGTTTGGTCTAGTTATCAGGTCACCCACAACCTTTAGACCATTCTTATGTTAGTCTAGGTTGAAGTAATATTTAACACTCTACTTCATAGGGTACAACTTGGGTTGATAACAATTAGGAATAGTTTGTATCCATTTTTTTTTTTGAATTTGTATCAATGAGAAAAATGTGTGAAAACATATATAGGCATGTATATTTATGGCATGTAGTGGCTTATAAAATATATAATTAGAAATCAACATAAATTGAAACTTTAAATAGTCCAAAAAATATTAAAAAACATGTATTTGGAAAGAACAAAGAGTGATCATCATCGTGGTAATAATTTTATTAATGTTCTCTTTTAAATTCATAGTTTATTTAGGTATGGAAGTTGAATTTTGTTATTTTCTATAAAATTTTTAGATTTGGTTGTGTGTTGATAGGTCCAAACCTTTGGCTTGGGAATCCAACCCATTTTTGATTCAAAAGACTTGGTTTCTAAATTTAAACTTAATATAACATGTACATGTTATCTTTCCATAGCATAAAAAAACAAATTTTGACTACTTTTATATGTTTACACTTATCTATTTACTATGATATATATATATATATATATATATATATATATATATATATAGTTCACGTTTAAACTTATGTTGTTCACATTTATAATTTTTATCTTTTGGTTTAAAGTGGAGTGTGTCATGAATTACACTACCAAAAAAAGGACATCATAGATAAAGTGATGAAATTTTGGTGATTTTATTCCTACAATCATAAATTCAAATATATAGAAGATGATTTAGGGTTAATCATTCCTAGTTTCATTATAAAATGAATGAACTACTTGATTATTTTAATGGTGGAGGAAATTACAATCAATTAAAACCCCTTGGACACAATTTCATGTATATGATGTGAATTAAGTCTAAATTATCTTATATTGAGTGAATTGGTGAAATTAGTGAAACAATTTGAGTGGAATTCAACCTCATAAACATAATTTTGACTATAAAGGATTTAATTTTGGCCTACCAACCCAATGTCATAACTAAATAAGCCAAATAATCCAATGGTTGAATCTAAAGGCAATTGGAGCTAATTTAATCCCTTAAACATAAGTTCAAAACTATAAAATGTGATTTGGGGATTGACTGGTTCCAATTATATCAATTAATGAAGTAAATAATAATTTGGTTCAATGACATATGCAAGTTTGACATGTATAGGATGTGGTTTTGGGTTCAATAAACTCGAATGTCATCATATAATAAATGAAATAGTTATTTGGTTCAATTTTGGAGATAATTAGGGTAAATATGAGGCCCTTGAACCTAATTACAACTATATAATGTGATTTGTGGCTAATTTGGCCTTGATTTCATCTTAAATTGAGTTAATTAGTCAAATGGTGTAATTAGTGACATGATTTTTAAAATTTTGAGCCATAATAACCTATTTTAAATTGTATATAATGTGATTTGGAGTGAAACTAACCTTAATGTCATCATATAAAGAATTAAATAGTCAATTATTTCAATCAAAGAGGATTTTCAAGCTAATTTGAGCTCTTTTAGCCTAACTATAAGAAAACTAAATAAACACAGGCTATACTGTTTATTCTCCTTTTAGCATATCAATTTCAAGGGATCTTATCCAATAAGGACAAAAATGAAAATAATTTAAAATGTGTATTTTGTGTGATCAATGTTAGACAACTAGGAAATCATATTATAAATCTGTAAGGGAAAAAGGAGAAAGGATGATTATTCATTCTTCATTTCATTAGATTTAAGCTTGAAAAAAAAGTTTAGGTAAGTTCATGTAAGTGTAATGAATAATTGTCACATAAATAACCTTGTTGGGTATTTTAGGTTAGTGATTTATCTAATCTAATTGTCTAAAATGAGTTTTAAATTTAAAAAAGAGTGATGCAATGAAGCATTATTATGTCCATGTTTAAAGGGATAGATTGGAAGTGCATTTGATTTTTAAAAATGTTCATGGATTGAGAATGAGTGATGGATTGCAAAAGCATGTTTCATAATCTTAAATTCAATCACAATGACACACTATCACTATAAATGTTTTATATGTAAGAAATGGATAATAAAAAATAATGAAAGGAAACCTACACTAGTATTTCTAAGGGATGAATTGGTCCAACTATCTCACCTCACAAGTGGTCATGAGGATGATATTTAGTCAACATTTTCTCTATTAATTATTTATTGTAGAATAAAGTGTTATATTTTTTTATGATATAAGAGATTGGTTCAAAGATAGAATCTTTTTTTAATTATAAGAGTAAGATATATATACCTTAGAAGCAATATTCATACCATATTAGTCGATTGTTACAACCCTAAACCTAAATGTAATACTCAGACCCCATTTTATAAAATATGTAAACATGAAGGTAATTGGGGCCAAATTAACCCAATTAACCTAACTATGAGTCTAGGATGTGACTTTGGGATAAATTAGTCCATATTTCCCAATATATTGAGCCATTTAGTCTATTTTTAAAATTAGTGATGCAAGTTCCAAATGAAATTGAACCATGTGAACCTAAATTTATCTATACATGATGTAATTTTTAGGGTAAATTGACCCTAATATCATAAAATAATAATAATAATAATAATCCATTAATTTAATCATGAAGGAAATTGGGGTCAATTTGAGCCCCTTCAACCTAACTACAAGAATGAGACATGATTTAGGGTTAAATTAGGTTCGATTCTATTATGAATTGATCTAATTAGTTAATTGGTGAAATTAGGGATATGATTTGGAAAAAATTGAGCCATGTAAACTTAATTTATGGATCAATATATTATTATATAGGATTTAACATATGATTTAATCAACCCTAATTTTATGACAAATGTAAACATGATGGTGATTGTGGCCAATACGAACCCCCTGAACTTTACTATGAGTCTATAATTTGATTAAAAGGGATAAATTATCTCTTGTTTCCAAACATTTTTATCCAATTAGTCCATTTTTGTAATGATTGTTGTAAGTTGGATGAAATTGAGCACAATGAACCTAAATTTTACTATATGGAGGTAATTTTGGGGTCAATTGACCGTAATATCATAACAAAATAAAGAAGAAAGTACACCAATTTAATATATAATTACATAGACATAATATATTTAAATAATATACATTATAATGCACACATGCTATAATTTATATGTGTTATTATCTTAAAATACACCACATCATTGTCCAATATTTGTTTTTTAATATTTCTAATCCCACAGACAATCTTTGCATCATTATGCATTTTCCATGGTGAAGATAAGAGGAATAAAATTATTCTTTGGGTCCTCCACCATCAAAAGGAATAAAATTATTATTTTCCTAGTCATGGGTGGTGGATCTAATTCAAAAAAGAGGAAGAAGTTAAAGTGTAAAACAATGAAGTAACTAGAATAGTTGAGAGAAAAAAAGCTATGAATGCACATATTTCACTTGAGACAAAGTATAAACACTATCCCTAATGAGGAAAATGTTGTAGGTAATGATGAAATTGATAATAATTAATTTAATAATAATGATGAATATTACCTATAAGTCCAAATTGTGTTACAATTCCACATTAAAAGTATAAAGTTTTTGATTTTGTTGATGATGAATATTTTCATGATGATTTAACCCCTATCAATGAAGAAAATTTCATGGAAACACATAATGATGAAATTAACAATGAAGAAAATTCCATACCATAAATAAATAATAAAACTAACAATGAATAAACTAGTAGTGAACATAATGATTCTGAAACACCCTCTCAATGAATTACACCATTAAAAACACCTCCAAAGGTTGGGTGTATAAAAGGTAAGTACTTAATTGAAATCGACAAAAATATTTTGAAACTAATGCATAATAAAATATCTAAGCACCATTCAAGAGGACTAGATGAATTAATTTGGGATAATTTATTTGATAAATTATATTTTGTTAGTAAAAAATGTCAAGTATTTGTTTCATTGATGAAATTGATTAAGATGAGACCTACAATGTAGACCCTAAGACTAAGAAAATCTAACATGGATGATGAAAAAAATGAAATTATTGAAAATATACATGATGCATATCATCTTGAAATCTCTAAATCATACAATAAATATTGTAATGTTTCCCAGTGAATAATTATAACTTGTGTAGTAAGTGGTAAAATAGGTAAAAAATGATTGATTTGAAAAACTAGACAAGCACTAGACATAAATAGAAAAAAATTAATGAAAGTAATTGGAAGACACCAAAGACTTAATGATGCCAATACCATTGAGGTCTAGGAATTTTTTGGTAGACTTTCATGAAAGGACAAGGTTATAGCCAGTGCTCTCAAAGATATACTTGCATAATTTTAGAAAGACAATGCAAGAGTTTCACCCAATACAGGAGATGTAGTTAAAAAAGAGTTGGTTCTCATAACCACGAACTGTATTCAAAAAAATTCTTGGATATGATCCAAACATAATTTTAATATTTTTTTTGGGGAAAATATACACAAATTTTTAATAGTCAAAAATATTTTGAGATGGACAAACCATTTTATGTAAAAATAAATCACACATGCAGAACTTTTTATTATAGGAAACATGTTGAATTTTCAATATGCTATGATATTTTTTACCATATATAGTGTACTTTGCATACTGATAACATTTTTTAGGAATTTGGCATAGAATTTTCACCAAAATCAGTTAGGGAATTTATTCCAACCATTTTTTTGTGAAAGACCAAATGGATAATTATTTTATAATAAAACATGTTTAGATGGAAATTGTAACATTTGTGGTGGATTTACAATATTAATAAATTATATTTATGAAGAGAGTACAAGTGAAATTCTATATGAATTAGTTGGTTTTAGTAAATAAAAATATGTGACTTATCAATTATAAGACGACAAAGAATCTAAAAGGTGTGAGCTTTTTATAAAATAGATACCTATTTTAGAATTTATGATAAAATTTAGGGAAGAAATTTTTTTATGAGTATGTAAGGCACACACATAGAGCTAAATGTTTGGATGAACATTTCAAGATAAGAAAAGACACATTATCACTTGGTTCTATTATTTTAGTATTTGACTTTGCTAAGAAATACACATTAAAACCATAAATAGAAGTTTAGTCATAGTATTACAACTCAATACAGATTGCCATATGAATGAATATAACATTCAGACATGCACTTGATAGTACATAACAAGATAAAAATATTAATGGAGTACCATATATATGTTAGTGATGATTTATCACATTGTACAAAGTACATACAAGGTTATTTTAAAAATTTATATGAATAGTTGACTGAGAGAAACATTAATTTTAATCAACATTACATTTGATCAAACAATTAAACATCATAATTTAAGAATGCATGGATATTTTACTAGTTGAGTAGGATACACAATACCACTGTTGTAGAACATATTTAGTGTTTCACTAGGGTTGGCCATGGAAAAGGAGAGCATGATGGTGCTAGATCATGTGTAAAAAGAGTTATTGCAATAGAGGAGTTAAAGTTCAAACATGGTGTTATTTTGACTAATGGAAAATCATTGTTGAATGGTGTAATGACAAAATGAGATATGGTTCTCAATAAAATTCTATTGTTGTAATATATTTCTAATCAATGGAGGAATAAAACTTGGAAAAGTATGAGGATTTTATGGCTATAATGGGATAAAATGAGCTCCACTCATTTCATAGCTCAAATTCATGTTATTGGACTATTCATAGGAAACACTTAACATTTTTTTATTATGCATGCATGGACTCTATTTGGAATGAGTATGATTCAAAAGAGTGGTTGGATGAATGGATCTGTAGACCTATAATTCCAATCAACACATATCAGGTTCCACCAATATTATAACTTATAGATATGACATTGTCACATGACTTTGACCATGTATCTAATCTAGTGAAAATAGGTAGAATATTAATAATTATTTACTATTTATTCTCATTATCTCTTTTGAAATTTTAATTAAAAGGGAATAAATTAATTTATTTATTCTCATTATCTACCTTGATACATGGCATGTTTTTGTAAATATTACTGACAAGGATAATGAAGAGGAAACACATTACTATACATGTTGGTGTGTAGATAAAAATAAAAAATTGAATTCCCTAGTCATAGATGGATAAAACATTTACTATCCCATTGGATTTGTGGTTGTCACTAGAACATGACTTTGATGATATCCTATAAAAAAATTAGATGTATGGTTGTTTAAAGACTTTGAAACACATAGGAAGATAGTACACTATTCAAATTTTATTATTGCAAAAAATATTTAATTGGTAAATTATCATGGGAGGCCATTAAATAAGAATATATATAAAGTTTTTGATTCATACCATTAAGGTATTCTTCCTAATATTAATATTAGAGTAGATCTTAGTGGTTTGTTCGATTGAAATTCCAAGGTATGTTGATTTGTTAAATGTAGATGTATTTAATTCTACCAAATTTTATAGATTTTGTAGGTAGTACATATAAATTTCATTTTTAATTACATATAAACAATTTTTTGTAGGTTAGTGGTGCTAAATAATCTTCCACCTTCACATGATTGGAAATATTAGTAAAGAAATTCATACTCTTGAAGCTAAAACATAGTATTATATAATGGGTGTTCTTAAGGATGTTCTTAAGTAAATAACTTCATAGTATTAGCACTCAATCATTACATAAAGGGTGTTCTTAAGGATATAATGGGTGGTGGGTCTCTCAATCAGGCATTATGGGAGGCAAAAACTTAGTCTTATATGTTATACACTACCATATATGTTTTGTAAGTGTTATTTTTGACCCATGAATCCCTAGAGGTAGAGTTCTCTAGCTACAACTTCAACTTTAATGACATTTGTTGTCAGTGTTTCCATGCTCCTGAATAATAGTAAAAATATGCATATGAAAGGAGTTAGACATCATGGTCATGGGATCACATATAATTTTCATATTTAAATGTGTTATAAGTGATATAAGTATAGTTAGAGGTCTCAAATTTAGAAATATTAGTTGGAGGATAAGAACTTGTCTCTTCACTGCAAAAAAGTTACATTTAGGACTTGTTATCGCAAATTATGACATGGATTGGTATTTAAGGTTCCATAAAAATGATCCAAGGTGAAAATATAGGTATTTTAAATTCATATTAAATTTATTTTGGTTCATGCCAAATATTTATGATTTACAAATCACACACCTAAAGATAGGATAAAAACTGCATTTTTCTTGTATTGGGAAGAACATTCTTGAGGCTAGAATGGATGGTGGGTCTCTTGATTAGATGTGAATAGAGGCCAATAACCTAGTAATATATGTTATCTACCACCCCAGATGTGTTTTAAGTGCTATTTTTTAGCCATGAATCATCGAAGGTGGAGTTCTCTAACTACAACTTTAACTTTGATAACATTTATTTTTAGTGTTTCCATGCTCCTGAAAAGTAGTGAAAACATGCATCCAGGTGGATTTGGATGTATTTTTTATAGGATAACGTGGAATATTTATTTACAAATGTGTTTCAAGTGACATATATACAACTAGAAGTCCCATAGTTGGAAACATTAGTTAGAGGACAAGAACTTATCTCTTCACTACAAAAACATTGTATTTCAAGATCCATCATTGAAACTTATGCCATGGATTGGTCCTAAAGGTTATATAAATGTGACTTAGGATTAAATTATATGTAATAAACATTAAATTTATGGTTATTATTATTTTTACCAATGATTTATATTTTATATTTTATGTTTCCTGAAGTTAAGCTAAAAAGGTACATTTTTCTTATATTGGGAAGGGCATACTTGAGGCTAGTATGGGTGGTGGATATCTTGATCAAGAGTGATCATAGGTTAATAAAATAATAATAAACATTATATACCACACTATATGTGTTTTAAATTCTATTTTCAATCCATGAAGCATTAGAGGTGGAGTTATCCAATTACAACTTCAACTTTGACAACATTTGTTATCAGTGTTTCCACACTCCTAAAAAGTAGTCAAAACATGCCTCTAGGTGGATTTAGATGTGGTGATAGTGGTAAAACATGTAATTTTACTATCTATATGTGTTACAAGTTATGTAATTATATTTGGAGGTCCTAGGGATGTAAATTATAGTTGGAGGACAAGAATTTGTCTCTTCACTATAAAAATGTTGCATTTCAAGACCTGTCACTGTAACTAGTGCCATAGATTGGTCCTAAAAGTTACATATACATGATATTAGGTGAAATTATAGGGGTTCAAAACAAAGTGAGGATTATTCTAGTTCATTATAATAATATATGATTTTTTATTTTACACACACCTAAAGTTAGGCTAAAATTTTGTATTTTTCTTATATTGGAAATAACATTCTTGAGGCCAAAATGGGTGGTGATTCTCTAAATCCAGCATGATAAAAGTCCAATAAATTGATCCTAAAAATTATCCGCCACATTTAACATGTCATAAGTTATAGTTTTGAGCCATGAAAAATCACTTTAGGTGGAGTTCCTCAACTGTAGCTTCGACTTTGACAACATTTGTTGTCAATATTTCCACACTCATAAAAATTAATGAAAACACATTTCCAAATGGATTTATATGTCATGATCATGGTATAATTTTTTATTTTAATATTTATACATGATATAAGTGATGTAATTTAACCTATATGTCCTAGAGGTAGAAATTCCATTTGGAGGACAAGAACTTATTTCTTCACTATAAAAAGTTACATTTCAGGACCCATCACTATAACTTGTGCCACATATTCATATCCAAGGTTATATAAAAATTATCTATATTTAAATTATATGGATTTGACATGAACATAAGGGTTATTTTATTTCATGATAAAGACTTACAATTTCTATTTTATGTACACCTAAAGTTAGGTTTAAAAACTAAATTTTTATTGTATTGGGAGGGGCATTCTTGAGTTTATAATGGGTGGTGGGTGTCTCAATTAGGCATGATGAGAGACAAAAAACCTATTATTAAATGTTATATGCCACCCATACATGTTTGAAATGCTAGTTTCGATCCATGAAGCACTAAAGGTGGAGTTATCCAATTGGAACTTCAACTTTGACAACATTTGCTGGCAGTGTTTTCATGATCCTAAGTAATGGAGCAGTTATATGATGAGAAGAGAATAAATGTACAATATGAGTGTATTGGAGAGTAATAAAAAATAGTTTATGAAGTGAAAAAAATAGTTATAACTACCAAAATATTCTAAGGCCTTAGGAGACATGAGAATTACAATATTGCACTACTTCAAAGGGCCAAAGAAGACTCTCCAAATAAAAATGAAAAGCATCTCTAAAGAGATAACATCCCAAAGGAAGATGTAGAACATAACCACTTCATCAAACTAGTACAAGTAAAATGTATAAGGTCATCAGAATAAGGTATGTAAGATATGAGTATTCCATTGTTTGTTTCAATTATACTTATAATATAAATGTGGTAGGCCTATAAATTTATTGAATTTAAAATGTGAATATCAAGTCCCAAATGATATTAAACTAGTGTAGCAAGGGTATCCACATTAAATTAAAGATAAATGGTGTATCCTGTTGTTCCCAAAATCCATCACTCATTTTTGGGGTAACATATCAACTATTTTGGTCCTGCAGGCCAAAATTCTCTCTTCCCTTCTCAAAAAATGTTTTGAGAATCCAAGTTCTTTAATTATTCAATATTTTTCACCTAAGGGAATTGTAGGTTAAATAGGTTAAACAACTTCAACAGGTGAGATCTCACAAAAAAACAAGTTCCCAACACTTAGGCAATTTCAAGGTTGGTTCAACAATGAGGTTCAACCAAAAGGTCCATCCGTAAGCTTCAATAAAAAGATTGAACCATTGAACCTTAAACCAAAAGGTTCAAAGGTTTAATAGGTCCAAAGGTTCAATGAAATCGGTAGACTTAAAAGAGTTAAGCACTTTGGCAAGTTCAAAGTTTAACCACTTCAGAAAGTTCAATAGCTTCGAAGGACTTAATGAAAAGAAGACTTTGAAGAAGAAAGATTGAACCATTGAAACATTAAAACTTGAACCAAAAGAGTTCAAAGGTTCAATGAGTTCAATAAAATTTAGTGGACTTAAAGAAAAGAAGGCTTCAAAGATTGAAGATTGAATTGTTGAACCGTTGAACCTTGAACCAAAAGAGTTAAAAGTTTAAAGGTTTAATGAGTTCAATAAAGTTTGAAATACTTAGAAAAACAAAGGATATGAAGAGCAAAGAATGAACCATTGAATTTTTGAGCAAAAAGAGTTCAAAGTTCAAAGGTTCAATGAGTTTAATAGAAAAGAAAAGGATCTAGAAAGTTTGAAGGACCAAAAGATTCAAAGAAAGATGATGAACTATTGAACCATTGAACTTTGAACCGAAATGGTTCATAGGTTCAAATGGTTCAAAGAGTTTAACCAGTTCAAGAAGTTTAAAGGTTCAAGGAAGCTTTGAGCGAAGGAAGGAAGCATAAAATTCCAGAGATAAGTTCAAAGAGAGGATTCAACCAAAGAGGCAAGGAAGTGATTGAACCAAGGATTTGATAAGACCACCCAAACCATTAAACCATTGAACTGATGCACTTCAAAGGTTCAAAGGTTCAAGGTTCAAATTAGTTTAGATGACCAAGTGACCAATGACATCCCTATAGATATCAAATTTAGGGTAATGAAATGCCCATTTATTTTCAAATATGGCACGAAACCTGAAGAACAAACTCAGGAAATAGCTGAAGAGGAAGCCAAAAGAGCCTGATAAAGGTAAGAAGATAGCTCGAGAGCTCAAATTACAATAGGAAAGAGGGAAATATATAGGAGTACTGAAATATCTATAGGGGAGTTGTTCCATTAAGTGGAACAGTCCACTAAGTAGACATCTGAGTGTGCAAACATTCAAAGGTGCAACCTATTTTTCTCCCTTTGAATAAAAGTGAGTGGACAACCACATACATATCTAGAAAATAGACCAGATGACCCATGTTAAAGAGAAGACTTTCGAGATGATTTTGCATGCCATAGTTAAAGCTGATGCCCTGTTCTAGCATGGCCCCTTGATAGAACTAAAAATGCATTCAAGGCATTGAATGCAGCATGGACCATTTTGTGAAACAAATCACCAAGTATTTCTTGGTTGCTATATATTATAATCTCTTATTTTATGCAAGGGAGATCTCTTGATTATAAAAGCAAAACTCTACCCAAATTGAAAGGCATTTCTTGAGACTTTGAGCTCAGATTGTTAATCATATTTCTTTATTTGAATGAGAAAACATGTGACCTTTCAGACTTTGTGCTATAATAGCTTGTGTTATTTAGGAAATTGTTCTTATGTCTATTTCCTAGAAGCATTCTTGTCCATTTAATTTAACAAGAAGAACTAGTGGAAGTAATCATGAAGGTGTCCTAAAGCTGACTGTGGAGAGACTTTGTGCTGCCACAATTATCTTTAACGTGTTTGTTTTTCTATTTCTATGTAAATGATCTTGGGATGACTTTTTGCCCCCATTGTCCTTATTATATTTCACTCTTTGGTAGTTGAGGTGGAGACTTTGTGCTACACCTTATTTTACTAGTTATTTCACCTTGTTGCATTTACTTATCAGTTATTTTCTAGAAAGAATTCCTACTATTTGTTGTAGACCATTTATGAAAGAAGAGAAGTGCCTTCAGCATTTTTATCAGATTTCTCCTTTGTCTGTGAACATCATCTCTAAAAAAGAGAGATAGATGGTGTTATCCTACCCTTGAATGTTATTTTCTACTTATATATATAGAAAATCCACTCTAGTAGTCAAATCATGGCAGTTCAAGGCCCTTAGAGTAACTCTTTTGGTCCACTCAATTTAAATCCACCTCTACATGAGCTACCATGCAATTCAAGGAATAGTTTCCATAAATTATTTGGTGATGGGAGAGTTCATCTTGATGAACATATTTCAGCCTTTAGCATAGCCTGTGGTGTGATAGATGTGGAGTATGAAGACGTAGTAGTCAGGTTGTTTGTGGAGACATTACAAGGTGCTAGTACAGACTAGTTCTACCATCTACAGGCTTGGTTAGTGACTGACTAGAACACTCTCAAAGCCAAATTCAAAGCCAGGTTCAAGCCTGTAGAAGATGTGCATGCCTTGCTAGCTCAACTCACAAAAATGAAGAAAGAACCTCATGAACCTATGAGGGAATTCATTGCCAAATTTGATAAGTTGAGGAATAGGATTCCTAACATTTCTCAGCCAATAGCTAAGAATCTCAAATGTTTATTCATCAACTCTCAACTGCCAAAAGTGAGTTTTTTGTTGAGATGTGCTGGCCACATAGACCTTACTATTGCTTAGGTTTTAGCCACTGAGGTTGAAGATGACCTTATCTTAGTAAGAAAGATAAGGAGAGATCCTAATAGAGGTAAATCTTTTTCATCCTCTAAATATCCATCTATAGGAACCACTGATCCAATGGTGCAAAAGCTAGAAAATGAGTTGCTAGCTCTTAGAAAGCAAATGGTGCAAAGGATGTCTACTCCTCCTTCGTACTGAGAGATACCAAGGAGGACATTCCTCAATTAGTCATATCAAGGAAATGCTGCCAAGAATCAAGGGTAACTAAATCATCTTCCTACCCCATAGGGGAAGCTTGCCATTGAAGCAACACCAGCTAATTTGGCAATTGGATATCTTGAAATAGAATCTAATTTCTCCTTCTAGCCTGAGTTGAACCCAGAATATGACACTGATCTCTTCACAGAAAACCAAAAAGAATTAGTTAGTGACTCCAATATTGGTTTCCTAAATTACTAGGATGAACCCAAAAGTAAAGGTGAAGCATTTGATGGATCATACATCATATTCACCTGGTCCTAGAACTAGTTAGCCCAACAAGTTGATAAGGAAAAAATAGAGGAGTGAGCTCAACCAACAATTTCAATTGCTAAACAGGGAACCACTCTACCTTTTCAATCAAAGGACTCGATGATCGCTAAAAACGTAAGTACATCAAGAATTCCTTCATCTTCAACTTTAAATTCATAGACCAGTACCCCCCCTAAAAACTAGAAGGATGAAATACCTTCCCCTATTCCTAATTCATTTCAGACATTTGATATAATCGCCCATGTCAAAAAAACTAAAATTCAAAAGTCTGAATTTGAATTCTTGCAATCCAACCCTGAATAGTTGGATAGATTAGTGGAATGTGTGAAGGATAAAGCAATCCCTATAGGACAAGTAATTTTGAAAGTAACCCCTGGTCCCCCCAAGAACACATCCACCCAAAATAACCTTGTCATTACTCCTCCTGCTACTCTTGGGAAGACAGAACCATTTTATGTCTCCCTATTGATAAATGGACATCAGATAAATAATTTCATCATAGACTTAGGTGCATCTAACAATGTCATGCCTACCAAAGTAGATGAGTCCCTTGGTCTCACACTGACCAAGACATTTGGGAGATGTTTATCCATGGAGAATAAGTAAGTGCCACTACTGGGACAAATCAAGGATGCCTAATTTGCATTTTCAACATTCTTGGATAAGAGAATTAAGATGATAGTCCTGGTGGCTGGCATCCTAGCCTCCTACGGCATTCTTCTTGGGTGAAATTTTTGTAAGGATGTTGGTGGTGAGTTGATCATGGACCTGTCTGAAGCAAGGATCCTAGTCAAAGGCATCATGTAGAGATTATTCCTTGAGAAGGAAGAAAAATATGTTGTCACTCAAACATTAGTGCCTGAAGCTCAAATTCTATTTAAGTCTTCAAGCATGGGTAATTACTTCCTGACTATAGAGGATGTTCCTATCCTGGCTGATGAAATTTTTGAAGATGGCAATCTAACAATTTATTCAAATAAAATAGCAGAAGAATTGATTGGATGTAGTGTAAGTGCAAAAGAATCCTCCCCTCCAAATGAAGAAAAATCTAAGGAAAAATTAGTTTCTGATGATGTCTAGATTTTGAAATTTGATGGCAGCTACTCTTCTACTAGTTTTGGAGCCAAGATTGTTCTAATATCTCCTTAAGGAGATATTTTTTCCTTCTTCATACAAGTTGTAGTTTATAAACACCAACAATACTACTGAATATGAGTCATTTCTACTTGAATTGAAAGTTGCTCGAGACAGGGCTGTCAAACTCCTTCACACCAAAGGAGATGCTAAGCTAGTGGTTTATCAGATGAGGAACCTATATCAAACCAAAAATGAGAGATTACACCCTTACCACAATCTATTTTGAGATCAAATTAAAAGATTTGATGCTTTTAGTATCTCTATAATACCTTTTGATGCAAAAGATTGCACCTTGGGCAAGGAGGTTGAGCTCCTACCTTCCACACACAATAATGGAAACTCCCCTCTCACCTGTGGGACTAGCAAAGCTAGAGGGGAGAGTCTCTAGGTAAGGGATAGCTCCCTTTGATGCATCATATTCATTCTATCAAGTGCTAACACACACACACACACACACACACACACACACACACACACACACACACACACACACATAGATATATAATAGGGGAGATGAAGAGGGAGAAAGAGTGCAGGAAAACAAATCTACTCTAAAGGAGGTGATGCACCAAAATAAATCGACCCCCACACATTCACACTTAAAACCAGATAAACACATACATACACTTTAGACTTGGAAAAAGGACCAGGCTGTAAGAAACTTGGCAAGGATTCTTTAATGGAAAATATAGAAAATAGAGATTCACCAAAGGTGCTATGAAATGCACACTATAAGTAATTTATTCTATTTTTGCATTTTTAAATACAGCTCTCCTTGTCAGCTATAGAAATGGCACCTTGTAGACAACAGATATGTTGGTGTTGGACCTATGAAAGCATCAAGAAACAATGACTAAACACAAACTAACACTCAAGACATACACAAAAATATCTATCCAAGATAGAGGTAAAAAATGCATTTATTGATTCAGGTGAAATTTTGCCAGGGCTACGCCTTACAAATGTGGAAGATGATTACAAAAATGACAAGTCTCCAATATATAGGAGAAGAAAGGAGGCCCCTTGGCACTCCTTTTATAAGTGAGCCATGTGCCTTACGAGCACTGGGAAGAGCAGGCTACTTAAACATAAATGTTGTGTCGGCCCTAGCTTTAACTTTAAGCCCTTTGTTGACATGGCCACGCTATTTCCTCTTTAACCGAGACTGTTGCTTGAAGGCACCTACATAGTTTGTCTACTCATAAATATGAAATGAAGAAAAAAGGTAACACGATTGGCTGTTCGTGCCTTCTAATGGTCAATTCATAGGCACTGTATCATCTGCCAAAATAACTTCTTGAATCAGCACTTCCTTTCACCACTTGGACTATCTACCTACTCATACACTTAGCACTTTTGTCTTTTCCTTACCTTGTCTCTTTCAGCTTCTTCAACCCTTAGGGGTGATCTTCTGGCAGGTCACTGCATTTTTAGGCCTTTTCCATGGTTAGCGCTCTTTTAGTTTGAAAGCAAATGGCTATTTCACTGTGTTAAAATTGACATTCACGTGGTCATCATCACTTTGAAAACCAATGGCTAATTCACTTCCTTATATTTGATTTTTTTTGAGATGTCATCATCCTCGGCAAATTCCTTCGGGCTTTTCCCTTTTTGCTTTTTCTGTGGGTCTTTCCTTTGTTTTGGACCTTTTCCCACAGACAAAAAGTTTGCAAGAATTGGTGCTTTGACTTTCCCTGGGTCTTTGTTTTGGCCCTTTGTTGAACCAACCTATTGAATCAAAATTGGTTCAATGGTTGAAACGATTGTTGAATCGAGGTGCTTTGAACTGAGTGATGAACTCTTTATATTAAACCAAAGGCCTTTGAACCGCTGAACTGAACTAAAGCTGAAGAACTTGAAGATTGAACCAATCACTTGGAGAGTCCGTAGAAACTCCTAGACTTATGTAAAATCAAAAAATGAATTGGCCTTAAATAGTAGGGGAAGAAGGGGACCAATTTTTTTTCCCCTATTGGGCAAAAATGGTCAACAGATTGGCGCCTCCCAAGGGAAGCATGCCTGCTATGCTTAGAATCCAGTTGCCTTAAAAGTCCATTAGGCATAGAGTCAGATTATAATTTTAAAATCATCAATAGCCCTAATAAATTCTAGAATCAATCACGCAGATTCATTTCAAGAGGAAAAGAAAAACACACACAAAGCTAAGAAAACTACTTGTGCAATAGCACTTAGGGAAAATAGGGAAATAAAACAAGGGAAAATATATACAGATGAAAGGAGACTTAGTGGCAGTGCTTTAGATGTATCCCATTAATTAGGATATGTAGTTATTCACCATCTAACTTGGAGAGTTAGAATGCATTATGCTACTTACACTGAGTGATTATGTATGGGCCACTCCAAAGGGCATCAAAATTTGCATGTTTTCCAGGCTTAGCTCGATCTTCATCTCATTTTAAGATAATATCTCCTTTAGAGAAACCTTTTGATGAATATCTCTTGTCGAAGTGTCTCTTTACTTGCTATTGATGGCTGGTCATGGAAGTCATAGCCTGGTCCCTTGCCTCTTGGAGCTCCATTAGCTCGCATAATCTAACCTCCATGCTGGTTCCTTCTTCTAATTATAGCTGGTGAGTGAGGTCCAGTGCTAGCAATTCAAGTGAGATGGGAATCCTAGATTCCCTTCCATATACGAGTGTATATGGAGAATTTTCGATTTCTCTCTTTAGAGTGATTTGATTGGCTCATAGAGTTGTTTTCAGCTTGGCATGCCAAGTCCTCTAATTTTCTTCCATGGTCCTCTTGATGATCCTAATCAAGTTTTTATTGGTGGACTCAGCCAGCCCATTCCCCTATGGGTAATAATTTGATGAAGTGCTGAGATATATACCATACCTCAGTGCCCATTCACTTTTTTTAGTTCCTAGAAAATCCAAGGCATTATCTGAGATTATGGTAGCTGGGACCCCAAATCTTGTCACTAGGTCCTCATAAAACTCCAAGATTGCACTTTCATTTTCCTCTTTCATAGCAACAACCTCCACCCACCTGGTGAAATAGTTCGTGGCAGTTAGGACCCACTTGTGTCTAACACTAGAGGGAGGATTAATCATCCCTATGAAGTCCACGCCCCACTGCATGAATGGCTATTCTACCTGAATAGGCTGTAGAGGCATGGTAGCCAGCCATTATTTCCCATCAAAAAGGGCACACTTTTAGCACTTGCTTACCTTGGCATGGGTGTCCCTAAAAAGAGTAGGCTAGAAATAGCCAACTCTCATTATCCTTGCTACAGTAGCTCTAGGAGAAAAATGATCACCCATTGGCCCATCATGGAACTTAGATAACACCTTGTCAGCCTGATTTAAGTCTATGCATCTTAGAAAGACCTTAGAGAGATCCTTCCTAAACAATACTCCATCAACCATAACATAAGGGAGAGATTGGAGCTTAAAGTATCTTCTTTTGGTCTTATCAAGACTCTGTGGGCACTCACCAATGAGAAGGAAATGCCTCGAGTCTGATGTCCAGTCCCTTATGATAGCTGGTTCCTCTGTTGTAGCTACATCGTGAATTAGTAAGTTGTCTTCCCCTTTCTGATTGAAGTTCACAACAAGGTGTTCACATAGGCCTCTTCCCCTCACCAGCTTGGTGATCATGATGTCTATGCCATACTCCATCACCTTGGTGATCCACCCCACTCTTTTCTCATTTAGGTCTCAGTTGGTCAATAAATCCTTGACACCAGGATGTGGAACCATGAGGTGAATCTTGCTGTTGGACAGCATATGCCTAAATTTATTTAGGATTTGCACTACTACCAAGACTTACTTCTCTACATATGTGTATCTAAATTTCAAATCCTCTAACCCTTGGCTAAAAAATGCAAGTGGTTGCTCAAAGTCATCACCATTTGCTTGAGTAAGCATGGTGGAGATTACCTCTTCAATGCCGAAAGTGTAGAGGTTAAAGTCTTTATTGAAGTTGGGGCTGATCAAAGTAGGAGTTTGGTTTATGGCCTACTTGATGGATTCAAAGCTATCCTACCTTTGTGTTGTCCACTTGAACTCCTCACCCTTCCTTAGCATAGAGGTTAGTGGCTTGACTATCTCTATGGAATTCAGAATGAATCTCCGAATGAAATTTATCCTGCCAAAGAAACTCTATAGGCCTTTTTTGTGACTAGGTAGGGACATCTCCAAGATAGAACAAACTCTCTCAGGGTTAATAGATAAGCCCTCCTTAGACACAATGTGGCCAAGGAGTTTCCCCTCATGAACAACAAACGTGCATTTCTTCAGGTTAAGAGAGATGTTGAACTCCCTACACCTTTCAAAAATCTACCTGAGGTGTTTCATGTGTTGGCTCACTTCCCTCGAGAATATCGTCACATCATCAAGGTATATTAGCACATTGTTATTTATCAAGCCTCCAAAAGCCATGTCCATGGCTCACTGAAAGGTGGCACCAACATTAGCCAGTCTGAATGGCATCTTCTTGTAGGTTAATGTTCCCCATTTAATAGTGAAGGCTATTTTATGTTGGTCACAACCTTCCACTAGAATCTGATTATATCCTAAATATCCATCTAGGAGGGAGAAATGCTTGTTGCTTGTTACCTTTTGAAGGATCTGCTCCATGCTTGGGAGGGGGTAATGGTCTTTTAAAGAGACTTTATTAAGGTCTCTAAAATTGACACATAGCCTGATCTCCCCATTATTCTTTTGAATAGGAACAAGATTGGCTAGCCAGGAGGAATGTTTGATTGGAAAAATAATCTTGGACTCGATCAATTTAGCCAGTTCCCTTTGCATGAGAGGCTCAATCGTCAAGTTGATAGGTCTCTACTTCTATGTGACTGGCCTAGTGCCTTCTTCTAATTCGATGGTGTGTTGGGTGAATCTTGGGTCGAAACCCTTCAAATCATTTTAATCCCATGTGAAAACATCAACAAACTCCTGACACAATAAAATGAAAGTCTGCCTTTCTTAAACCATGCAGACTTTTCCAAGTGCAAGCAACTTGTCCTTAAAGGTCTCAACCCTTTCATAATTCTCCTCCTTAGTTGTGATGCATGCCTTGTCATTTCTCAATTGGTCATATCCATTGAAGATGATCTCAAGAGTGACCAAACCTTTAGGGAGCTTGTTGTTCTTCAATTCAACGATCCAGTTGCCATATTGTTGTTATAGCTTTGCCTAGTTTTTTCTGGCAAACTTAGCTTCTTCCTATATGAAGAAAGCTATTTATTGGTCATTTTCAAAAACCTACCAGTTTGTAATGTTGTCAAGGATAGAGGGCCAGATTAACACCTTCAAGTAGTGTGAACCACAGTCTAGGCCTATCTCTTTGAAAACATCAAATTGAGCACCAATTGCCGCTAGCCTATCCACTTGTTTGTTCTATTCTCTAGGAATGAAAGTCATATTGAAGGCGAGGAAATCTTCCACCAAGTCCCAAACCCTATGCCTGTAGGACTTCAACAAGGAATTTTTGGTTAGATTCTGGCTTTTCACCTGATTTACAATCAGCTCACTATCTCCCAAAACTTGCAACTCCTTGATCCCTCTTTTCCTTGCCCATTCCAGACCATGGATAAGGGACTCATATTATGCAACATTGCTTGTGCAAGAAAATTTGAAACAAAAAACTGAAAAGTATCTCTCCTTTGAGGGGGAGACTAGCATGGTTCCACCACCAGCTCCCAACCTACTTCTAGAACCATCAAAATACAACTACCATAGACCTAGGTCTTCTTGGCTTGCCTTCATTACATTTGGTATGAAGGTATCCTCTTCATGCATGTAGTAGACTCCAAGGCCTATCTCCTCTATGAAATTTTAAGGGTCATGCTTGAATTTATCACTTCCCCACTCATCCAAGAGTAGGTTTGCAACTCCTTCAAGAGTAGAGGATGGAGATTGGTCTGTCTAGGACTCTTTTAGGTCGATAATGGTGTAATTGACGTTCACTGCCTTGAGTGAATATGGTTCTAGATGGTCCTTATAGAGTGGCTCAGATTTGATCTTTACCTTGGTCCCATACTTGGTTCTAAAAACTAGGTAGGACCAATTTACTGCTAGATAGCCACCTATCTTTGATGTGAAGTCCCTAGATAAGCAAATTGCAAAATAAGGAGGAACATCTACCACTACTATATCATGGGGAATTGAGAAGGTTAGGCAAGCATGTAATGTCAAGCTTAAACCCTTCACTATCCCAACTATTTTTGTAGGTGTTCCATCCAGTTGTAGGACTCCCTTATTCATCTCTTCATATTTCAGTCCCATCTTGTCAGCTATGCACTTGGGCATTACTGAGGTACTAGCCCCACTATCAATGATGCAGTTGTGTACCAAGAAATCTCCTATGACCAAGGACACATAGAAAGGGGGAACTTTCTCTTCCTTATTTGCCTAACCTGAGGTGGAAGGTTGTCCATTCATCATCAAGACATTATCAGCTCTTGTTGGGATGGCTTGTTAGTCCAACTCATGAAATTCCCTTTGTAGCATGTCCTTTTATCCTAGTAGAGATGATGAATCCCATAAAGAAATGTTCATATGTAGTTCCTTCATCTGGTCCACTATATTGACTTGAGGACTACCTCCCTTCAATACTTCTTTGGGGCTAATTCCAACCTGAGGTGTAGGCTGAGGGGCTAAAGGTACAAATGGTGGTCTGAAGTTTGGGGCTTTCTGATTTGAGTGTGATGGAGAAGGTGCAGTTGTCAATTGGGTAGTTGTCTGGGCTTCTCCCAATGCTTTCCTCTTAAATCTTGTGTTGGTTGTAACATATTCGGTCTAATTGTCTGTAGCACCCACATAATTCACTAAATAAAATTCCCCTTCTAGATGATTCATGAGGGTAGAATCAGGCTGGGCCTGATTGCTACTCGAGCTAGGTTGCATTGGAGCCTTAAAGACCTGGGAATGAGCGACTTCTTGAATGTATACATTTGGGTAATAACCCATCATCTCATTTGTATAAATATCCTGTTCATGACCATATCCCATGGTCAAACAACTTGGCCATTCATGTACTAGGTTGTTCTGAACGGGCACCATGGCCTTAGATGATGAAGGGGGGCCTGGGTTATAGCCTTGAAATGGTCTGGTATAAGTAAGCTGACCCTGTCCTTGATTGTAGTTTTGGAAAGGGGGTTTAGGGGCTTGACCATAATGCTAGTATCCCTAATTTAGTCTATTGCTTTGAGCTTGCTGCCTTTTGAGAGCTACAAGTTCATTTGACATACTCTACAACAGACTCTTAACTTCATGAAGCTCATTGGATGGAGCAACAGTTGGTTTCTCTATGCTAGGCAAAGGAGCTAATGTGGGAGTAATGGCCTAAATTGGAGGTGGCATTTCTCAGAAAAGTGGCATGTGGGGTCTAGGGGCTATTTTCCCAGCCTGTATTAAGCAATTTTTGGCTGTTATGGCTATGTCATAGGTAGTAAGCAGCACATGCCCTCCCATGGATTGTATCATCAATGCAATATCACATTTTAATTCCTTAAAATAATACAAGAAATCATAGCTAGCAGTCGGTCTTACCAGAATGGGGATTCTATCCCAAGTCTTTTGAAACCATGTGTTGAAATCTTGCATATATTCATGTGGGGCTCTCTTTATGGTCGTTAGCTACTCATCAAGCAAGAGGTCATTGCTCCTTTCCCCAAAACAATCTATCAATTGAGTACCCAATTCATTCTAGGAATGGATCAAATTTATAGGCAAGGTCCCATACCAGTTAAGAGCTTTGCCCTTAAGAGACAATGCCATCAATCTGATTGCGATATTTTCTTCTGTGACATTGTGAATATTGCAAAGGTTAGAAATATTTATAATGTGCTTGAAGACTATAATGGGTCCCTCTTCATAAAAAGAAGGCACATTTTTTAGGGTTGCTCCTGGGATTGGGTCATAAAGTGGGAGATTCAAGGGGCTTTGACCACGAAAGGCTGCAAAGGGCAATGTCATAGCTGGGATGGGATGTAACTACGGATTTATTGCATATGTGTCTCTTACAACAAGTTTGGGAGTGTGGTTCGTTGAATAAGGACAGGTCTTCTCAAACCTTAGTCTTTTTGTTGAGTTCAAAGGCAACTCAACAAAATCGAAAGGAACACCCTTAGAAGCAGACTGTGTGGTGACTTTAGGCATAGAAAGTTAAAAAATTGGTCTTTGATTGCAAAACTAAAGCTCTTACCAGTGGAGTTTCTAAATGCTAGAAATTAGTTAAATTGTTGTAACAAGACCAGCATCAATCTTAAAACCTTACTGAGTTGTAAAATTGTGTCCCACTAGGCATGCCAAAAACTGTTGATGTAGAAGATTGCACTTGGGGCAAGGAGGCTGAGCTCCTGCCTTCCACACGCAATAATGGAAACTCCCCTCTTGCCTATGGGACTGGTGAAGCTAGAGGGGAGAGTCTCTAGGTAAGGGCTAGCTCCACTTGATGCATCATATTTGTTCTAACAAGTGCTAACACACACACACATAGATATATATATATATATATATATATATATATATATATATATATAATGGGGGGTTGAAAAGGGAGAAAGATTGTAGGAAAACAAATCTACTCTAAAGGAGGTGATGCACCAAAATAAATCGACCCCCACACATTCACACTTAAAACTAAATAAACACATACATACACTTCAAACTTAACAGAAGGACTAGGCTGCAAGAAACTCGGCAAGGAGGCTTTAATGGAAAATACAAAAAATAGAGATTCACCAAAGGTGCTATGAAATGCACACTGTAAGTAATTTCTTCTATTTCTACACTTTCAAATATAGCTCTCCTTGTTAGCTGTAAAAATGGCACCTTGTAGACAACATATATGTTGGTGTTGGACCTATGAAAGCATCAATAAATAATGACTAAACACAAACTAACACTCAAGACATACACAAAAATATCTATCCAAGATAGAGGTGAAAAATGCATTTATTGATTCAGGTGAAATTTTGTCAGGGCTATGCCTTACAAATGTGGAAGATGATTACAAAAATGACAAGACTCCAATATATAGGAGAAGAAAGGAGGCCCCTTGGCACTCATTTTACAAGTGACCCATGTGCCTTATGAGCATTGGGAAGAGTAGGTTACTTAAACATAAATGTTGTGTTGGCCCTAACTTTGACTTGAGGCCCTTTGTTAACATGGCCGCATTATTTCCTCTTTAATCGAGATTGCTCCTTGAAGGCACCTACACAGTTTGTCTGCTCATAAATATGAAATGAATAAAAAAGGTCACACGATTGGTTACTCATGCCTTCTAATGGTCAATTCATAGGCACTGTATCAAGTATCAAAATAACTTCTTGAATCAATGCTTCCCTTCACCACTTGGACTATCTACCTGCTCCTACACTTAACACTTTTGTCTTTTCCCTACCTTGTCTCTTTCGGCTTCTTCGGCCCTCGGGGGCAATCTTCTGGTGGGTCACTACATTTTTGGGCCTTTTCCATGGTTAGCACTCTTTTAGTTCAAAATCAAGTGGCTATTTCACTGTGTTAGAATTGACGTTCATGCAATCATCATTGCTTTGAAAACCAACGGCTAATTTGCTTCCTTATATTTGACGATTTTTGGGACGTCATCGTCCTTGGCAAATTCCTTTGGGATTTTCCCTTTCTGCTTTTTCTGTGGGTCTTTCCTTTGTTTTGAACCTTTTCCTATAGACAAAAAGTCTATAAGAATTGGTGCTTTGACTTTCCCTGAGTCTTTGTTTTGGCCCTTTGTTGAACCAACCTATTGAACTGAAATTGGTTCAATGGTTCAATGGTTGAAACGATTATTGAATCAAGGTGTTTTGAACTGAGTGATGAACTCTTTGTACTGAACCAAAGGCTGTTGAACCACTGAACTGAACCAAAGTTGAAGAACTTGAAGATTGAACCAAGCACCTACAGAGTCTATAAAAACTCTTGGACTTGTGCAAAATCAAAAAATGAATTAGCCTTAAATAGCAGGGGAAGAAGGGGACTAATTTTTTTTGGCCCTATTGGGCAAAAATGGTCAACAGTACCTAGGAAATTCAATGACCGAGCTGATGCATTAGCTATTTCTATAACTCTTTTGGTTCCTCACCTAAATTTTAAGGGAGATAGGTACATTATTGAACTAGTCTTTTGACCAAGTGTGCATGATAATACTAATCATTGGCAAGTGTTCAATGGTGAAAACTAAATCATCACCTTTTTGGAGTAAAAAGACAACTTTGAACAACTTCACTTCAAAGGCAGTAAGCCTCAAAAACTTGAATCACCCCCTAAAACAAGTTCAAACGTAGGTGTAGAATTCCTATAGCTAAAAGGAAATAAAATTCCCAAAGGATTGGTTTCACTTGAGAAACTATTTGACAAGCATGACAAAATCATCAAACAACAACAAATGGATTCAATCTCCTCCCAGGAGTTTGATCAAATAAATTAGGGTACTAAAGAAAACCTCAAGATGGTGAACATTGGGAAGTGCTGCGCTCTTGAGGAGAAACTCAAATTTACTACCTTGTTCCACCAGTACATAGATGTTCTAGCGTACTCCTATGATGACCTAAAGTCACTTAGGTCTGAAGAAATTTTCCATGAAATTCCTCTCAAGAGTGATTTGGTACCTTACAAGAAAAAATCCTAGTAGTATAATCCCAAGATATCAGCTATTATTCTATCTAAAATATAGAAAATATTGAATGCTAGAATAGTTTCTCCAATCCATCATTCCACATGGATTGCAAACATTGTTCCTATGAGAAAAAAGAATGGTGAAATTTGCCTCTATGTGGATTTCAAAAACTTGAATCAATCCTCCCTAAATAATAATTAACCTCTACCCATCATGGATCAAGTCCTTTATACAGTGACTATTTCAGAGATTTTATCAATGCTAGACGGCTTCTCAAGGTATAATCAAGTGGAAGTTGGTGAAGCAGACCAACATAAGACTACCTTCACCACACCTTGGGGAACCTTTGCATATTGAAGGATGCCATTTGGCCTGATAAATGATGGCATCACTTTTTAGAGAGAAATGGACCTTGCTTTCAACGATGAAATGGGTAAGTTCATTATGGTGTACCTTGATGATTTAACAGTCTTTTCCAAGCATCATCTTGATCATGTGCACCATGTATAATAAGTGCTAGAATGATCTCACCAGAATGGCATTTCTATAAATCCCAAGAAGTCTATTTTTAGGGTAGCAGAAGGAAAACTTCTTGGACATATTATATCTCGAGAAGGCATAAAGATTGACTCAAAAAGAGTCAAATCCATCTAAGAGCCTACTCTACACTCAAGCAAGACTGTAGTTCACTCTTTCTTTAGAAAGGTGATTTTTTTATGAAGGTTCATTCCTAAGTTTGTAGAGAAGACTCACCACATTGTGGACATGATGAAGGGAAAGGCTACTTTTAGCTAGATTGAAGAGGGCAAATTGGCATTTTGAGACATCAAGATAGCTATCACCCATGCCCCAATTCTCATTTGTCCAGATTATACCAAAGATTTCAAAATGTACAGTTATGCTTCTGAGCGCACACTTTTAGAAATTTTGGTTCAACTGAACAAAGAAGGTGTGGATTATCCTATATCCTTCATGAGTTATCCTCTTAAATCTCATGAATTGAAATATTCAAATTTGGAGAAACATGCTTATGCAGTGGTAAAGGTAGTAAAGCACTTCCATTTTTACATCCTTAATTCACACACTATTGCCCTAATTCCTGATACCACAGTCAAATCCATATTAACTTAGTAGGAGTTTGGAACCAAAAGGGGCAATTAGATTGATAAAATCTAAGAGTTTGATCTTGTTATCAAACCAATGAAGCTTATGCGAGGAAGGGTTCTCTACAAATTGATTACTAATAATAGACCAAAAGAAACAGGGCATGAAGAAGCAAAAATTGAAGACATGCCAATAGTCCTCTTTGTCACCACCATGAATGAGTGGTATTCAAACATTGCTCATTTCCTTACCTATGGTGAGTGTCTTTCTCACCTGTCTCGTAAAGGAAAGAGGACTATCAAGTTAAAAGCTACCAGCTTTGTCTTGTGGGACAATAGGCTATATAAGAGGAACCTTGATGGGGTATTCCTTCACTGTGTGGATAAAGTATAGCAGGACAAACTTCTAGAGTCCTTACACATTTTGGCTTGTGGAAGACATTTTTCTATGCCTGTAACTACCCATAAGATTCTATGAGCCAAGTATTATTAGCCTACCCTATTTCAAGATACATACAAATGGGTATGAAGATGTGAACTATGCCAATAGTTTGTTGGAAGACCCAAGTTAACTACTTTACCTCTTAAGCCAGTGGTAATAGAAGAGCCATTTCAGTAATGAGGAATCAATTTCATTGGTGTTGTAAATCCATCTTCAAGTGCTGGACATGATTATGTCCTCACAACCATAGATTACTTTACCAAATGGGTGGAAGCTATTCCAGCCAAGCATGTTACTTCAGAAGTAGTATGCAATTTTCTTAAGGAAAACATCATTTCCATGTTTGGGGTCCCAACCAAGATAGTGACTGACAATGCAGCCTATTTCTCTTCCTATGAGATTATTCAATTCTACTTTTATTATGGCATTACCCTCTCCCAATCTTCTGATTATATTTCATAAGGAAATGGCCAAAAAAATTTGATCAACAAGAACCTCATGACCATCATCAGAAAGCTGGTAGATGATAACCAACGAACCTAGCATAAAGCATTATTTGATGCTTTATGGGCAGATAGAATTATGCCTAAGAGGGCAATAGGTATGTCACCTTTCCAAATTCTGTATGTTCTTAATGTAGAGATACCAATCACCCTATAATTACTAGCACTAAAATTGGCAAAGGTGATCAAAGATTAGACATATGAAAGCTCCATCGACAAGAGGATCATGTGCTTGACTGAGTTGGATGAGCAATGAACTATGGTGGTAGACTAAATTGCTGCACATCAAAGTCTAGTGAAGAAGCTCTTTGACCAGAAAGCAAAAATCCATAACTTTCAAATTGGTGATCAAGTTCTGTTATGGGACAAGAGAAGAGAACCAAAGGGAATGCATGGAAAATTTGATTCCTTATGGAGAGGCCCGTTTGCTATTCATTAGCTCAATGGCAAAAATAGTTTCCTATTGAAGTATCAAGATGGCACACCCTTTTCACTGCCTCATAGTGGGCAGCATCTGAAGCACTTCAATCCTTGAATTATCAGGTGACATCAATTATACATATGTATATTTTTATAGTCTTTAAGTTCAATTTTGTGTTGTTCATTTTCATTTTTTTTGGCACTTTTATTTTTAGGTAGCATGACTCTGTAGCCCAATGGCATACTTGAAGGCACTAGAGATTCTAATTTCTACTCCCTTTGATTGTTTTTACAATCAATGGAAGTTCCCCAACTGGAGCTAGCTGTTGTTCCCAAAATCTGTCACTCATTTTTGGGGACAACATATCAACTATTTTGGTCTTACAGGCCAAAATTATCACTTCCCTTCTCAAAAAATGTTCTGAGCATCCAAGTTCTTAAATTATTCAATCTTTTTTAACTAAGGGACTTACAGGTTCAATAGGTTTAACAACTTCAATAGGCGAGCTCTCACAAAGAAACAAGTTCCCAACACTTAGGTAATTTCAAGGTTGGTTCAATGATGAGGTTCAACCAAAAGGTCCATTGATAGGATTCAATCAAAAGATTGAACCATTTAACCATTGAACCTTGAACCAAAAGGTTCAAAGGTTTAATGGGGTCAAAGGTTTAATGACATTAGCAGATTTAAAAGAGTTAAGTACTTTGGCAAGTTCAAAGTTTAACCACTTCAGAAAGTTCAACAGCTTCAAAGGACTTAATGAAAAGAAGACTTTGAAGAAGAAAGATTGAATCATTGAACCAAAAGATTTCAAAGGTTCAAAGGTTTAACAAGTTAAATAAAGTTTGGTGGACTTAAAGAAAAGAAGGCTTCAAAGATTGAAGTTTGAACTGTTGAACCGTTGAACCTTGAACCAAAAGAGTTCAAAGTTCAAAGGTTCAATGAGTTCAATAAAGTTTGAAAGACTTAGAAAAATAAAGGATTCGAAGAGCAAAGAATGAAACATTGAACCGTTGAACCTTGAACCAAAAGAGTTCAAAGTTCAAAGGTTCAATGAGTTTAATAGAAAAGAAAAGGATCCAGAATGTTTGAAAGACCAAAATATTTAAATAAAGATGATGAACTATTGAATCGTTGAACTTTGAATTGAAATGGTTTATAGGTTCAAATAGTTCAACCAGTTCAAGAAGTTCAAAGGTTCAAGGAAGCTTTGAGTGAAGGAAGGAAGTATAAAATTCTAGAGACAAGTCCAAAGAGAGGGTTCAATCGAAGAGGAAAGGAAGTGATTGAACCAAGGAAGCGATTGAACCAAGGAGCTGATAAGACCACCCAAACCATTGAACCATTGAACCAATGCACCTAAAAGGTTTAAAGGTTCAAAGTTCAAAGTAGTTTAGATGACCAAGCGATAAATGACGTCGCTATGGATGTCAAATTTAGGGTAATGAAATGCCCATTTATTTTCAAATATGGCATGAAACTTGAAGAACAAACTCAACAAACAACTGAAGAGGAAGCTGAAAGAGCCTGCTGAAGGTAAGAAGATAGATCAAGAGCTCAAATTGCAAAAAAAGAGAGGGAAAGCTATCAAAGTACTAAAATATCTATAGGGGAGTTATTTCAGTAGGTAGAATAGTCCACTAAGTAGACATTTGAGCATGCAAACATTCAAAGGCACAGCCTATTTTTTTCCCTTTGAATAAAAGTGAGTGGACAGCCATGTACATATCTAGAAAATAGACTAGATGACCCATGTTGAGGAGAAGACTTTTGAGATGATTCTGCATGCCACATTTAAGTTTAATTCCTTATTCTAGCATGGCCCCTTGATAGAACAAAAAATGCATTCAAGGCATTGAATGCAGCATGGGCCATTTTGTGAAACAAAGCACCAAGTCTTTCTAGGCTACTAGATATTGTAATCTCTTATTTTATGCATAGGAGATCTCTCAGTTATAGAAGCAAAACTCTGCCCAAATTGAAAGGCATTTCCTGAGACTTTGAGCTTAGATTGTTAATCATATTTATTTATTTGAATGAGAAAATAAGTGACCTTTCAGACTTTGTGCTAGAATAGCTTGTGTTATTTAATAAATTGTTCTTATGTCTATTTCCTAGAAGCATTCTTATCCATTTAATTTTACAAGTAGAACTAGAGGAAGTAATCATGAAGGTGTCCTGAATCCAACTATGGAGAGACTTTGTGCTACCACAATTGTTTTTAGCATGTTTGTTTTTCTATTTCTATGTAAAGGATCTTGGGATGACTTTGTGCCCCCATTGTCCTTCATATATTTCACTCTTTGGTAGTTGAGTTGGAGACTTTGTGCTACACCTTATTCTACTAGTTATTGCACCCTATTGCATTTATTTATCAGTTACTTTCCAGAAAGAATTCTTGTTTTTTGTTGTAGACCACTTCTGAAAGAAGATAAGTGCCTTCAACATTTTTGCTAGATTTCTCCTTTGTCTGTGAACATCATCTCTAAAAAAAGAGAGATGGATGGTGTTATCCTACCCCTGAATGTTATTTTCTGCTTTTATACACACACACACACACACACACACACACATATATATACATATATATATATACATATATATATATATATACATATATATATATATATATATACATATATATATATATACATATATACATATATATACATATATACATATATATATATATATATACATATATATATACATATATATATATAGATACATACATATATATATATATACATATATATATATATACATACATACATATATATATATATATATATATATATATATATATATATATATATATATATATATATATATATATATATATATATATAGCACCTCATATTTATAGGGAACCTCCCCTTGACGAGAGGAAAGATTTGTCCCTTTTTGATGTGGTTGACCTGCACATTTGGCCGATAAATATCCTTATGCTGTGGTTGAAACAACCTATTTTTCCCATCAGTTAGCTGGTGACAAAATATTCACCCAACATAGCCCAATTAATAGAGGCACTTGACATTAATATATGACTCTATCTCAAACATTATACTCTTTTCTCCCATATAGTTTTAATTTTAATGCATATTTAAATATTTTAATTTAATATTAATAAATTACATAAATCAAATATTAAAGATGATCATATCTAAATATGGTCGTACAACCATCAAATCTAGTTTTTTAATAATAATGTGAGATAAATTGTATGCATAAATATGATCTCCATAAAATGTGAACACACATATATATGTATCCATAAAATCCATAAAGGTATACAATGTAATAACATAATATAATGTTAAATGAATGCCATATAGGTATACAATGCCAATAATGCATAAACTACCATATAGGCATACAAAAAATTGCATTATCTAGCAATATAATAGATTGTTGGGTGAGTGTATTATATGCATACAATGACAAAAATGTGTACATTTCCACATAAACATACAAACAAGTACATCATCTATGACATCCTACTCAAAAAATAGTATCCCTCTCTTTGCCTTCCTTGAAGAAGTATCTCCCTGGGATGCCCTGCTCGTAGATGGAGATCCCTTAGATGCCTTTGATTATTCCAAGGTATGACTATGGGTCCTTATATGTTCATAGATCGCATCTAGATAATCCTATTCTAATATAAATATTATTGGAAAATTTACATTATCTACATGTAACCAAGTTTATAAATTAATTTTAAATTAGAATAAAAAATAATTTAAATGTGTACTTACTAAAAACTTGTGGTTATGCTCAATCTATACCTAACACTCAAACAAATCAGTGACAGGTTAAGGTGCATGAATAGGCATGTGAAATAGGGAATAAACACAATAAGGTTCCCTACTAATCATTTGAATGGGACTATTAAATGTCATATGAAAATCCTACGTACACAATACATTCACATAAGTTATATTTGCCTAAGTATTTAGTAAAATTTTTAAAACAAATATATTTTTAAAATTCAAAATTATAGGTTAACATGTACCTCAATGAGTACTTGTGTAGATGAAATTATATAAGTAATGCCTATGTTTGTCTCATCTCATAGAGATGGAGGAGTGTCTACTATGGTCATCTATGGAATAAACTACCTCACTTGGTTTTCTAGAGGACTTAAGTTATTTTATAACATGCATGATTCAAACAAGGGAATAAACTTTAGGATTTGGAAGATAATTAGTGGTACTATAGGTAGAAATGAAAATATTGAGTACTTAATAAACACTATAAAATAAGAGATGATAATCAATAAAAATGTGAAACATTAGAATAAGTTTGAAAAGTTGAAGGAAAACCAACAATATGATTAAAATAAATATGATAAGAATATATTTTTAAAAAAATAAGAGAAAGACATCATTATAAATTGAAAGAACTATCTAGAAGGTTGATCATTACTAAGTTAGGGTTTTTCTCTCTATATCTTTCAACACATATCACACATATAATTTTTATTCATATCATTGTCATTCAAATTTTAATTTTAACATATATTATTTTTAGTCAAGATCATAGATCTATATAAATAAAAACATGTACATAGAGTATAATATTAATACAAAATTTTACCTTTGTATATGTAAATTGGGGCCTAATAACATTGATAGATACAATAGTGGATGGACCACAGGATAGTTTTGTATATGTAAACATTGGTTGGCTAAGATCCACAAATGTAGTTGTGGACCATGAAGATGTAGGCACCATCTCCTTCTACAACATAAAAATTGCATATATATTATTCAATTTATATTTAAATTAATTTTAGCTTTAAATACAAATATAACTTAAATTTAGCATGAAATTTATATAAAATATACCTGTATGTGTATAGTACCAATATGTGCACACAAAATGTACGTGCAAAAAAATCATCACTCATGAGTATACCATATAATCCCTTAGAAGAACCACCATCATCGTCCAAAGGTCTAGTTCATATATCACCACAACATCTACAATAATAAGGTTGGGTACACACACTACATGGAATATATCTAGAATCAGTCTTAGAAATCCTACTTGTATGTTTAACTAGTGTATCAATAAGTGGAGTAAGCACATACAAAGCATCAATCTACACAACCTCATTCACCAAATAAGGGATCTCAAGATGAAGTGGATTTTGGGTAGGGATCATTGTAGGCCAGTGAGTCACATGATGTGCACCTGGTTAATCCTATGTAGAGCCTTTCCCTTAGTCCTAAAACTCATAATAGTCTAAATAGTTAGGAATATCATTGAGGATAAACTCCCTGTAGATTTTTTCTCAAAAATATAATGGGACATCATTTTTTTTACATGGTGGGTAATCAAACACCATCTATCATCAATCTCAAAAAAATTTATTATCAAATTATGTTAGCATCGATGGATTGGGAAACACTTAATAGATACTAGAAAGGTGCATTGGTTGTTGGATTGATGAATTGGCACAAATGAGGTCTTTTGATATTTTTTTTATCTTTCACTTCATGTTTTGATAATTCATCAGCATAATAAGCCCTACATCTATTTATATACAATGCCCATCTATCAATTTGACTTGATATCAATTCAAATTGACCTAATACTGAATCTAAGATAGTTTCCAAATAGGTGTGGTGGGTTTTGGTCAATGTGGGTCCATCATTCTCCTAATTATTTATTCAATTTCTATTTTGGTTTGTACTATGTGTGAAACTAGATCTTCCTGACTACCTGGGGGATCTTGTGGAATTGTAGAAGGGTTATGTAGGGGTATCCTATAAAGACCCCAAAGTTATTTCAATTTTGTCTTGAGCTAGTGTATTAGGTGTCTAATATGTTATATAGATCCTAAGTTGTCCTTATATGGAGTTTAGATAGTCTCAAGGAGCATAAAATTTGAATTCTAGTTTTCCTACCAAAACCTCTTTTTAAAAATTTGAATATTGTTAAGTTTCTTCAAAGGATTTTTGAATTTGTGAAGGTGAAAATATTAGTTAAGAAAATATAAAGGTTTTGTGCATTGTAATAGGTTCATAAATTTTCATGAGTCCAATTTCATAGTGCTAGATATGTCATATTATGTGAAAATCAAGAAAATGTAATGTAATGTGAGAAGAAACCTCTATGTGGGAGAAGGTCTAAGATACATTTATGGAAGTTACCTTTGATAAAATCTTGTCACTTTTGTTTTCATAATAATTTTTGGAATTTAATCTAATTATATGAATGGAGGATTGGACAAGTTTTGTATGAAGGGGGAATTTGAATATTTTGTAACTCCTAGGGAGTGAATGAATACAAACCCTGTTTGAGGTCTTTGTTGTTGTTTGTAAGAGTTTATTGATTAAATAATGAATTTGTTAATTTGTTTAAAATTATTAATTAAATTTATATGTATTTTTGTTTTAAATAATACTTGAGTAAATACAAGAAAATAACCCTTGTTCTTGAAGGAGATAACACAAACCCTACTTTGTACCTGTTGATTAGTTTGTAGACTGTATTAGGTTAGATAGAGGATCAAAATACATTTTAATATTATTTCATATGATATTAAATTATTTATTATGTTTATTTGTGTTTATATTGTGAAATAGATAACAATAAATAGTTTTGGTATTTTGATGTTTGTATAACAAAACCCCTATTTCCTAGATTATTCACTATGACTAAGATTGAGTGATTATTTATATGAATGAATAGAAATTGATCTAATTTTTCATGGTGTTTTCAATGAATCTATAGGTTTTTATCATTTTTTTAATGTGTAAACTTGAATTAAGGTACTATTGGTTGTTTTGAAACTAGATATAGAAACCTTGTTTCATGTAGCAAAGTCTATATAAGGTGATTGTGTGTGTGATTTAAGGGAAGAAACAATAGTGACTATATATTTATAAATTTTACACCTTGAATAAATTTATTGGATATTATTTTAATATCCTTTGATTCTTAATGTTACATTTCTAAGTGGGTTAATCCCCTAACAAAATTATTGACCTATAGACAGTCAGTTTCTTGACATGTCAAGCATATTTAGAGTTGAAAACCCCTAATAGATGGTTAGAAAGTGAGAAAAAAATATTGGATAAGCTTATATAGGTGGGTGTGTGTGTGTGTGTGTGTGTCTATATATATATATATATATATATATATATATATATATATATATATATATATATATATATATATATATATAGATTTTAAACCTAATTTGGTTATCTGAAACCAAATATAACACCCATAATATAAATTTATGTGCTCTCAGGTTGTCTCATGTCCTCACAAACCCTAAACCAGGGTTTCGTCAATATATTGAATTATAATAATAAAAAAATCCCTAGATTTTGTATTATAGGATTATTTTAAGTGATTAAATTGATTTTAATAGTCTTAAGTGTTTGTAAAATGAGTGTTATAGTCTTTTGATGATTGTTTTGTGTTTTAGCTTAAGAAGGTCTAATTGGATAAGGATAGTGACTAGAAAGCAGGGCTAGAAAGGGAGTTAGACTATAAAATTGTATACACAAGATTATTTAGTCAATTGAAATAATATTAAAGCTTTTTATTTCCATAACTTATTGAAATTTATCTATATAAAAGGATTTTTATCCAAATAGGGTTACAAAGACTATGTGATAGTTGGCGAAGTTGAGTAAAGGAAGGACTAGATGCTTAGAAAAGTATGTAGGTTGATAAATGATTGTGATGAGAATGTTTTAGGTGGTTTTAATAATATAAATATGTATTTAATCCATTAAACCCCATGAATTAATGAACTTGTGAGCTATTGTCAAGAAGTGAAACAAGAACAAGATATGAGAGAGAGAGAGAGAGAGAGAGAGAGAGAGAGAGAGAGAGAGAGAGAGAGAGAGAGAGAGAGAGAGAGAGAGAGAGAGAGAGAGAGAGAGAGATAAAGCAAGAGTTTTAGTGTATGTTCAACATCATTTTGGTATCAAAGATATTAAAATATTCCTATATGATTGTGAAAGGATTCATAACATGTGTTTTTATGTGAACTATAGGATAAGGAACCAAGTGCAGTGTTTTATAGAGAGATTTATCAAGGATGAAGATTTGGTGAAGCATGTGGTGGACCAAGTGACACAATTGATTGCCCTATTCATCATGAGTATGGAGGATATTGAGTATGCTCTTAATAAGAGAGTAAAATTAGAAATAATATAAATATAAGAATAAATTAGTGTTCCACAAGATCAAATAGTACCTTTGTAGCCAAGGATGAATGAGAGAGGAAATGAAGAGGTGGTTCAAGAGAAACAAATAGTGCATGTAATAAAATTTATAGAAGGCATGAGAGTACAACACCATGCATTGGATATTATATAATTTGTATATATAATATTGAGAAGAGAAGAAGGTCCTATGAGACATGGACTAAGACAAATATTTTAGGGACAGTGTTGGCAATGCCATAGAGAGACATAAGGCAACAACATCTACATTAAGTATGTAGTAGCAGAGTATAAGAGAAGTGAATGAGGAGAGAAGACAAAAAATAAATGATTATTTACTCATGAGAAGAATATTATTATAGTAGAGAAAGCAATTCAAAGAGCCATCCCAAAGAAGAAGTCTATTTAAAAGTAGGTGTAAAGCAAAAGGTAAGGTTTGTAATTTAGTCATTGATGGAGGAAGAATTAAATATATAGTGTGTTTAGAGATGGTGTAGAAGTTGGGATTGAAGAGGATGCCACATCTACAACCATACTATGTTGCATGGGTTCAAAATAGGCATCAAATTCTAGTAAGTTAATAAAGTTGGGTTGAATTCCATAGAGGAGGATATAGAGATAAAGTGTTGTGTGATATTATGACCATAGATGTTTATCATTTACTATTAGAGAGACCATGGTATTTTGATAGGAATGAAAATAATGATGGTCAAGTAAATACATAAACCATCAAGCAACATGGAGAGGTACATATAATTGTCCCATTAAATGGTGAAGAAGATATAAGAGATGTGAGGATAAATTATTATGGTTATAAGGTAATATTAGAGTAAAACTATGGAGAGTTTGGGTTTGATCAAGGAACCAAAATAAGATGCAAATTTAAGTTATCTTGAGATGGTTAGAATAAAGAGTGGTGAGTCCACAAAGATGGACATGAGAGAGGATGAGAAAGAATGCAAGGTTATAGCAAGTAGTATTCAAAAAGCGGAAGACATAACACCTATGAGAGTGCTCAAACAAGAAGATATCCAAAACAATAATGGTATCCAATCCAATGAAAGAGAAGATAATAAAATAGTGATAGATATTTTAGCTAAGATAAATGAGCACTGGTTTGGAATTGACACTAAGAAAACTAAGAGGTTGGAGATTGCATTATCCAATGAGGAAGCCCAAGATAGAGACATGAAGGCTCCAAATTTTATTTTTAATATGTTGTTTGATGACAAAAGTATAGGTAAAGAACTAGAATCCAAAGAATTAAAGGTAGATAACAATAGTTTCAAAGAGTTTGGCAATATGTAACAATCCCATGAAGAAAAATCAAGTAGATTCCAAGGTAAACATGAAAGAGTGACAAATACAAGAGATGAGATATTGAAAGTGAGAATACATACATTGAATATGTAGGAGATGGAGAGTAATCATGATGAACAACAACAAAGCAAGAGTTTTTACAAGAATGTGGCATGAAAGGAACAAGAAGATGTTGTGCATGAAATGAAGTGGGAAGCACAAGAAGCATGGATGAAGGAATAAGAGTACATACTTGTATTAGTGGTTGATCATGGGGATAAGGAGAGGGTGAATAAGTTTATAGAAGTAGAGGAATGGTATACACCTTCAAGGCAGATAGATGACAACAAAAAATGTGTTTTAATTAACAAATTTATCTTATGCGAAGGTATACTATTTAGGAATATGAAGAAAATAAGGCTAAAATATGGAGCCTAAGAACATGTTAACCTATATGAGAGGAAAGTATAATTTTATAAATTATATAACGAGGTTTATTATAGTTATATATGAGCATGCACCAAGTGAATCAACAAACACGTATGGTAAAAAATTTCCATCTTGGTAGTATGATGCAGGGGCATCCTATAAGGACCCAAAAGTTATTTCAATTTTATCTTGATTTATTTTATTATGTGCTTAATAGGTTATATATGTCCTAAGTTATCCTTATGTGGAGTCTAGATAGTCTCAAGGATCATAGAATTTGAATTATAGTTTTCTCACCAAAACCTCTTTTTAAAAAATTAGATCTTTCTAAGTCTCTTCAAAGGATTTTTTTTTTTGCATTTGTGAAGGTGGAAAGATGTGTTAAGAAAATATAAAGGTTTTGGGAATTTTAAGAGGTTCATAAATTTTCATGACTCTAATGTCATAGCATTAGATATGTCATATTATGTGAAAATCAAGAAAATGTAATGTAATGTGCAAAGAAACCTCTATGTGGGAGAGGGGCCAAGAAATAGTTATGGAAGTTACCTTTGAGAAAATCTTGTCATTTTTTAAAATTCATTCTTGGAATTTAATAGAAGTATAGGAATAGAGGATTGGACAATTTTTATATGAAATGGGAATTTGAATGTATTGTAACTCTTATGGAATGAATGAATATAGACCCTATATGAGGTCTTGGTTGCTATTTCTGAGAGTTTACTGATGAAAGAATGAAGTTTGTAATTTATTCACAATTATTAATTAAATTTATATGTATATGAGTTTGAAATAATACTTGAGGAAATACAAGAAAAAAACACCTGTTCTTAAAGGAGATAACACAAACCTAATTTGTGCATGTTGAATAGTTTATAAACTATATTTGGTCAGATAGAGGATCAAAAGACATTTGAAGATTATTTCATATGATATTTAAGTATTTATTGATTATATTTGAGTTTATATTTTTCAATAGATAACAATAAAGAGGTTTAATATTCTGATGTTTGTATAACAAAACCCCTATTTCCTGGATTATTCACTGTGACTAAGATTGAGTGCTTATTTCTATGAATAAAGAGACATTGATAAAAATTTAAATTATGTTTTTAATTAATCTATAGGTTTTTGTCATTTTTTTAATGTGTAAACTTGAATTAAGGACAATAATACTATTGGCTATTTTCAAATTAGACATGGAAACCTTGTTTCTTGTAGCAGAGTCTATATAAGGTGATTGTGTGTGTGTTTTAAGGGAAGAAAAAAACATTGAATTGATCTTTAGAACTATGACATAGTTAATTAATTTCTTGGTTAGGGTTTTAATCTCCTTTGAATCTTAATTTTACATTACTAAGTGGGTAAATCCTCTAACAGAAGTATTGACATGTAGACAATCAGTTTCTTGACACAATCAAGCATATTTAGAGTTGAAAACCCCTAAACAAGGGTTTTAAAGTGATAAAAAAATTATTGGATAAGTTGATCCAGGAATATTAAAACCTTTTACACCTAATTTTATTGTTTTAAACCCAATATAATGCCCACAGTGGAAATTTATGTGCTCTCGAGTTGTCTCAAGTCTCTACAAACCCTAAACAAGGGTTTCATCAATATCTTAAATTGTAACCATCAAAAATTTCAAATTTTTTTAATTTTAATCCTATTTTAAGTGTTTAAATTTATTTTAATAGTATTTTATGTGTATAAAATCAATGGTATGGTCTTTTGATGACTATTTTGTGTTTTAGCTTAAGGAGGCCTAATTGGACAGGGTTAGAAAGGGAGTTAGACTATAAAATTTTGTACATAGATGTATTTATTAATGGAAAAAATATTAAATATTTATATTTCCTTAATTTATTTAAATTTATCCATACAAAATGATTTTAAGCCAAATAGGGCTACAAGGACTATGTGATAGTTGGCAGAGTTGAGTAAAAGGACTACATGCTTTGAAAAGTGTGTAGGTTGAATGAAGGTTGATAAATTATTGTGTTTACCATGTTTCATGTTTTTTAAAGCATCCAAATATTTATTTAATCCATTAAACCCTATGAAATAATGAACTTGTGAGCTATTTCCAAGAAGTGAAATAAGAATAAGATAGAAGAGAGAGAAAGCTTGATAAAGGGAGAGTTTTGGTGTATGATCGACATCATTTTGGTATCAAAGATATTAAAATATTCCTAGAGGATTGTGAAAGGATTAATAACATGTGTTTTAAGGTGAAATAAAAGATAAAATATTCATATAGGATTGTGAAAGGATTCATAACATGTGTTTTGAGGTGAATTACAAGATAGGGAACCAAGTGCAGTGTTTCATGGAGAGAGTTAGTAGGGATGAATATTTGGTCAAGCATGTGGTAGACCAAGTGACATAGTTGATTGCCCCATCGGTCATGAGGATGTATTATATTAATCATGATCTTAGGTAGAGATTACAATGATCATTAATAATGAGATAATAATAAACTAGTAGTCAACAAGGTCAAATAACACCTTTGTATCCAAGGATGAATGAGAGAGGAAATGAAGAGGTAGTTCAAGAGAAACCATAGGTGCATGAAATAATATTTAAAGAATTCATGGTATTAAAACAACATGAATTAGATATTAGATCATTTATAGATAGAATATTGAGAAGAGAAAAAGGTTTTATGAGATATAGACCAAGACAACAATTTTAGGGGATAGTGTTGGAAATGCCATAGAGAGGGACATAGGGTAGTAGAGTGTCCATTGAGTATGATGAAATATATTATAAGATAAGTGAATGAATATAGAAGACAAGAAATAAATGAGTCTTTAATCATGAAAATAATCTTATTGCATCAGAGAAAGTAAGTCAAAGAACTAGCCCAAAAAGGAAGTCTATTCAAAAGTAGGTGTAAAGCAAAAGGTAAGGTTTATAATTTAGTCATTGATGGAGGAATAAATAATAATATTGTTTCTTTAGAGATGGTGTAAAATTTGGGATTGAATAATATGGATTGATGAATAAGGCACAAATGAGGTCTTTTGATATTTTTTTATTCTTTACCTCATGTGTTGATAATTCGTCAACATAATAAACCCTACATCTATTTATATATAGTGACCATATATAAATTTTACTTGATATTACTTAAAATTGACCTAATAATAATTATAGGATAGTTTTCAAATAGGTGTGGTGGGTTTTGGTTGATGTGTGATCCCCCGCTCTCCTAATTATTTGTTCAATTTATAATTTTTTGCCACAATGTGTGAAAGGTAGATCCTCCTTACTACCTGGGGGATCTTGTGGAATTTTAGGAGGGATAGGAAGGTTAGGAGGGTTAGGTATAGGTTTAATAGGGTCAGGAATATGGTTAGAATGTTTTTATCTTTTATTGGAATGAACTATTAAAAAAATAGGATTTAGAAATTAAACAATGCAAATGATATTTTTTCCAAATTATAATGTTAATAGGTTTGGTTTTTATTACTAAATTCCCATATGTGGTAGTATTTATTATTTAGTTAGGTATCAGGTGATCAATTTTTGTTTTTTCCTCTTTCAAGAATAACATGATCATGATTTAGCCAAGATATGCATAGAACAAGTAGGAAAATGGCATTAAAATGATTAAGCCCATGGGTTGGGCAGTGTTTTTTTTGTTTGTAGTTTCAATAAAATATATACATTATTGAAACCAAAAATAATGTGTACATGTTATTTACACTATAAATAGTTTCAAAAAAGTGTACGTGTTATGTGGATTGCATAATGCGTGTGCATTATGGCTCGAAATCCTAAGCCTAAATTTAAATAATGTGTACATATTATGGACAAAATGCATGTGTTATGGCCATAATTCATAAATTTTATGGTTATAACTTGTATTATTTAAGGTAAATTACAAAAAATTATCCCCCAACTCCAATCATTTACCCATTGAGACTTGATAAGTTTGCTCAAAGGTAAGTGTTGACAATTTTTGCCACCATTGGTCAATATTACTTATGTAAATATTTTAAAAAAGGTTAAATTCATGGATTTAAGACTAAATAATTTATATAAAACATAATAAAACATTTATCAATCCTAAAATATGATCATGAATATTTCATAGGTCCATTTTTTGATAGAAGTTTCTTCTATTCCTCAAACTAGCTAGTGAAGGCAATTTTCAATTGCTCGTTTCATAAAAGAGAAGACAAGTTGGTTCAAATGTTATTATTGGAATATTTGGGACCATATTAAATAAATATTAAATGTATTTTTTCTATATTACATGTCTTAAATTTATGAACAATCTTTAAGATGGAAAGGTGCTCTAAAACCCTTTTTAAACCCTAATAGCTCAATTTTAGGCAATATATTTGTATTTTTGAGTTCTTTGTTGAAAATGATTTTTTTTTGAGATATTATGGGGAGTAAATTACCTTATTAAACCTTAATAAATTAAAATTAAAATTAAAATAATATATAAATTCAAGGGTATAGGTTACCGAGTTTTAAGTAAACAAGAGAGACAGTCAGCAAAGGCATTTTTTGAGAGGCTTAAGTGATCATTTGAAGATATAAAATGGTTTTAAAGATTATATGATTATTAAATTTTTTAATTAAAAACTAATGGGGTAATTATGCCTCATAAAACTTAATAAAATGGAAAAATAAAGACCTACAAGCATTCAAAAATGAAATTGTGCAAGCTAGGAAACACCAAAAAGTGCATATTTTGAGTTTTATTGAATGAAATATCTTGAAATTTAATGTGTAAGTATTTTTTGATTTAATTTAAGGTTTAAAATGGATTAATATACTTAATATATCTTAATATATATAAAATTCCAAAATATAGGTATGTTGATGAAGGAAATTGGGGGGGGTTTCACTAATTTGCTCACAAATGGAGTTAGAAATGAGTGTTTCAAATCCTTCCAATGGAAAAAAATGATTTGAGAGTGTGTATACTTAATTAAAAATATAAAAACATGATAATTAAATTTTTAAAAAAATCAAAATAGGATTATATCATTGAAAAACATGTCCAGTTCACCATGCAGGCAACAAGCAAGCACTTTTTTGTATATTTTTGTTTGGCAGTTTGGTAAAGTTTTTTGAAGATTTTTAAATTTTTTTAGGTATACCCAATTTATAATTATCCAATGAGAATAATAGGAGTTTTTTTTAGTCTTGAAACTTATTTTATACCCCCTAATCTAGATTAGAATTTCTTGAGGCCTAAAGAGTGCAAAATGGCATTTTTGGAAGTTGTATATGGAGTTTGGAGCTAAAATTTTATTTGAAGGTATGTGACACCATGGTGATGATTATAAATTCCTATTTAAATTTATTACCTATTAATAAAATTCAATTTCATTTAATTATAGGTTATCATGGTGCATTCAAGAGGCTTGCCAAAACCATAGAAGATAGACATATCCAAAAGAAATAGTATGGAGAGTTTTGATTGACAACATCAAATGCACTATTAGAAAGTGTTAGTTCCCAAAATTTCACTAAATTAATTGGGCCATTGTAAAGTACAATTTTTTAAGTCCATCTCAAGTCGATTATAAATGACTAAGTCCTTAGCCATGTCCCTAGTTTACAGTATTCCTTGAAAGGTCAAGTTCTATGTTAAATTGGCGAACTCTAAATTCAGTCTTTACTTAGTGCATATAAAGCCTTAAGATCATTGGGTTTTTCATCAAGACATTTTGCCTAATAGAAATAATTTTTCAATATTTTCATTCATTTAAAATGTCTTAAGACTTATTTCCATTGTGTAAATTGTCTATGATGAAAAACCTGATAAAATTACAATTCCTTTAGAAAAAAATGCAAAGGTCCATTTATTTCAGACTTTTTGTCCATGGAAAAAATTATGAAGGGCACTTTTCCTTCAAGGATTTTTCCCACAAAAAAATCCCAATGAAAGTCATATTCCTTTGACAAAAGTGTAGAGTCCAAATTATTTTTGCAAAAGTGAAAAGGTCCTAATTCCTTCAAGAAAAATGCAAACATCAATTTCTTCAAGGAAATTGTTTCAGACAAAATGTCCAAAACAATTATCCCAATGAAGACAAAGATGCTAAAGACTAAATTTATATGAGAAAAGTGTCTGAGAGAGTCCATTTCTTCAATAAAATCATCTTAGATAAACTATCTAAAAAAAATTCTTGATAAACAACAAGCCCTAAACAAAAGTCCCGTCCACCCAAAGGCATTATTGAAAAATAAAATTCTTGAAGAGTTGCTACAAGATAGGATTGTTGAAGATAAAATATTTGATAAGTAAAGTCCCAAAGAAATTTTATTGAATTAAAAGTATGATGGTCTTATAGACATCTTTTAACATGCATGTGGACATCAATTTTAAGTCATGGAAAATATTCATTGAGATTCAAATACTCTAGGAGTGTTGTGCAAGCATCAAATTTAGGCCCCATGAAGTAGTCAATTGATTTCAAAAGGATGCAGATCCAATGGCATGCATTTGATCAAGTGGGGATGATCTGATGGTGCATGATCAAAGATAAATAAGTCACAGGAACCCAAGACTAGTGTAGGTATGCCAAGTGTCAAACTCATGGGCCATGATCAAAATTCTGAGCATGTTCTAAAGATATAATGATGCGAATGGGTAGTTGATATTTTAATAGGGCCAGAGATCTAGTGAGGTGCTACCACATAGTGTGATGGTGATCAAAGAAATAGAGACTATTTTTAAATAATAAATCACACTCAATCTCATGGATTTTAATATAATGATGTAAGTTTGATCATATGAAAAGATCTAATAGTGTAAGAGCACAATTATAAATTCAATACATGGACAAAAGCTAAAGATTGAGTATGTTCCCAGAGATTGATGGTACATGTTCAAAAGTATATAATCTGATCTATGATGTGTATTAAGTCAAGATTTTTTAATAGAGCCTAGAATGATTATGAAACCCTTACTTGGAAAGAGTACATTGGCCTAATAGGATTGATAGGGTAGGATATAGAGAGATCATGAAGTTACTAAGTGGTACCATTTTGGTATAAGTCCTATAGATAGCTAATGGTGTTTGATCCTTTAGATCAAGATCAATGGCATGTGTTTTCTCAAGTGAGAAAATCCAATGATGTGAACCAAGATTAACATTTTAAAGGGTCTAGGTTGAACATGGTAGTGACATGTGTCACAAATGAAATGATCCATATATAGATCTATGGTCTGTGTTTACTCAAGCGAGTAGATATAATGCAGTAGGATGATGGTGGACCTTTCAACATAGCTCAAAATAAATGTGGCAACTAGTGAAGTGTTCTTTGGGTGAATAAGAAGTTCAAATATATATGGAAATAAGTAATTTTGAGGTTAGTGGAAGCAAATATATTGGTGAGTAGATGTGACTTGGTGATGCCACATAGGCATATACATCATATTCAAGGACCTTGTGTAAGGAAATTGGCTAATATTTCACCACTGGTAGTAAGATAACTTGTAAAATTTGTAAATGAGGCATGGTGACCCTGAGGGTGAAAAAAATGCATTTTTTACATTAAAAATATATGAGATAAGCCCTAAAAGGCCATATGTGAAAAAGATGAATTTGCAAAATATAAAATATGAAGAGGTAAATTGGAGCCAAAAAGGTAAATGGGTCGAGTAAACTTGGGTATTATATTTTTTCATGTTTTGCTCATCCAAGCTCCTCCATTGGGAGATATAGTGTAAGTTTGCAAGGTCATGGTGGGATACTCCCAATAATATCATTCAAAGGGCCATGGATCTAGAATATTCCTAGGAAATCATTGCAAGATAATGTTATTCCATGGCATGTAAAGAGGAAAAGGAGCTGTCTAGAAGGTTCCAAATATGTAGAAAATTGGTCAAAAATATCCCCATGTAGTTTCATATAATGACAAAGTTTGTTCATCCCTATATCATGAAATATTCTCCTTCCAAATCATGTAAAAGGTGTCTCCCACCATGAAATCAAAGGATGCACTCCAAACATTCATCATTACTTGTAGAGGTATTTAGAGTTATGATTTTTCTTACAAATGGATTAAGATAATATGCATGGCATGGGAATATTTTCTATCTGGAAGCATCTTGGTAGATTTGAAAGTTTATTTTGCAATTTTCAAAAGTTATGACCCATATTTACAAAATTGAAAATGTATAAATAGAGGGTTTCTCCTCTATTCAAGGGGTTTGTTGACCATTGTGTTGGTTGTTATTGGTTGTAGTTTTAGGCATTCATTCTCTCTAAGTTTAGGTTTTATAGAAAGTTTTATGGGATAAATTATTGTGTGTAGATTTGGTCTCCCTTGCTAAGGTGGTTGTAGTTTTATATCCATTAGTGAGATTTGAGAGCATATTTATGTCTCCCTTGTCAAAAGATAAATCTCACTATGTTTGCCCCCACAAAAAAAATTTGAAAGTATTGATGTTTGTAATATTTCTTTTCATGTTAATGCAAATGCTTTTGGTTATTTGCTATTTCATATTGATGAAGTGCAGCAATCTATTTTTCAAATATTGTTCACTAGATATCTTGTTCTATTCCCTTTACTAGTTATCATTTTGGGTTTCAATCTAGATTATAAATCCCTTTCTGTATTATTTTAGAATATGTCATTGAATAACTTGTAGGACACTCTAGGTTTATGGATTCAATAGGGAAAGGCATTTTAAAGATTAGTTTTAGTGTATGTTTTAGTCTATCAAGAATAATTTGGTATTTCCCATTAACTTACATTTGAGTTTTTTTGCATCTTTGATAAGGAATATTATCATGAAGTACTGCAAGATACCTTGTTGTTTGCAAGCCACCAGTATGCCACCTTCCTTTTTAATCATATAACTTGTCCTACCCTATCCTACCTTACAAATAATACACCCTTTGCATATTATAAGTGTCATTTTCCTATACATGTATAAATATTGTATACTTGACATATGTCTATGTTTTGTGTTTTGGAGCACAATGTTATAGTTTTCCATTTGACCCTTGTTGAATATTTTATAGAATGAATATTGTAGTCATTTTATCATTTGTCTTTAGTAGCTTGTATATGACTTAGATTATTTGTGCATTTTGTGTGACAATATTTCATGTTTGAAGTGTGCAAACTTGGTTATTCCATGGTCATATTTGTTCCTTATGCCAAAAATCCTCATAGAGGTTGAATTACAGAATCGCTCCATGTTAGCAACCTACCCCATAGGTCCTCTCAACTTGGTTTAGGTAGAGCTATAAGTAGCAGGGAGATGACCAAACCCTTTGTAGGTTTATGTCAATCATTTTTTGCATTCAATCTAATCTATATGACAAACCCTTCCTTGGATATAATGACATATTAGCATGTTTTTCATCTTCTTCAACTATTTAAAGTTGAGTGTATGAGGTGTACAACTGGCAACCAACACTCTTTTTAGTGTCATTACTGAGGATAATTCTTATCACCCATGTTGTTAGGGACTCTTGTAGAGAGATATAATTACTTCATGTTATGAAGTTTTCTATTTTTAATACACTTATTTGACTATCTTGCTCATCAATGTTACAACACTCCACTAGGGATGTACCAAGAAGTTTTAAGGCTTGAAAATTTGACTTATTCTACATTTATTGCAAAGAGATGTTAATATTGCATGTTGAAAGGTGGTTTGTCCCTTTTGAACACTATTCTAAAAATTTTAGTGTCATTACTTTTACTCTCATCATTAAGTTTAGAAAGTTTAATTTTAGCATGTATCTTAAATAGTTTGTCAACTGTTATATTCTATAAGTTTGATTCTAGTGGCGACTCTAACTTTACTTTCTAGTCTTAAGAAAGATCAGTGTCTAATTTGAATATATTTACTAACCTTCATCTTTGAGTATTTTCTTGTTTGTAAAGATAGAAGGAATGAAATCATCTTTTAGAAGTGATTCATTAAAGAAACATGAATCTCCTTTAAGTATTCATCTAAGGAGAAGGGGGTAAGTTTGGAGGCCTATTGAAGGGTAAAGTTTAGATACTAAGGGCTGTCAATATTTTGATAATCTTGAATTATTTAATGATCATCTGATTGTTGAGGACTATCATATCTCTCTTATCAACTTTGAAGCCTACATTCATGTTTATTACCCAACTCCTTCTCAACCAGTTTAATCTCCTCCCAAGTTTGACCCACCATGTCCATGGTATTCACCCCCTCATATCCCTTTACTAGTTGTTTGGGAGCCCATTATTAAACCAATCGTGAGGCATACGGATCTAGATGAAAATGAACATCATGCATTCTATGTTCCCATATTTAGGCCTATTAATTTTGATGAAATGGAGGTTATCCCAATGAAGTAAGAAAATACCTTCCAAATTTTTAGGGGAATAATGTAATGAGTGGTGATTAGCACCTAAAGGATTATTAAAATATCATTGAATATTATGTGGTTAAGTATGATGATGTGTGCATCAAGCTATTTGTGCATACACTACAGGAAGATGCTCATAAATGGTTTAACTCTTTTCCCCTAGAAGCATCAATTCAAAGGAAGAGATGCAAAATGTTTTTAGAATTCAATATGGTGTTAGGATTGATCCAAGGTTTCTCTTGGATAAATTTAAAAACATAAAAAGGAACCCCAATGAGTGTGTTCAGGAATTCAATACACACTTCAATAAAACAATGATACGACTGCCTGAAAACATCAGGCCCAATGATACATCATGTTTGATAAATTATTTTGATGCCTTTGATAAGAAGGCTTCATAGTACTTGAGGGACAAGGCTCCCACTAACCTACATTTGGCATTCAATATGACCATTCAAATTGAGAAAAACATAAAGGTTGTGAGAAAGCCATGAATAAGTGAGATGATATGAAGTTTTTCAATATAGAAAAGACACAATCCAAAAATATAGATAACCTTGAGGAAACTATTAAAACTTTGGCCTCTGCTTTCAAAGAAATGTCATACAAGTTAGATAGAGTTAAAAATGGGAATGCCCATGCATCTGCTAGTCAAAAGAGGGATCCAAATCTGAATCAAGCATAATGAAGGCATGTTATCCACCATCAAGATAATGATAGAGGGAATATTACTACATGTGAAGAAAGGATGGAGAGAAACTAGAATAGAGGGGTTATTAAAGAGGTGCCTAATCCTTTAAATAGCAAGGTAAATGTTGTGAATTTTAATTTAAACATTGATTAGTGTGACAAGTGCTTCCTTCCACAACCTCCATGTGATACTATTGAACAATTAATAAATATTTGGATGAACCTAAATATGCATCATCTAAATATGATATTTTTATGTTTGATTGTCAAAGTCCCTAAAGTGAATTTACCACCTCCATTAAATTGTTGAATGATACTATAGTTGATCAATTTTGGAGCACAGCCAAAATGGAGAGTGTCCCAACTTTTGAATTTACTTCTAATGTTAATATAAAATAAGCATATAAATTGTCCATTCATGATTTTGATCTCTTATGCTATATGATGATTAATAAATATCATGGGGGAGTCCCATCAATTGAGGATAGGCAACTATTAATTAATGCAATAGCTACCCGAAAGAAGGAATATTACTTGAGAAGTAGGCAACTAGGTGCTACTACTCAAGACATTGCCTCTACAAATCCAAAGTTAGGGAATGTGAGTAAGGAATCAAATCAAGATATCATAGCCCTAGAAGCTTCAAATATAGCACCCATGTCCCAAGTTGCTAAGCCTAGAGGTGCTCTTTCCAAGAGAAATAGAACACCTATCTTGTTGAGTATTCCTAAGGGTGAAAGTGATGCTAAGACAAATCTACCCCTAAAGACTACTGAAAAGAGTGTTAATCCATCCCAACCTACTCCTATTTAGACATTAATTGATTTCATCCCAACTAAAGGTGTTGTTTCTCTTCCACCAAATATGCCTCTTCCTTAGTATATCATGTGTGATATGTCTCAAGTGTTGAGTCAAATAAAAATCATCATACTAATTATTGAATTATTATGAATACCTAAACATAAGAAGAGGGATTTAGAGTACTTAGAATTTGGTGAGAGGTCTACTAAAAATGAAATTGAATTACCTAAAGCACCCTTAAAAGAAGATGAGGAATCAAAATAGGTTATTTAACCCATTTTGGAGGTCTATTTGGGGACTACACTTGTAGAAAGCTGAATGTGGATCCATTTTACACTACTCTCTTGATCAATGGTCTAATTTTTCATAATTATATGTTTGACTCTAGAGATTCTTATAATGTGATACCCCTAGGTGTCCTAAATAAGACCAGAGTTAAAATTACATCAACCTTTAGCAAGTGTTATGCCATGGACTCATGAGAATTACCAATTATGGGACATGTAAAGGGATTAGTTGTATAGTTGGTAGTTCATCTTGATAAGTCTTTGAATATGGATGTGGTATTTGTAGACTACCCATCTAAGTTGGGGATGATGTTGTCATAAAAATGAGCTATTAGTATGGGTGGAAGTGTATAGATGGACTTATCTTATGCCACAATTACATTTGAGGGTAAGATGGTTATAATTTATAGAGAGATAAAGATGTTGCATGTAATTGAAGACTAAAAATGTGCTCGAAATGAATTATTGTACATAGATGTTGGATTGGGTAACTTTGTTGGGAATGTTGATACTAGTGAATATCCTACTATTCTTTATGTTGAACTTGACAATTAAGGTGCAGTTTGGAAGATATGTTTTGATGGGGCTTTCTACAATCTTGGGAATGGTGTTGGGGTTGTCTTTTATGCACCCAATGGTAAATATTTCATTTTTATTTCTAGTTATCCTTTGAGTGCATGAATAATACTACTAAGTATGAGGCACTTTTTTTTAGTTTATAAATTGCCCATGAATATGGAATTAAAATTTTAATTATTAACAGTGATTCTAGGTTAGCAGTTAAGTAGATCCACAATGATTATGCCACAAAAAATAAAAGTTTGAAATAATATCAAAATATTGTTTGGGATTTTCTTGAATTTTTTGATGCATTCAACATTTTTATCATGATAGATATTTTAATGAAGAAGCTGAAAGACTTTTAGGGCTACATGCTTAGTTTTATATTGTAAATAAGAGCCCTCATTATTAGTACCAAGTGGAGGTACTTATTCGGCCTTCAATCCTAGACAATGTTCATCATTGGTAGGTGTTTGATGTTTGTGATCAGATCAAAAGGTTTCTAAATTATGAATCTAAGTTATATGATCAACTCATAGACTTAGAATCTATGGTTTATGTTTGTGATGGAAAGGAAACCTTTTTTGGGAAGGACATTATTCAGTTAAATACAAACACTCTCCCTAAAGTATTGGTAAGTTTAGAAGCATATTTTGATGGAGATGATATAATTAAATCAAGAGATTTATTTATCTCAAAAGATATGCCTGAGTGCAACTTGGGTTTTCATAAGAAACCAAGAAAGGTTTGGCTGGGTACTCACCTAAGTGCAACTAAGAAACAAGTTTACATGCAACTACTAAGGAATTACCAAGATTATCTAGCATGGTCTTATTATGAGATGAAAATATATAGGGAGGAATTATTATAGCATGTCATCCTATTACATCCTTATAGCAATACTTTTAGGTATAAATAGAGACCTATTAACCCCATCTTGGCCACCAAGATGATAAAATAATCAAAGAAGTTGAGGAATGGTGGAATCATTCAGCCAATCAGGTATTCGTCATGGGTTGCCAATTTAGTCCCTGTACGAAAGAAGAATGGTGACATTCACTTGTGTGTAGATTTTTGAAATTTGAATAAGGCTTCTTTAAAATATAATTATCCCTTACCTAATATGGATAACCTATTGCAATATGTTACTATATTAGAGATATTGTCCACTTTAGATGACTTCTCAAGGTATAACCAAGTTGTGGTGAAGGATTTTGAGAGATCCAAGACTACATTCATAATGCCTTGGGGCACATTTTTATATATGAGGATGCCTTTTTGGTTAATGAAAGTTGGTACAACATTTTAGTGAGATATGGGTGTTGTTTTTGTAGGGATAATTAATTAGTTTATTGTTATATATCAGGATGATATTACTGTGTACTCCAAGACTAGAGAAGAATATTTGGAGCATCTAGAAAAAGTGTTGATCAAATGTGAGTTTGGAATTTCACTTAATACAAAGAAGTGCCACTTTAGAGTAAAAAATGCTAAGTTACAGAGACATATAGTGTCTAAATATGGTGTCATGATTCACCCCAAAAGGGTTGAAGCCATTGATAAGTGCCTATCCCATAGTCTAAGAAAGGAATTCAATATTTATTTTGAAAAATTAACTTAATAAGGAGGTTTGTGTCTAATTTTATAGAGATTAATCTAACTATTACTTGCATGATAAAGAAGGACTAGACCATCAAGTGGGAGGGGAAGGCTATGCAGGTGTTCATTAACATCAAGGGAGATTTAAAGTTTGCTCCTATCTTGGCCAATCCTGATTACACAAAGCCATTCTCGATATTCTCTTTTTCATCTAATAATATTTTTGTTGTTCTCTTGTTGAAAAATAATGAAAGAGCTCATGATCATCCCATATCTTTCTTTAGCAAAGCTATTTAAGGTCCTAAATCTAGTTTTACCATTATGGAAAAACAAGCTTTTGCTCTCTTGAAAGCTATTAAGACATTCAAGCCTTATATTCAAAGTTTAAAGATTATTACTTATGTATCACATACCATGGTGAAGGACATCTTGACCCAGATTGAAGTATCTAGTAAGAGATGTAGGTGGGTTAACAAGTTACAAGACTATGACATGGATATTCAGACCACCAAGTTAGTAAGAGGGATGGGTCTAGCCAAGCTTATGGCTAAGACAAATTTGCAAGTTGTTGAGGTAAACACTACTATTTTTAATGTTGATGATTCATTGAGTTAATTTAACATAACTCCATGGTATAGATATATTTTTTACTACTTGAAAAATATAAATTATCCCCTAATTTAGACAAGAATCAAAGAACTCTCAAACTTGTCTCCCAAAAATACATATTGACTGAGAATGGACTAGCATGGAAGAATATGGATGGGGTTCTCCTAAGATATGTGCTATAAGAACAAACTAATGATCTAATTGAAGACTTCCATAGTGGAGTATGTGGTGGCAATTTTGTACTTAAAGTTACAACTCATCAAATTTTGAGAGATAGTTATTGGTGGCCATTGTTATTTAAATATGTTACTTAGAAAGTCAAAACATGTGAAAAATGCTAGCACTTTGCTAGGAGGGTGAGAGCTTCAAGTTATCTTACCTTGTAGCCTATGATGATTCAAGGCCCATTCAAACAATGGGGAATGGATTGCATTGGAGAAATTTTTGATTCGTCAAGTGCTGGGCATAGATGGATACTAGTTGTAACTGACTAATTCATAAAATAGGTTAAAGTGGTCCCTAAAAAAAACAAACACACTAGGTAGTTATGGATTTTTTGTTGAATTAGATTATTTATAGATTTGGTGTGCCTATCAAGTTTATTGTATAAAATGTCATGAGTTTCAAATCCAATCCTTTAGTTGAGTATGGGATTGAATTGAACTATAATTACAACTACAATCCTCAAGGGAATGGTCAAGCAGAATCTATTAATAAGAACTTGCTAAAAATCATAAGATAAACTTTAAAAGCAAATAAGAAGTGGGGTGAACAATTAAAGTTTGCCTTATGGGCTCATAGGATTATGCCCAAGAGAGCTACAGGGAAAAGTCCTTTTGAGCTTGTTTAATTAGCTCAAGTAGTTTTGCTTATGAATTTATAGTTACCTACTTATCAGCTCATGTAGAAACTAGAAGATGATAAACAAATCAACCACTATGAAATTAGGATGAACCAAATTATTCAGCTTGATGAAATTCTAAGATAAGCTCATGAAAGAAACCTCAAGTTCAAGGAGAAGCTAAAGAAAATATTTGATAAGAAGGTCACTCCACGAACATTCCAAGTAGGTGATTTGGTTCTACTTTGGGATATTAAGCATGAGGAAAAGGGCAAGTATGGAAAATTTTATGCCTTATGGATGGGTCCTTATTCCATTGACCGCCAAATTAGGGAACATACTTTCTTCTTGAAAGACCTGGTTGGTGAAATATTAGAGTTGCTAGTAAATGATAGACATCTAAAGCACTTATTAGATTGAGTCCATCTACAATTATGTATAAATTATATAATGTATAGTTTTGTCCTTTATTATTTTGTTACTTTGTTTCCCTTCTGCTTTGGGCCTGGTTTGTATAGCTCCTTTCCATTATATTTATCATGTGTCATTTTCTAATCCTTCTAATTTTTTTGTCAAGTATACCATAGTTTTGTTGGGCCTTCATAAGTGTTTCTAATAAATTACTAAGTCTTGACTCCATAACCTAATGAATTGGTACCTAGTTTTACATTTTAGGGTTCTTTACACACTTACAGGGGGTATGCATCGTTGAGTGAGAGCCAGTGTTAGTGACAAAAACTACACTAAATTAATTAGGCCCTTGTAATGCAAAAATTCCTATGTCCATCCTGAGTCAAGTATATAAGACTAAGTTATTAGCCACATCCCTATTTCTCAGTGTTCCTTAAAAGGTCAAGTTCCATTTTAAATTGGATAAGTATAAATTTGGTCTTTACTTATTGTGTATAAACCCTTAGAATCCTTGGCGTTTTCATCGAGACATTTTACCTAATAGAAATAAGTCTTCGGGATTTTTGTTTGTATAAAAAGATTGAAGACTTATTTTCATCAAGAAAATTATTCATGATAAAAAACTTGATAGAATTATAATTCCTTTAGGAAAATTACAAAGGTCCACTTGTTTTAAAATTTTTGTCCATGAAAAAAATTTTAAAGAGTAATTTTATTTTAGGCATTTTGCTTGCACAAAAATCCCAATAAAAGTCATATTCCTTCAATAAAAGTGTAAAGTCCAAATTCCTTTAACAAAAGTGCAAAGGTCCAAATTCTTTTAGGAAAAATGTAAAGATCAATTTATTTGAAGAATTTGTTTCAGATAAAATGTTAGAAATAATTTTATTAATGAAGACAAAGATGTCAAAGATATATTTTTTATAGGAAAAGTGTTTGAGAGAGTTAATTTATTTGAGAAAATTATCCTAGACAAAATGTTCAAAACAATTATCCTGATAAATGATAAGCCCTGAACAAAAGTTTCAAAGACCCAAAGGCATTATTATGGAACAAAAGTCTTGAAGAGTTGCTGAAATATAGGAATGCTGAAGATAAAATATTCAACAAGCAAAGTCCCCAAGAAATTTACCCAAATTGTAGGTATGATGGTCTCATGAACATATTTTGAAAGGTGCATAGACGTTAATTTTAAGGCACAATAAGTAGTCATTAGGATTAATATACTCTAGGATGGTGTTATGAGAATCAAATTTAGGCTCCATGAAGTAACCATTTAATTTCAAAAGAAGGTAGATCCAATGACACACATTTTCTTGAGTGAGGATGATCTAACAGTTTGTGATTAAAGTTAAATAAGTCAAAGTAACCCAAGACCAATGCATGCATGATAAATATTAAGCTCATGGGGCATGATAAAAAGTTTTATCAGGTTCTATCCAATGATGTGAGAGGGAAGTTGATTGTTTAATGGGGCCAGAGATCTAGTGAGGTGCTACCATGCGGTATGATGGCACTCAAAGAAATAAAGAATGTTTGAAAGGAAAAAATCATACTCAATATCATAGATTAAAATTTGATGATGCACATTTGATTAGATGGAAATATCTAATGGCACTAGAGCATAGTTCAAAAGTCAAATCATGGACATAGGCTAAAGATCAAGTAAATTCCTAGAGATTGATGGTATGCATTCAAATGTACATAATCTAATCTATGACATGTATTAAGTCAAGACTTTTTAATGGGTCCTAGAATGAACATGGAACCACCACTTGGCAAGAGCTCATTGGCCCAATAGGACTGACAGAGTAGGATACATAGAGATTGTGAAGCTTCCAAGTGGCACCATTTTTGTACAAGCCCTATAGATAACCAATGACATTTGATCATTTGGATCAAGATCAAAATCTATTTACTCAAGTGAACAAATCCAGCAGTGCAAGCCAATATGGAATTTTCAAAGGTTCCAAGTTGAATGTGGTAGTGACATGTGTCACAACCACAATGATCTAGATAGAGATCTATGGTCCTCATTTGCTCAGGTGAGTAGATCTGACAGTGTAGGATGATGGTGGACCTTTCAATGGAGCTCAAAATAAATGTGGTAGCTAGTGAAGTGCTCTATGAGTGAACAAGAAGTTCAACTGCATATGAAGATAAGTAATGTTGAGGCTAGTGTAAAACAAAGATATTGGTGAGTATATGTGACATGGTGATGCCACATAGGCATATACATCATATTCAAAGACCTTGTACAAGGCAATTGGCTGAGCTTTCACCACTGGTAGCAAGTTGAATTGGAAAATTTAAAAATGAGGCATGGTGACCTTGAGGGTGAAAATAATGCATTTTTAGCATTACAAATATATGAGGGAAGCCCTAAATGGCTAGATGTGAAAAAGGCAAATTTTTAAACTGCAAAATGTGAACAGGCAAGCTGGAGACAAAAAAGTAAATGGGTTGAGTAAAATTTGGTATTATATTTTGTCATGTTTTGATCATCTAAGCTCCTCCATTGGGAGATATAGTGAAAGTTTACAAGGTCATGGTGGGCCACTCCCAAGAAGATGATTTGAAGGGCCATAGATTTAGAATATTCCCAAGAAATCATTGCAAGAGTAGGTTATTCCATGGCATGAAAAGGGGAAGAGGAGTTGTCCAAAAGGATTTAGATGTGTAGGTAAGTGGTCAAAAGTATCCCCAAGTAGTTGCACATAATGACAAAGTTTTTTCAGCCCTCTACCATGAAATATTCTCCTTCTAACTCATGTAAAAGGCATCTCCTACTATGAAATCAAAGGATGCACTCAAAATTTTCATCATTATTCATAGAGGGAGTTAGAATTATGATTTTTATTGAAAATAGATGAAGATTTTAGGCATGGCATGGGACTATTTTCTAGTTGGAAGCATCATGGTGGAATTGAAAGTTTGCTTTGCATTTTTGAAAAGTTGCAACCCAAGTTCTAGATTTGAAAATGTATAAATAAAGGGTTTTTCCTCTATTTAAGGGGTTGGTTGACAATTATGTTGGTTGTTGTTGTCTATTGTTTTAGGCATTAATTCTCTCTAAGTCTAGGTTATACATAATTTTTTTTGGGATTAATTATTATGTGCAGATTTTGTCTCCTTTGCTAAGGTGGTTGTAGATATATAACCACTAATGAGCTTTGAGAGCATCTTTATGTCTCCTTTGTCAAAAGAGAAATCTCACCATACTTGTCCCCATGGTAGCATTTTGAAAGTATTGATTTTTGTAATATTTCTTTTCAAGTTAATGAAAATACCTATGGTTCTTTGTTATTTCATATTGATGAAGTGTAACAATATGTTCTACAAATATTGTTGACTGGATATCTTGTTTTATGCCCATTACTAGTTTTCATTTTGGGTTTCAATATAGATTATAAATACCTTGATACATTATTTTAAAATTTATTTCTGAATAACTTCTTAAGGCACCTTAGGTTTATGGATTCAATAAGTAAAGTCATTTGAAAGATTAGTGTTATTTATATGTTTTGGTCTATTAAGGATCATTTGGTATTTCCCATTAGCTTGAATTTGAGTTTTTTTGCATCTTTACTAACGACTATTGTCATGAAATACTACAAGATACCTTGTTATTTGGAAGCCACCAAAAAACCACCCTCCTTTTTAATCATGTAACTTGTCCTACCTTATCTTACCCTATAAATAATACACCCTTTGCATACTATAAGTGTTATTTGTATATAGATGCATAAATATTGTATACTTGACATGTGTCTATGTTTTATGTTTTTAAGCATAGTGTTGTAGTTTTCCACTTGACCCCTATTGTTAAATATTTTTATAGAATGAAGATTACAGTCATTTCCTCATCTATATTTAGTAGCTTGTATGTGACATAGAGCATTTATGAATTTCATGTGATAACCCTTCATAGGTGAAGTGTGCAAACTTGGTTATACCCTGGTCATATTTGTTTCTTGTGCCAAAAATCTCCATGGAGGTTGAATTACAAAATCATTCCATGTGAGAAAGCTACCCCATAGGTCCTCTCATCTTGGTTTAGGCAAAGCCAAAAGTAGTAGGGACTTGACCATACCCTTTGTAGGTGCCTCTTAGTCATTTTTTGCATTTGGTCTAATCTAGATGCCAAACCCTTCCCAAGTTACAATGACATATTAATGGGTTTTTCATCTTTGTTTACCATCTTATTTAAGTGTGTAAGGTTGAGTATATGAGGTGTGAAATTGGGAACCAACACTCTTTTTGGCACCATTATCAGGGACTGAACCCAGGTCACCCATGTCATAGGTGGGAATACTCACCACTTTAGTATAAGAAATGGATTGAAGACTTATTTCCATCAAGTATATTATCCATGACAAAAAACTTGATATAATTGAAATTCCTTCAAAAAAAATGCAAAGGTCCATTTGTTTTGTACTTTTTATACATGGAAAAAAATTTGAAGGGTACTTTTCCTTTAGACATTTTTCCTACATAAAAAACTCGATGAAAGTCATATTCCTTTGGCAAAAATGTAAAGTCCAAATTCCTTTGGAAAAAGTGCAAACGTCTAAATTCCTTCAAGAAAAATACAAAGATCAATTTATATAGGGAAATTATTTTGAGTAAAATGTTCTAAACAAGTATTTTGATGAAGTCAAAGATGTCAAAGACTGAGTTTCTATGAGAAAAGTATCCAAGAGAGTTCATTTATTTGGGATAAAATGTCCAAAATAATTATCTTGATAAATGATAGGCATTGAATAAAATTCCCAAAAATACAAAGGAATTGGTGTGGAACAAAAGTCTTGAAGAGTTATTGCAAGGCAAGTATGTCGAAGACTAAAGATCTGACAAGCAAAGTCCCAAAGAAATTTACCCAAATTATAGGTATGATGGTCTTGTGGACATATTTCTATAGGTGGATAGACATCAATTTTAAGGTATGGCAAGTAGTTGTTGGGATTCAAATACTCTAAGATGGTTGTGAGAGCATCAAATTTAGGCCCCGTGAAGTAGTCATTTGACATCAAAAGAAGGAAAATCCAATGATATGTATTTTCTCAAGTAGGGATGATTAGATGGTGCATAATCAAAGATTAATAAGTCAAAGGAACATAAGACCATTGAAGGCATGAAAAGTATCAACCTCATGGGGCATGATCAAAAGTTAGAGTATGTTCTGAAGATCCAACAATATGAGTGGGAAGTTGATAGTTCAATAGGGCCAGAGATATAGTGAGGTATTGCCACATGGGATAATGGTACTCAAAGAAATAGAGACTATTTTCAAGGAACAAATCATCCTCAATCTCATAGATTGCAATTTTATGATGCACATTTGATCAGATGGAAAGGTCTAATGGTACGAGAGTATAGTTGAAAAGTCAATACATGGACATAGACTAAATACTGAGTACATTCCCATATATATCAACATTACGCATTTAAATGTACACAATATAATATATGGCATGTATTAATTTAATACTTTTTAATGAAGCTCAAAATGAATGTAGAACTGCCATTTGGCAAGAATGCATTGGCCTAACAAGACTGATAGAGCAAGATGTAGAGAGCCTATGAATATGCCAAGTGGCAATATTTTAGTACAAGTCCTACACACACCTAATGGAATTTGATTCTTTAGATTAGGATCAAAAACATGTGTTTGATCAAGTGAGTAGATCTAATGGTGTAAACCAAGATGGAATTTTCAAATGGTCCAAGTTGAACATGGTAGTGACATGTGTCATAATTGAAACGAGCTAGACATAGATCTATGGTCTGTATTTGCTTGGGTGAGTAGATATAAAAATGCATGATGATGTTTGACCTTTCAACAAAGTTAAAAATAAATGTGGTAGCCAATGAATTACTCTATGGGTGAACAATAAGTTCAACCACATATAGAGACAAGTAATGTTGAGGTCAATATAAACTAAAGATATTAGTGAGCAAATGTGATATGGTGATGCCACATAGGCATATACATCATATTCAAGTACCCTGTGTAATTAAATTAGTTAAGCTTTCACCACTGGTAGTAAATTGACTTGGAAAATTTGAAAATGAGGCATGGTGACCCAAAGGGTGAAAATAATGCATTTTTTGAATTAAAAATATATGAGGGAAGCCCTAAAAATCCAAATGTGAAAAAGGCAAATTTGTAAAATGTAAAATGTGAAGGGGTATGTTGAATCCAAAAAGTAAATGGGTTGAGTAAGCTTGGGTATTGTATTTTCTCATGATTTGCTCATCCAAGCTCCTCCATTAAGAGATATAGTGCAAGTTTTCAAGGTCATAGTGGGGCACTCCTAAGAAGATCATTCAAAGGGCTATGGATATGAAATATTCCTAATAAATCATTGCAAGATAAGGTTGTTCCATAGAATTCAAATAGGAAGAAGAGCTATCCATAAGGTTACAACTATGTAGGTAAGTGGTCAAAAGTATCCCCATGTAGTTTCATATAATGACAAAGTTTTTTCAGCCCTCTACCATGAAATATTCTCCTTTTAGCTTGTGTAAAAGGCATATACCACCATGAAATAAAAGGATACGCTCCAAATCCTCATCATTCCTCATATATGTAGTTAGATTTAAGATTTCTATTTCAAATGGATGAATATTTTAGGGATGGCATGGAAATATTTTCTAGCTAGAAGCATCTTGGTAGAATTGAAAGTTTGCTTTGTAATTTTGAAAAGTTGCGACCCAAAGTTACAAATTTGAAAATGTATAAATATAGGGTTTCTATTTTATTCAAGGTGTTGGTTGACCATTGTGTTGGTTATTGTTAACCATAGTTTTAGGCATTCATTCTCTCTAAGTCTAGGTTCTAAAAAAAATCAATTGGGATCAATTGTTGTGTGCATATTTTTTTCTCCCTTACTAAGGTAGTTGCAATTTTACAACCATTAGTGAGATTTGATAGCATCTTTATATCTCTCTTATCAAAAGATATATCTCACCATGCTTATCCCCATGGAATCATTTTGAAATTATTTATGTTTGTAATATTTATTTTTAAGTTAATTAAAATCCTTTTGGTACTTTGACATTTCCTATTGATGAAGTATAATAATATATTCCACAAATATTGTTGACTAAATATCTTATTTTATACCCATTACTAGTTGTCATTTTGGGTTTTGATCTAGATTATAAATCTCTATCTAAATTATTTAAGAATCTATTGCTTAATAACTTGTTAAGGCACCCTAAGTTTATGGATTTAGTAGGGAAAGTAATTTGAAAGATTAGTTTCGGTGTATGTTCTAGTTTGTCAAGGATCATTTGGTATTTCTCATTAGCTTACATTTGAGTTTTTCTGCATCTTTGCTAAGGAATATTGTCATGAAATATTATAAAATACCTTGATATTTGAAAGCCACCAACACATCACCCTACTTATTTTTGTGAACTATGAATTTGACTAAGAAGAGGAGATTAGTATGGTGTTAGTGAATGAAACCAAATAAAAAACACACTAAGCTAACATATTCATGCCTAGTTACTAGGTTGAGCTTAGTAATAGAAAAAAAATGATAAACACAACTATAAATTAAGGAAAATAATAATTCCTCCACCTTCCTTGGATGCTCCAAATGCCTTTGTAGTATTGGTTTGCTCAGTTTTGTGCTCATGAAGTCTTTGGCAATGGAAGATTGGCCACCTTCATCTCTCCTTGGCACCTTTGGCTTGTGGCTTGGCTTGGCTTGGCTTGGAATAAATTTTGCATGATAACACTAGTTTCATGAAGCTTTGTAATCAATTATGCATTATAAATTTTTATAATCATCTATTAAAATTCATGTGGTAAGACATCCTATTTATAGATTTTTGAAAATGTCTAGAATCAACCTAGATCGTCCATCTCAAGATTGAGATGTGTGGGTAATGATTAATCCAATTATGAAATTTAAATTAATAAATAGGCTCATTAATATTTGGGATAGAGTAGTAATTAAGAGGCATTAAGGGCTTTGATGAGGCATGGGAGGAATGAATCTTGACATTTATGGCATTTATGGCCTAGGGATGTCTTCATAAGAAATGAGGTCACTTGATGATGTAGATATTCAATATTCATTTCCAAAAATAAGTATTCAACAAGTTTCCATGGAATTATTAAATTAGTCCTTGATTTTAATTAATTATCACTTAAGCATGTTTAAGCACTTTATGCACAAATTACTCAAATTGATCAGAATGCCTTGTTATTGGTCCAAAATTTAACTAGATTAGAATTAGAAGGCAATGTCAGATGTGTTAGATCCATTATCCCATTTAGGATGTTATCAATAGCAAATAAAAAAGGTATGCATCTTGTGTAAGATATTTGATAGGAAAGAGTAATCTAGAGCATCTAGGTGCAAAATTGGCATTTTGACTCAAAATGATCTAATCAAAGTTAGCTAGCCCATAACTTGCATTGCCCCATTTAATGATACTCTAACAAAAGTCAACACTTGAATATGTTAGATTCAAATATTTTAATGCATTTTAGTGTTTTAAGGCTAAATTATGCATTTTGGTGGAAATTGGTTAAAAGCCTAATTGAAGGTCATTGGTGGCTAGATTTAGGTGTCTACAGTTTGCCCCTATTTGGGAAGCTATTTCAAACCATAGGTAAAGAAATGTCTTCTCAAATAATGAGAGATGGCCTGTATGCCAAAAAGAAAATGATGGTTGAAGAACAAATCTCTAAATGGCTTTTGAGAAGCCTATGATGATGCCCCCTCGAGGGAGTGGCTATCACATTTGTTTATGGATGGTCCCTCAAAAAGAAACAATAAGAAAGGTGTAATTAATCTATGGTTTAGATTAATCTAAATAAGAAAATGCTTGCATGCATTAATGTAAAAAGGATGTTGATTTGCCCAAAGGTAGTTATACTTCAAAATAAAAGTCAAAATAATTATTTGCCCATAGGTGGTTATAATCATTAAGCAGACTTAGATTAAGTAAAACTAATGGTACCCCAATTAGGGATGATTTAGGTGTCTAAAATTGTAGACACCTAAATATGGCCACTAATGACCTCCAATTAGGCTTTTGACCAATTTCCACCAAAATTCATAATTTGGTCTAAAATGCATTAAAAGATTTGAATCTAACATATTCAAGTGCCAATTTTAGCTAGAGTATCATTAAATGGGGCAATGTAATTTATGGGCCAACTAACTTTGATCAGTTCATTTTGAGTCAAAATACCAATTTTGAACTTGGGTGCTCTAGATTGCTCTTTCCTATCAATCTCTTACACAAGATGTGTGCCTTTGTTATTTGTTTTTGATAACATCCTAAATGGATAATACATACAATGCATCTAAAAATTGCCTTCCAATTACAATCTAGTCAAATTTTGGACCAATAACAAGGAATTCTGACCAATTTGAGTAATTTGTGCACAAAGTGCTTAAACATGCTTAAGAGCTAATTAATCCAAATCAAGGCCTAATTAAAGAATTTCATGAAAACTTGTTAAATACTTATTTTTGGAAATGAATATTAAATATTTGCATCATAAAGTGACCTCATTTTTTGGGAAGACATCCCTAGGCTATAAATGACACAAATATTATGATTCATGCCTCTCATGCCTCATCAAAGCCCTCCATGCCTCCTAATTGCTCTTTTATCCCAAATATTAATGAGATTATTTATCAATTTAAATTGCATAATTGGATTAATCCTTAGCCATGCATCTTAATCTTGAGATGGACAATTCAGGTTGATTCTAGACATTTGCAAAAATCTATAAATAGGAGGCCTTACCACATGAATTTTAACACATGATTATGCAAAGTTATAATGTATAATTAATTACAAAGATTTATGTAACTAGTGTTTCCATGCAAAATTAATTCCAAGAAAATCCAAGCCATAAGCCAAAGGTACCAAGGATAGATGGAGGTGTCCAAGCTTCCATTGCTAAAGACTTCATGAGCACAAAACTGAGCAAGCCACTACTACAAAGGCATTTGGAGAATCCAAGGAAGGTGAAGGAATTTTTTTTTTTCCTTAATTTTTAGTTGTGTTTTTCATTTTTTTTTGTTACTAAGCTCACCCTTGTAACTAGTCATTAATATGTTAGCTTAGTTTGTTTTTGATTTCATTCACTAACACCATACTAATCTCCTCTTCTTAGTTAAATTCCTAGTTCACATAATGGCACATCTAATGGGACTAGACGCATCCCACACATGAAGAAGATCACTATGTAACTTTAAAATCTTCATTTGGATCATTAAAACTCTTGAAATTTGATTTTTTAACTTTATTTTTCCATTTTTATTTGTCACAGGTTTATATAGTAACCATCATCAGTTAGTAAAACCATCATTGACTGGCATAACTGTTGTTGATCACTATTAGTATAAACATTATCTATTAGATAACCATCATTGATTAGAAAGTGTAACTATCATTAGTTATAGAACTGATTTTGGTCACTTTGTTTTTCTTAAAAACACAAACCCAAGAGCTAATAGGCCATTTTAAAATACTTGGTTTGGGGTCATACAGACTCTATTTTAGATGATTTTTTTAAAACCACATGTTTTCTTCTAAATTTTTAGAATTTGACATTAGTTTATCTTTAAGTTTCATAGATTCTTCAATTTTTTTTGAAAATATATTTAAATTTTTTATAATATAACATATTTGCTTTTAGGGTGATGCCTTAAGAATAGACAGGACCAACAGACTTGGAACTTGTTAAAACATGTTATTTAGACATCTTTGGCCTGATTTTAAAATGAATTAGGAATCTTGTTTTTGGTTCTTAATGAAACATCTAGGTTCTTAAGTGAATGTTTTCGTAAGTTAGGATTTTAAAGTTTACAATCTTAAGACCAAGAGGTCAAATGAACACCACCCAATCTTTTGAATTTGGTGCTTAAAAATTAACTCATATTTCTATAAGTTTTTTTTATCTTCAATAGTTGTTTGATCTAATTTTGTTTAGAAAAGAGAGGGGTGTTGTGTGTATGATCTTCCATTTGTCCCCTTCAGAGAACCCTTGGAATCAAAAGCCCCAATCTTATTTCAAAAATCCTAGTCCAAGGCTTAGAAAGAATGTCATCTAAAGCACTCCCCAAAAACTCATCAAAGTTTGGGTGACCTTGAAAATGACCCTAAAGTCTTTATTTTTATGTCTTTCATTTCATTGCATCTTGGCTTGCGAGGGGGATGTCATTACCTCCCATGAGTTCTTTAGGGAAGCTTTGACATAGGGTTTCATCTCCTAACATTGACTTCACTTACTCTTTATAAGTTACACACGAGACGTATTTGCATTTGGACATCACACTACACTAAGTGAACAATAGGATGTAGTGGTTGTAAAAAGGACTAGACATTTTTACAACTAGATAATGCTATGGTCACCCAATTTTTGTGCTTGTCTTTTGTATCATTTGATATGAAAGCCATTATGCAATCGATTCCCATAGAAACATTCAAAATATTTCTAGTTTAGTCAATCCCACATTGCCATACCATTGTTAGGATTTGGATGATTATACTTAGTGTATTTTGATCATTTTTGCTTGGTATGTTTTGAGACTAAAACATGTTTGTTTGTTTATAAACCATGTCAAAACAATGTATTTGAGTTGAGGAGGGTAGTGTTATGCTACCAAAAACATGTCAAAACCATTTTACCTTTGATTCTTTTGAAACATAACATAGATTACATCATTCAAGTATGTGTATGCCATTAGGCTGTTCAATTTGTTTAAAGAATAGTTTACTTTGTATCAAAAATTAGTTGTTTCAAACCATGTCATGCATACCATCTGGACCATTATCTTGTGCCATCATTTTGTCTAATCTTGTCTAATTTATTTGGTCAGATCCTAGTCTTCAACATTGAGTTTTCAATTAACCTTGTCAAGTTTGGATTTAAACGTTGATTGATTTATATTTAGGCCTTAATTCATGGGGACGATACACTTATCTTTCTCTTTTGGGTTGTATAAATTCAGTTAATTGATTACCCAAATTTAAAAACTATTGATGGTTTGGTTGTTAAACACCTATCTTCATCATTGTTTGTGTTTTTATTTGAGAAAACATAGTTTATGCCTTTTTTATTCAAAGAGCCTTTTGTCTTATGCATTATGCCAACTAATCATGTTTATGTTTGATTTTGTGTGTTGAGTTTATGTCAAAGTTGTTTCCAAACTTATTGGATTACAATAAATCACATCATACCTTTATTTAAGTCTAGATTTTAATGCCATTTGGCCAAAAGTCATATCATATGCCTATTTGTTTGAGCCTAGATTTTGACCCCACATTTGGACAAAAGACCGTGTAACTCATTTTTTCCCTTTCTTAGTTTAGACCTTGTTTGGAACACTTTGACTTAGACCTTTGACATGATAGTTTTTATTTAGATACTAGACATTTTGTGTGTATGACATTTAACATTAGACAATTGATGTTAGGCTATTTTATGCCAAGTCTTAGCAAAAATCATTTTGGAGATACAACTCCAATTTTAGACAACATTGGAGATATAGCTCCACCTTTTAACCAAGTTAGACTAAGCTTAAACCATTTGTCCTTTGGACATAGTTTTTTAGAGTTTGTATAACTCTAAGCCTTTTTATTTTAGAGATTTTATATTTTACATGGATATGTCTCTCTACACTTATGATGAAGTAACATACAATCCAATTTATGATAGAGTGGTCACACAAAATCCCACTAGGAACCCCTCTAGAGAAAGATTTTCTAAGGAGTTTTATTATTCTCCCTATAATACTCCATATGGGGAACATAGTCAAAATCCACAAAATCTAAATCAAAACCTTAATTGGAATGAAGAGGCTTATGAGGAGAACTTTGAAGAACCAACAACAAATAATGTTGTTTGGGATATGGATCCATACCCTCTTTGCAATAATTAGTATATGGAACATAGTCAAGAACTAGCTTATGAGCTAACACATGATTGGGATGATATGTTTATGAAGAAGACTTGGATGCTTTTGCTTATGCAAGTAATCAGGCTCCACCACATCATACCATTTATATTCTAGGACCATAATGATGCACTATTCCCATACCAAGACCTCATCCTTTAGTTTGTTCAAGTAATAAAGCTCCACAATGCCCCTCATCATTTCAAGACCTAGTCCTTTGGCTTGTGTAAGCATTCAAGCCCCATAACAACCTATTATTACCATTTTATGACTTCATCCTTTGGCTCATGCAAGAAATAATGCTCCCTAATGCCCTACCATTATCCAACCATAGACCATTCCTCCTCCATTACCAATCCCATCCAAACCTCAACCAATCCAATCATTTAAACACCAAGTTGTGTTCAAAACTAGTATTTTCCAACTCATTAAAAAACAAGGCCAAGAGAACCAACCAATCTAAGATATTTCTATTGAATCAACCATTTGTGATAAGTCAACCTATGATAAATTGTCTATTGATCCTATACCAGTTGTTAGGGAGTATCACTCTAAAAATATAGTCTTTACTGAGTCACTTCTTAATGATTATAATCACCTTTGGGAAAATCATTACCTCAACCATGTGCCTATTTTTCAAGAGCCTCATATTGACAAGCCAATCTCTAAGGAGTTGTCTCTTGACCTATTTCCCATCCTATAGGAGTCTCACTTTGACAAACTAATTCTTGTGGATCCCATTATGCCATCATAGGTTGTTACTTGTCAAAAACCAAATATTCAACAAGACATCATTGTAATAGAGTACCCATCAGATGAAGAATCAAATTTAGAGTCAGGTTCTAATTTTGAATCGACATCAGATTTACTATTAGAATTTGAAGCAACATCAATATTAACATTAGATTCATAGTTCCTTGAGTTAAAATTAGATTCATAAGAAGAATATGTTCATGGCTGTTACAACATTGGTTACGTGTGCCTTGTAGATTAGGTTGAATACATTTGTGATACTTCTAAATTTTTTGAGGATGATTACTTTAGCTTTAAAAAAAGTTATCCTAGTATCTTATGTGAGGATTTTTTGTCCTCTCCACATGCTATTACCATTCCATAGGCCATTAACATCAACTAAAATAGCCATATTATTGGCATTCCATCTCCCACAAGTGTCATTTGGGATCGATAGAATCACACTTTATTGAACTAAATCAATGGAAACATAGTAGTTGAAGAAGAGAAAAGAGGCCAAGACCAAATTCATGTAGTAGAAGAATACTCTCCTAGTGAAACCTTTTTAGAGGTGCTAGGATATCATCAAAGTTCTAACTCAGCATCTTTTAGTGAATTTTTTTTGGAAGCACTAGAATAAAATCAAAGTCAAAATCCAATGTTCATTAGTGAAACCTTATTAGAGGTGCTATGGGACAATCAAGACAACTTCATTGGTGAAAATATCATTGAGGCACCAATAGCTGAGAATAAAAATTCTTCACTACTTGATGAAGACAAAATCAAAGATCAAATCAAAATAGGTTCATATGTACAATGTAATTAGATGGTAGCTACTCTCAAGGTCAAACAATAGAAAATTTTGGTGGTTATATTGAGAGAATAAGTCTTTGGCTACACCACAACTAAATTTATGTTTAATCTAGCATCAACAACATTATGTGTGATTAAAAGTCCTGATCTTTATTTATTTCCCTACCATTCCAAATTCTATTATCATCAACCATTCCATTTCACAATCAAATATACTATCCATATTTTTTCCTTATTTACCATCCATGGCCACACTTTCCTTTGTAGAGGATACAAAGATACCTTGTCTTGACATTTGAAGAAATTGAAATCAATGACCAATGAAGATCACAAAAGAATTCTTGACAACTAAATATATAGGCCATTTTTGATAGAGTAGATATTCAAATGAGGTGTGGGATAGTAATTAACATCAATGATTATTTTATTTATATCATTTTATAATTAGTATGTGCATCTCCCCATCAATAATAATAATAGAATCAAAAACCACACCCAGGCCAAAAACATGTACCATACTGTTTCACATTGCCATGCCATTTTTGTTGTTACATATTCTTTTACCATTGTCATGTATCCTTCCATTTACCTCATCACTTGGGGGTATCCTTAATACCATTTTATCCAATCTATATAACAAATCATTATCCTAAATTAATGCCATTTCATCCTATCATTTTATTCCTATCTAGACCAAAGTCTATTTTTAGTCATCCTACCCAATCCCATTTTGATCTTGGTTCATTTTTTTTCCCACACCTTTTGTGAGAAGATTATGATCAAGTTTAAATAATAAATCCAATCCATGTTTATAATTATAGTCTATGAAAGTAGTGTGATAGTTTATCTGGCAAGATATCTTTCATTTTCTATCCTATATCAATTTTATTTATGTGAGCTTGATTATAACCGCCTATGGGCAAATCAGTGTTTCACCAGTATTACTACTAATTATAACTACCTATGGGTAAATTAGTATCATTGACGTATGCCATTGTATCCTAGTTATAACTTCATATGGGTAAACTAGGGGCAACACTTGTTTATCATGCATTACTGCATCACCTTGCCATTACTATTGTTATTTGGCCATTTCCTAGTTTTGAGAACTTGTTGGGACCGAGTTGGTTTTTCCTCACCTTTTGTGAAGATGGAATTACTATGACTTGATGTCATTTTAGGAATATGTGGGTCATGCTCAATTCATGTTGAGGTCACCTCAATCCTTCCTTTCATACGCTCTCACCATTTTATAAGCAACCTAATCCAAATGCTCTCACCATTTTGTGAGTAGGTATCTTGTCATTCTCTAATGAGCTAAGATACCTAAAAATGCCAAAAACATTCATAATATTTCAAAATCCAAAAATATTTGTCATGTCTAAGTCTAGTTAGTTATCCTCGATCTGTCTTAAGTGGAGTATGGTCATTATTAGGATGATTTCTTTTACTTTTGTTTTCAGGCTTTCTATTTGTTTGTTTATTTTAGGTTATTTGTTTGTTTGATTTTCTATTTGTTTCTTTGTTCACTTCCCTATTTGTTTTCTTTCAACATTTTTGGCTTGACTCAATCTATATGTGTTCATTTGGTGATTCCTTTCACACATTATTCTTGAGTTCATTTGTAGACACCTAAATAGTGTCTAACCCTTGGTCACCTTCTCCCTTGGTCCATTCCTAACTCATTCCTAAAACATGCAATTACTAATTTAAAATAATAAACTTATTTTGAATTAACCCCCCCTCCTTGGACACATCACCCATGACACCTCACCTAAGACACCTCACCTTAGACTAATTCCTATCCTATGACTCACCCAAGACCTATTCTTACTTCTCTCTAACCGCCTAACCAACTCTCGTGCGTATTTATCTTAACCTTCGACAATTCTTCCAATGACTATGCACTTGGCGGATGGAGAACGGGGTTGTTGGCCCTTTTAACCATTTTCCACCCGCCGACGTCGGTCAACTATCGGCTAACGCTGGCGGGATTGCCGACGTTGGTTTACTTAAACTGTCTTCTGACCCTATCCATGGCTAATCACAAAAAATCAGAAATTCTAATCAAACTCTGCATCTCAGGAGCTAATCACGAATCTAGAATCTGGAGTCTTCGACCATCTGTCAATCTACCAATCTCTTAGCCAAGCCTCTCACTCTCCCCCTCAGGTGCAGCAACAGGGATTCTACATCAAACTTCTACACTAGCAACCAGTCCTCCACATAGGCTACATCAACAGCATGTACGGGGATCATCAGCAGCAGCACACCTTCAACAAGGCACGGACCAAACTGTTCCCAGACCCGAATCCATATTTCCCTATCTCCCTATTGCCTCCATCCTCTGTTGGACCATACACTCTGCCCATTCAACCAGACTCTCAGACCCAGATCCCAAACCATTCAACCAAGCCCAAAACTTTGTCTTAGACCACTCAAATAGACCCAGAGCCTTCTTTGGCCTTGTCCACAGACCAGACCTGACCAGACCCTGTCCACGGACCACAGATTCAACCAGACCTCATCCAAAGGCCATTGCCTTGATTGACACTGGCTACTTCCCCAACTGATGTTGATAGACTAATCGACGTCAGCAGACCTAAACAATCGACGCTGGTAGTACCACCGACGCTGGCGACTGTGACCAGTCCGACAACATCTCTCAGGTAAGCTTTTGCTTCCTTTTCATTTCCATCTTTTATCACTTTCAGTCTTTTAACATTTCGCTATTTATCAGACACTTCTTTTTATTGACTAGTGGGTTGATATCCCTTAAGGAAGTCTTCATACTTCTGGGATCAAGCTTTCGCTTGGCAACCCACCATCTATCCATCTAACACCTTCTTTTGTCCAAGTCTCTTTTCTTTTCAGGTGTCATTCCTCCACAGCCAAAGAGGAGTCCTCACAGTGTCTGGATTACAGTGCATAGACTACATCCAGGTACACATCAAGCCTTGACCATCTCTTAGTTTCTTAATTCTTCTCTTGAATGTAGAAAGCAAAAATTGCATAGAAATATTCTGGCACGCCCGGTGGGACCCTTAAGGGCCTTCCTTGGGTTCCTTTTCTTCTTTTTTCATATAGGGTTTATTAGGATTCTCCCTTTTCACCTCGTTCTTCTTTTCCAAATGACATCATAAGTAGGAATAAAAATAACTTTTCTTTTCCTTTCTTGCATTTCTAGACTAGTCCAAAATCATATCCTCCAACCCTTTCTCAACTTATTTTCATTCCAACTTAACATTTCAACTTGGGCTTAAAACTTATTGCATTACATTTCTGCTTGTGCTTGCATTTCTTAGTCCACACTTAGTAATTAACAAACCACATATTGAATTAATCTAGTCCACTTCATGTTACACAACCTAAACCACTTGCACTAAAACAAACATCAAACTTACCTGAGACAAGGCCCGACTGGGATTTCATCCCCCAGCAGATACCTTACCCATCCTGGCAATCCTACTTGGATTTCACCACCAAGGGGAAAGCCCACTCTATTCTCTGGCAGAGTCTAAACTATAGGGAAAGTATATTTTGGCTAAGTGAAACCAGCTAACCACTGGAATCGTGAAGTGAGGGGAGCTTGCTCCTTAGCACCAGGCCATGTACGGAACCTAACACAGACTTTTGAGAACCTAAACATACCTTAAACCATCTTTAGATTACCTATTCTATGACCCTTCTAACAGCCAACCTCCCAAACATCATTTTAAGGCATAAGCCATAGGATTCTAAAAAGTTGATTCTTAGGATTTAACGCTTAGGGCCTGTCTGTCTCTCTCTCTATTTTTCTATTCTTATCTAGTTTTTTGAGCTAGTGAGGACGTTCTCTTCCTTTTTTTTCCAAGAATCTTCAAAAAATTTTGAGTTTCTGGAAACCACAGTCACCGGCATCGGCTTTTCCACCAACGTCGGCCACCTTCCTCCACCGGCATCGGTTATCTAACCGATGTCGGCCATTTTCCATTACCGACATCAGTTTTTAAACCGACATCGGTCACTATCACAATCCTTTTTTCCAAAACAACAACTTAAAACTTGACCCCTTTTTCTACCAAAACCTCATTCTGAGTTTCTGAAACTGAAAACACATAGTTTTTGGAACCTGACCCTCTTCTTAACCACGCTATCTCATCCCTAACCAATCATATCATGGAGTTCCACTCGAAGACTGAAAGAACTCCTACAGGACCGACCCTGACTTAGACTCCCATCATACCTGAAGGGGACCGAGATTTCGAAAGATTCTTGGACCTCAACGTCATAGCCCTCCAAAACTATCTCGCAAGAGACCCCACGTGAGACCTTTCGGGTGAAGCAGTGATGACATTAACACCATCCGCTACCTAGCCTTTTGCCTCAACCGTTTACCCAACCATGGCCAATATGCAAAGTTTGGCCTCCCCATCCATTTTTAGACCAACCTCCATTGGGGTTCCATTACCCCCTCAACCACATGCAATTCAACCAAGTTCTACATCATACCAGAACTTGATTGTCTTGACCCCTCACACTCTTGCACCCATGAATGCAGGAGTGCCAACCTATCCTTCTACCAGTGCCGTCACACAATCACCCTTGGTGGTATCTAGTCAACTTATACCCTCGACCTTCATAACTCAACCACTTTTGGCCTCCACTTATGTCCCTGTGACTAGTCATCCGTACGTTGCCCCCTTACTGGTACAATCGACTACATCGTATGCCTCCTCTAGCCTCTTTCAAGCACCCTACAACCTAGGGGGTGCTCCATCCACCAATCCATCAGCAGATGTCATTAAAATGCTGATGGATAAAATGTCCAGTTTCGAGACCTCTATCTCTGGTTCACGCAATGCTCTCTCGTATGAGCAAATTTGCAATGAGCCCATTCATCCTTTTGTCCCTATCTAACCATACCCCAACCAATGGGAGCTTCCTAAATTCACTCGCTTCCAGAGTAAGGAGGACCCGCAACAACATCTACGGGCATTCAGACATGCTTGCTATCTTATTGCCCATGACGATGCGTTACTTTTATGCACGTTCCCTATGTCCCTTTCTAGCTCCGCCCTTGACTGGTATAGCTCTCTTGCCAGACATTCTATCTTTTCATTCATTCAACTTGCCCAATTATTTCTCGATCATTTTTCTATCAACATCACCAAACAAGTCTCAATCATAGACCTTTACTCCGTCAGGCAATTCGACAACGAATCAATAGTCGATTTTGTCGCCCGTTGGAGAGGCTTGATTAACCAGCTCTCTTTCTCCTTACCTCAACCTGAGCTCATCGAGCTCTTTTCTCGAGCATGTGCTAGGCACATCTCTTCTACCTTGCGGATTCAGACATTCTGCACTTTTGACGAAGCTTTCACCATGGCTCAAAAGCTTGAACTCCGTGCCATTGAAGAGGATAAGGTCAAATTGCGTAATACCAATGCAAAACCCAAAGACCATTCTTCTTCTAGACCTTCTTCTTTTGCCAACTCCAAACCCAAAGGAGTGGCCAACACTATGGTCATTAGATCATCATCTTCGATGATAACTAATTACCCTCAACCTTTTACATCTCCAAGCATCACCAAACAATTCCAATAATGGTACATCCAGCGTTCATACACTCCACTTGGAGAATCATACACTTCTATTTTGGAAAAACTACTCAAGCAGGGGGTCCTCAATCTCTCTCCAATCCAACCACCTCAATTCGACCCTTCAAAAGCCCTCCCTACATGGTATAGGGAGGCCGACTTCTGTCACTTTCATCCCGTCCACGGCCATGACATCGACAATTGCCGAACCTTCAAGAACATCATCCAAGACATGATCGACAAGGGGGATCTTATTTTAGATAATCTGAATGCCCCACCCAACCAACATATTGACATCTTCAAGCAACCATTCCCAAATCATCTGCCTATTCAAAACAACATCCAGACTTTGACCAATGACCCCCAAGACCATAATATTCACCCAATCAACACTATTTTGCCTCTTGTCCTTGACCAACCTCCTCCCTCACAGGATGAAGAACTTTCTTCTCCTATTATTCCTCCATTTACCTTTCTCATAATAGAGGACACGTCGACCATGCCTATTCCATTAGCCTTACCTTCATCCGAAGACCTTACCTTGCCTACTCCTCAGGCACAAGCAGAAGACACGATCATCCCTATGTTCTTCTCTCTTGAGGAGCCACACTCTCCTATTTCTTCTCCACCAAGAGAAGACCCAGTCTCTCCACCCATTTTGACTGAAGAAGACCCAGTCACGGTTTCCTCTTGCCTTTTGCCTGAGATTGTTACATCTCACTCACCTCCGTCCACATCTAAGCCCAAACCCGCACAAGCACCCACCTTATCAAAAGAGATTGAACCTCTTGGTGTTCGCCCCACATCTAACCTCGCCTCTCACAATAATGGCCCTCAGACCATATCAAAGAAGGCCACTAGACCACACCAGAGGACTCCTCCCCCACCTTCTTCATTACCTTCAATCTTGGGCCCACATCCATCCACTTTAATAGGAGTTCTTCCTACTCCCATACTTCATAGAGGCAAGTTGCCTCCATTACTCCCTCAACCCCTCAGACATATATCTCTTCCAAACCATCGACCTATGCCTCTTACGCCTCTCAAACCAAAGTCATCAACCCCCACTGTAACAAAATATCCAGACTCGTTAGCAGGTTCTTATGCTTTGCTATTACAAAAATTGTTGCAGTCCTCTCGCATCTATCTCCCGCCTCTTAAACCATATCAATATCTCAGACCAAAACCACCCTGGTTCGACGACACTTGTATTTGTGCATATCATCGCACGCTTGGACATGACACTAAGCATTATTGTGCCCTCAAGGTTGTCGTTCGCCAATGTCTGGGAAATGACACCCTTCTTCTCGACCACATTATCAGAAAACCTTCAACACCACCCCACTCATCAACTCTCAGATCAAGGCCATCTTGGTTCAACAACTCTAAATTTTGTCATTATCATCACACTTTGGGACATGACACTGAGTGTTTTTGTGCTCTCAAAGCTATCATTCATCAACAACGGAGAAAGGATTCCCTTCTAATCAAGGACCCTCTTGACCACTTCTTTGACAAATTATCAACACCGACCCATGCCTCTCAAACCTCATCACCTAAATCAGGATCTCCATGCCAGACTATGATCCCTTTACCGCCTTTGACCCCATTATTTGACATCAACACAGTCCATTTAGCCACCAAGCCTCAACCGACCTTGACAAATTTATCCAACATTCTCCCTAAGCAACTGGGGGAATTCAACCTTATCATGACCCCGACCAAACAGTCAACCAAACATTAGACCAACTTTGACCAGACATTCGAACAAACTTCGACCAAGTCTCGACCAACCATCAATAAACCTTCTTATCATGACCCCGACCAGCATCAACCAAACCTCGACCAAACTTCAATTATCAAACATCGACCAACCAAACACCTATCATCTCTTCAAGCTATCATCAATCACCTGACCAATTTGGAAAGAGGCAAATGGGGCACCTTTGCTCCTAATTGACTCAAACCTTAACGCACTAGCATGGTCCAGGGACTTATCAAAAATTGAGCCCTTTTATGCTTTGCATCTACGACCATTCTATTGTTAGTCAAGTACTCATCCACTTGACATTTAACTTGAGCTCGTCCCTTGAGCAATCCTTGTCCTTTTAATCCTCAATCCATTCCACCCTTTTTCCTTGAACAAAATCCTCTACAACCCTTTTATGATGTACAGATGCTTCGTCCTAATAAAAGGGCACCCTTGACCTTCTATAAGTCTTGTCCATGACTCAATATTCTGTCAAAACTAAATCAAGATGTCAAAATATCCAAGGTCACAAAACCAAATCAAAAAGTAGACTGCTCCCTCGAAGGATAGCTATAATATCATTTCTGTAGCTAATAGACTGCTCCCTCGAAGGACATCTATTCAAAAGCCCTTAAATCTATAAAGCAAAGTATAGACCACTCCCTCGAAGGATGGCTATGACTAAATCTTGCTACAAATAGCACTTTCTTAGAAGCTTCCCAAATCAATCAGCTTCACAAATGACCAAAAACAAGTGACATCTCTATGTGGACTTCCCGCATTGATCAGTCCACTCTAAAAAAAAAAACTGGGTCATGGACTTGATTTATAGTTGTCTCAAGGTCTCCTATAAAAAGGGGCAAAGTTCTCCATACTCTAAAACGGGTTACCCTTTCCTCCTATCATATCACCTACTATAGGGACTTCGAGCTCACTTTAATGTCAAAGTGATTCGATTACCGCTCTAACATAACTATGGTCAATGATGCAACGCATAAATGGGGCTCTTAGTTCTAACAACCCCTATCTATGCTGTCATTTTGGTCCTTGTCAATAAAAGGGCACTTATGCCTTTTACTATTTGCCTACACTTTGGTCACATTCAACCACATCGTTTGTCAAGATGATTCAATCCGACTCTTTTCAAACCACTCACATAGCCTAATCATTATGGTTTCCATAGACATCAATACACATGGAAACTATCAACCACACAATTTATGTCAAGCATAAACCATTACTTGCTAAAGCATAAATAGACCTCAATTCATTTTTAGCATACATCCATCACGAATATGGAAAATTGCTAGGGATGAAGAACCCCGACTAATGTTACAGAATACACCATTTGGAAAAGGCTGTAGCATCATCTTCTCCTTATCATTTCAAGCATGTACCCTCAGACATATGGGAAGTGCTATATCCTTATCATGCCCCAATCAACCAGCCCTGCCAAAGTCAAAGTCATTTTTGACTCCTCATGGGGTCCATTTGAGATCACTTATATCTCAACCTGACCAGCGACCATGGAGATCACGCATATCTCTTTAGACCCTGGCCACTTCTGAGACAACTCTATCTTGGTTTTGTTTGCACGCATGCTACCTCATGAATAGATAGCAAAATTGTTTGCAGACCTTATTTTTGGACCCTCACAAGTATTGGATTGCAAGCCGGTTGATCCGCACTACTTGTGACTTTTTTCATGTTTTCAGAAGCACTTCCTGAGCCCGAGATACCTGGAACACGATGACCATTTAGAGCTACAACTTAGATTGAATAACCTAATCAGCTACGACTAATGATGGGGCTTGGTTATTTTAATTTTGGCACTCCTTGACCTTTTGACTGCGACCATTTGACCTACCTGTCCCGTGAAGTGGTATGCGCGCAATCACGACTTTTGCAGCATTCACCCTCACTCTCCTTCTCATCCACCTTTTGTCAAATCAGCACTCAACATCAGGTTCCCTTCCCTCAACTCCTGCTTTGAGGTGGGATACCTCATCCATAATTGGGGCAATCAACCCTCGCCTATTTTTGTCTTGCAGTTCACTTAAACAACCAACAAGACGAAATCAACCTTATCCCATACTTGGGGCAACCGACTCCTGTTTTTGTCTTGCAGTTCATTTAGAGCAACCAATAAGACAAAAAGGGGCAAATGTAGACACCTAAATAGTGTCTAACCCTTGGTCACCTTCTCCCTTGGTCCATTCCTAACTCATTCCTAAAACATGCAATTACTAATTTAAAATAATAAACTTATTTTGAATTAACCGCCCCCCTCCTTGGACACATAACCCATGACACCTCGCCTAAGACACCTCGCCTTGGACTAATTCCTATCTTATGACTCAACCAAGACCTATTCTTACTTCTCTCTAACTGCCTAACCAACTCTCATGCGTATTTATCTTAACCTTCGACAATTCTTCCAATGACTATGCACTTGGCAGATGGAGAACGGGGTTGTTGACCCTTTTAACCATTTTCCACCCATCGACGTCGATCAACTATCAGCCGATGCCGGTGGGATCACCAACATTGGTTTACTTAAACCGTCTTCTGACCCTATCCATGGCTAATCACAAAAAATTAGAAATTCTAATCAAACTCTACATCTCGGGAGCTAATCACGAATCTGGAATCTGGAGTCTTCGACCATCTGTCAATCTGCCAATCTCTTAGCCAAGCCTCTCACTCTCCCCCTCAGGTGTAGCAACAGGGATTCTACATCAGACTTTTACACTAGCAATTGGTCCTCCACATAGGCTACATCAACAACATGTACGGGGATTATCAACAGTAGCACACCTTCAACAAGGCACGGACCAAACTGTTCCCAGACTTGAATCCATATTTCCCTGTCTCCCTATTGCCTCCATCCTCTGTCGGACCATACACTCTGCCCATTCAACCAAACTCTCAGACCCAGATCCCAGACCATTCAACCAAGCCCAAAACTTTGTCTTAGACCACTCAAACAGACCTAGAGCCTTCCTTGGCCTTGTCCATAGACCAGACCTGACTAGACCCTATCCACGGACCACAAATTCGACCAGACCTTGTCCAAAGGCCATTGCCCCAACTGATGCTGGCTACTTCCCCAACTGATGTCGGCAGACTAACTGACGTCAGCAGACCTAAACAACTGATGCCGGTAGTACCACCGATGCCAGTGACTGTGACCATTCTGACAGCATCTCTCAGGTAAGCTTTTGCTTCCTTTTCATTTCCATCTTTTATCACTTTCAGTCTTTTAACATTCTGCTATTTATCAGACACTTCTTTTTATTGACTAGTGGGTTGATATCCCTTAAGGAAGTCTTCATACTTCTGGGATCAAACTTTCGCTTGGCAACCCACCATTTATCCATCTAACGCCTTCTTTTGTCTAAGTCTCTTTTCTTTGTAGGTGTCATTCCTCCACAGCCAAAGAGGAGTCCTCACAGCGTCTGGATTACGGTGCGCAGACTACATCCAGGTACACATCAAGCCTTGACCATCTCTTAGTTTCTTAATTCTTCTCTTGAATGTAGAAAGTGAAAATTGCATAGAAACACCATCCATATTTATACATCAACATTATCATCATGGTTTTTATCATTGGTGCATTATTTTTGAGTGTTTATTGGATTGGGAGTCAGTCCTTATGCATATTTTGGGATAGTCTTCATGGTGTTCTATCATAAAGCCTACCATCACATGCTACAATAAAAATTAGATTCACAAAGGTCTATAATAAATGGAGATGACAAAGTTTCTCCTTGGCACCTTGGCAAATCCTCCCACCCACCTTGATTAATATAAATCATTTGATCATTCTAGTTGTATCATTATTAATTAGGATGAGAATCTCCTCATTGATAGGTATAATTGAATAATTCACACTAATCAATCTTATTATTCTATTCATCTATTTCATCACATTGTACCTACTCATATTTAATCTATATTCTAAGTTATATCCTTCAGTTATGCTTGCTAATCAGCCCTAACAGGGGCATAATCATCTTTAACCAATCGAGGTCCTCTTAATGATTATAATCACTTTTGGTCAAATCATTATTTTGAATTTTATTTTTGATTATAATCACCTTTGGGCAAATTAGTATCTTTTTTACATTAATGCATGCAAGTAGTTTCTCATTTGGATTAATATCAACCACAGGTTAATTTCACCTTTCCTCTTGTTTCTTTTTGAGGGACCATCCATCAATAAATGTGATGACCACTCCCTCAAGGGGGCATCATCATAGGCTACCCAAACCCACTTGGAGCTTTATTCTTCAACCATCATCTTTTTTTTTAGCATACATGCCATTTCTCATTATTTGAGAAGACATTCATTTGCCTATGGTTTACAATGCCTTCCCAAACATGGGAAAATTGTAGACACCTAAATATGGTCATCAATGACCTCTAACCAAAATTTTGACCTATTTCTACCAAAATGCACAATTTGGCCTAAACACACTAAAATGTATTAGAAGATTTGAATCTGACATATTTAAGTGCTGATTTTGGCTAGAGTATCATTAAATGGGGTAATGCAATTTATGGGCTAGCTAACTTTGATCAGATCATTTTGAGTCAAAATGCCAATTTTGCACTTGGGTGCTCTGGATTGATCTTTCATATCAAATCTCTTACACAAGATACATTCCTTTGTTATTTGTTGTTGATAACATCCTATATGGGATAATGGATCTAACACATCTAACATTTCCTTACAATTCCAATCCAGTCAAATTTTGGACCAATAACAAAATATTTTGATCAATTTGAGTAATTTATGCACAAAGTGACTAAACATGCTTAAGAGATAATTAACCCAAATCAATGCATAATTAATAATTCCATGGAATCTTGTTAAATAAGTTGTAGAAATGAATATTTAATATATGCATCATCAGGTGACCTCATTTCTTGGGAAGACATCCCTAGGCCATAAATGCCACAAATATCAGGATTCATGCCTCCCATGCCTCATCAAAGCCCTCCATGCCTCTTAATTGCTCCTATATCCCAAATATTTATGAGCCTATTTATCAATTTTAATTTCAAAATTGGATTAATCCTTAGCCACACATCTCAATCTTGATATGGATGGTTCAGGTTGATTCTGATCCATCTTAAAAATCTATAAATAGGAGGCCTTACCACATAATTTTTAAGTTTAATCTGTGTAAATTTATAATGTAGGATTGGTTCCAAAAGCTTCATGAAAACTAGTGTTACCATGATAAATGATTCCAAGCCAAGCCAATCCAAAGCCAAAGGTGCTAAGGAGAGATGGAGGTAGCTAAACTTCCATTGATGAGGACTTCATGAGCACAAATCAAGCAAGCCATTACTACAGAGGCATTTAGAGCATCCAATGAAGGTGAAGGAGTTATTTTTGTTTTTCCTTAATTTTTATTTGTGTTTCTCATTTATTTTTGTTACTAAGCTCACCTTATTAACTAGGCATGAAGATGTTAGCTTAGTGTGTTTTTCTATTGGTTTCATTCACTAACACCATACTAATCTCCTCTTCTTACTCAAATTCTTAGTTCATAGTTTTTAATCATATAACTTGTCATACCTTGTCTTACCCTAAAAATAGTACACCCTTTTCATATTATAAGTGTTAATTTATTGCATATGCGTACATATTGTATACTTGACATGTGTCTATGTTTTGTGTTTTGAAGCGTAGTGTTACAATTTTCCATTCGACCCTTGTTGTTGAATATGTTATAGAATGAAGATTATAGTCATTTTCTCATCTATGTTTAGTATATTTTATATGAATTAGATCATTTATGCATTTTATGTGACAAAATTTTATGGGTGAAGTGCACAAACTTAGTTATTCGTTGGTCATATTTGTTCCTTGTGCCAAAATTCCCCATGGAGGTTGAATTGCATAATCACTCCATATAAGCAAGATACCCCATTGATCCTCTCACCTTGGTTCAAGTAGAGATAGAATTATTAAGGAGTTGACCATACCATTTTTAAGTGCCTCTCAGTCATTTTATTCATTTTATCTAATCTATATCCCAAACCTTTCCTTGATTATAATGGCATAATGGGTTTTTTATCTTTATTTACCATCTTCTTCAAGTGTACAAGGCTAAGTGTATGAGGTGTAAAAATGGGAACCAATAGAAAGGATATTACATGAAGATTTAAACAATTGAAAAATGAAATAAGTTCTCTCCTACTATTCCCCCCTTTGGGATAATTTTAGAAAGTCAAAAGAAGAAACATATATGCAAGATACAAGTGAAGATAACCGAGGTCAAACTACAAGATGAAAGTGAAGATAACTAAAGTCAAAGTCCAAGATGGATTAAATATAAATAAATTAAAAATAAAATATGCATGAAAGATAAGTAAATTCAAACTTTAAGATTCATGTAAAATAAAAAGGAGTTAACTAAAGATCAAAAGGATTTTAGTACAAGTTGTTCACAAGGAGTTAACTAAAGACAATCAAAAGCATGCATGAAGAATATTTAAATTTTTAAAATCTATATATCTCTCATACTACACCATACTCCTAGGTAAAAAGGTTTAAACTCCAAATTTACTATGTAGGAATTGGGAATTTGAAGTTTGAATGGAAGTTTGAGTTGAAGGAAGAGTGAACTATGACTTGACAGGGACTCATTCCTAGATTGGAACTACTTTATCTACTCTCTCTCTTATTTATTTTTATATGTATATTCATTTTATAAATTTTATATGAGATTATTCCTTGGGTATACTAAAAATCTTTCAAAATTTTTACTACATCACCTTTTAATCAAGAAAGAAATGAATTTTCCTCCATTTTCAAGTTGTTCATGAAGTGTGTGCCTTTATGTTCATTGATGTAACTTGGTGAATGATTGTTTTTCCTATGTTTATATCTAAATTTTTCACCTTTATGCAGAAAATTAGAATTATTAAAAGTCATATAAAATTTATAATTCTAATTTCTACCTAATATGGATGTGAATTTAACCATTGTTCATTCCTTCCAAGCTAGTGTGAGTGTTTGTCAAGACCTATGTATAATATACTAATGTAAGTATCATTGTATAAAGATGAAATGAATGTGTGCAAGTTATTTATATTCTAAATTTTTTCAAGTATAAGAATAATTGACTTTGATTTTGGTGTATCACCCCGAATTTATAGTTTTCATATTTATTTTTAACTTATATATTCTTCCTTTTCCCATTTTCCTAGTCAAGAAAGCACATATTTAGAGAGTTTAGAGTGAAGTGCGTGAGTTTACAAAAGATAACCAACCTTTTATATGGAGATTATAGTCAACATAATATCACCCAAACTTTGGAGAGTTTTAATTATATCAATAGGATTGAGAATAGAGACACATTCTTACAAGGGTGAAATTATAAGAAATAACAATTTTTGTCACGCTCGGTGGGAAACAAATTGAAGCTAAAAAAAGACATTTACAAAAAAAACAACTACCATTTTCATGCCTAGTGTTCCTACAAGGTTTTAAAGTAGAGTTATACCATTTGAATTTGTTTAATTATCTAGGAATTCTAATAAAAGAAGGATTTTGACAAGTCCATATCCTATAAGGCTATTTCAGTCACCAAATAAATGTATTGTGTAAACAACTTCAAGTTAAACATCGGTTTCCTAAGTAATCAGGTATTTATTTCTTTTAATTATGTACTCCCTCTCAATTTGGCTTAATATGATTATATCCTATCCTTAACCCTAAAAATCCTACCATATTTTGCAGGTGAAGATCAAACTATACCCATAGAGCATATTAAAGATGTGGCCAACTTGTGTTCATTCCACCATGTTACCCAAGAGAATGTTGCAGTATGTTTACTTAATGCATCCATAAAATTAAAGGTGTTACAATGTATAAGAACTTTCCCTTAAAATCCATTTTCATTTGGGATGATTTAGGTCCAATATTATATAAATAATTTGAAGATAAATCATATCATCGATCCCTTGTTGAGCATCTCATTACCATCAAGAGAGAAATGCATGAATTTATGACTAATTTCAATCTTATATTTTAGAATACATGGAACATAATACCTCCCATGATAATTCCATCTCCTAAATATGATTTCATATACTTTTTGAGAGCCTTTAATTTTGATATTTTATATATGATTTAGTCTATAGGTGGTAGGACACTCCTAGATGTATATGAGGTTGCCATTAGATCTAAAAATAGTCTAATTCAAGTTGGTAAAATTTCACCTAGGATTATAATGCCATTTTATCCAAAATTATACCATATTTTGCCTCCACAGGATCTATTAATAGCCCAAATTACACCCCCTCAAATTCAAGTTCAATCTACTCATAGTAAATCTAGTGAGATTGGTAAACTAAAGGGTATACCACAATATTTTGGTAATGAATTAGTTAAAATGAATAAGAAATAATATCAATCCAATAGGCCACATCAAGAACCTAATCAACCCATATATCAGCCATATAGAGAGTAAAGACCTCCATACCAAGGATATAGAGATAATAAGCCTCCATATAAAGCTCAAGAAGCCATTACTATATGTTGAAATTAATCCTAATATTCCTTCCTCAACCAAGGCCCTTGTTCTATTAGAAAATAATTTGATGCTAGATTCAAGTTGGAAACCTTTTAACACCAATGATGTGCAAATTCAAGCTTTAGTAGCACAAAATATGGTAATTCATCAAATGACACAAGAGGAATATTTTTTTCAAGAAGGCCAACACAATAAAGCCTAAAAACAAATGGAAGTTAATCATGGATAAGTACAACTAGATGATACCTTAGTTAGTTTCTATGTTGATGATCATGTGGTAGTAAATCAGATTGGTAAGCCTATAAAATAAAATAACTTTGTTGAAACCATTAAAAGAGATAAGAGAAGGTCTATATATGAGCCCCAAGAGGTAATAAATGATTAATGTTCTTAATATGGTTTATAAAGGTACTAATTTGTATTTTTATTCCCCTTTAGTTCAAAAAAATCAACATGTTGAAACAAGAAAGCTTCACTAAGTGCCTCAAGTAGAAGAGTAGCCCATAATGCCCTATATTATTATGCCACCAAATGGAACCTATTTCCATCAAAATATATCCATTTTTGAATTACATGTTGTATTCACGGAAAAAGAACATCTATGTGAATAGGATAATTTATCAAGTGAGGATGACCAAAAGCTTTGTTGGTCAAATAAGCTTCAATTTGTCATAGAAGAAGATCATGTTTCATCCCTTGAGGATCAAAATCAAATTATAGATGAAATTTAAACTCAATAATTCCATCAAGAAGATATTTAATATGACTTATGGAAGTAGTATTTCAATTTTATTCAAGACTTTGAGAATGTGTGTAGGCCTACATCTCCTTGTAAAGACATTGATAAAGTGGTTGTGAAGGTTGAAAAACATGTTCAAGAGGATATTGATCAAAGAAGATTTAAATAATATCCTCATGAATATAAAAATAAATATTTGGATATAATTCAAGAGATATAATAATTTAAATAAATTTAAAATCAATAGGGAATATCTAAAGATGTCACAAAATCGCAAGAACATTGTTCTAGTGAGCCATTAAAGGTTGAAATTGTAGTTATTCCTATAAATCAGAATGTGGTTACATTGGAAAGCTTTATTAGTGTGTAAAAGAAAATATAGGTGAGTATTGAACCACATGATGATTTTTTTATATTTAATATTTTTTTTTATTAATTTTATTTACTTGGAGACAAGCCAAATTGGTTGACAATCAGGAAAAGAGTCGATCTAACTAGAATGGCACTCAAACAATAGCTTGTTCCTGATCTTTGTCAACCATATGGAGTAGACTTAAGAGGTTTTTATTTTTATATAGTTATAATTTAATGTTTTAAATAGTAATTTTATATTTTACATTTCCTCCAAGTGTTTGTATTTATATGTTCAATTGGTAGTAGTATTAGTTTTCACTTTCCTCAAGTGCGATTTTGCACATTTTTTTGTTGGTAGTTATTCTAATTTTAAATTCCATAAGTTTTTATGAATTTTTTTTGTAGTTTATTGATGGAATTGAAAATTTAATATATATTTTTTATTTTTATGACTCCATAAACAAATGGTAGATATACTGGTCTTGAGTGTTTAGGAAGCAAACATCCCATTAGGGTCACCAAGAATATTATTTTTTGCCACCATTAGTCAAGGTTGCTTACGTGAAAGTTTTAAATAAGGATAAATTCATGTATTTAGGATTAAATATGTTATAAAACATCATAAAACCTTAATAAATCCTAAAATATTCTCATAAATATCTCATAGGTCCAATTTTTGGCATAAGTTTCTTCTATTCCTAAAACTAGCTAGTGAAGGCAATTTTCAAATGATCATTTAATAAAGGAAGAATATTTGGTTATAATGGTATTATTATAATATTTGGGTATATATTAACTAAATATTAAATTTATTTTTTTCAAGTGACAGGGGCTTCAATATATCAACAATTGCTACGAAGGAAAGATTCTCTAAAACCCTTCTTAAACCCTAATAGCCCAATTTTAGGTAATATGTTTACATTTTTGAGTTATTTAATAAAAATTATTAGTTTTTTGAGATATAATTGGGAATAAATTACCTTAATAAACATTAATAAATAAAAAAATTAAATTCAAATAATGGAAAAATAGAAAGATACAAGTTACAGGGTTTTAAGCAAGTAAGAGAGATAGTCATAAAAGGCATGTTATGAGAAGCGATTTATTGAATATATCCAATGGTTGGAATGATTATTGGGATTATTTAAGGTATAAATTAAAAAATAATTATGTATTTATTCCTCATAAAACTCAATAAAATTTTAAAACTCATACCCATAGGCATTCAAAAATGATGTTGTGCAAGCTAGGAAACACCAAAAAGTACATATTTTGAGTTTTATTACATAAAATATATTGAAATTTGATAATGAAGTATTTTTTATTTAATTTAAGGTTTATAATTGTTTTCATATCTTTAATGTGACTTAGGAGAGGTAAAATTCCAAAAACAGGTCTATTCATGAAGGAAATCAAGGAATTTTCACTAATTTGCTCACAAATAGAGTTAGAAATGAGTGTTTCAAGTCCTTCCAATGGAAAAAAATGATTTAAGATATGTATATTTAATTTATATTTATTTATACATTATAATTGAATGAAAAAAAATTCAAAATAGCTTATCTAATTGAAAAACATCTCCAGGTCACCCTGCGGGCAATAAGCATACACTTTTTGTGAATTTTTGTTTGGGAGTCTGGTAAAGAGTTTTCTAGCTTTTAAAAATTTTAAAGGTATTAAAAATTTAAAAATATAAAATTAGTATATTTTTATTTTTTTTAATTCCTGAAACTCATTTAGACCCCCTAATCCAAAGCTGGGTTTCTTGAGACCTAGAGAGCACAAAATAACATTTTTGGAAGATGTATATAGAGTTTGAATCTAAAAAATTATATGAAAGTTTGTGATAAAATTTATATTATGTAAAAATAATATTTAAACTCATTATATATTACAAAAATATAATTTCAATAGATTCCAAGTTCTCATGGTATATTCAAGAAGTTTGCCAAAACCATAAAAGATATATATAATAAAAGAACTAGTATGGAGAGTTATGATTACCAACATTAAATGAAATCTTAGAAATTATATTAAATTAATATTTAAAAAAATTAAACATGAAATAATATATCTCATAATAAACCCCCATTTGGGGTAATTTTATAAATTCAAAAGAAGAAACATGCATGCAAGATGCAAGTGAAGATGACTGAGGTCAAACTACAAGATGTAAGTGAAGATAAATGAGGTCAAACTCCTAGATGAATGCAAGATAACTAAATAAAAACTCCAAGATGCATGAAATATAAATAAATTTAACATTTAATATCCATCCAATATCAAAAGGATTTAATTGAAGATCAAAAGGATTTTAGTATAATCTATTCAAAAAGAGTTAACTAAAGACAATCAAAAGCATGCACAAAGAATATTTTAATTTTTTAAACCTTTCTCTCTATCCTACTAAAAATTACTCCAAGGGAATAAGGTTTAAACTCAAAATATAATATGTATAATTTATTAATTTTAATTTTGAATGGAAGTTTGAGTTGAAGGTGGAGTTGAAGGAAGAATGAACTATGACTAAACAGGGACTCATTTCTAGTTTAGAGTTGCTTTGTCTCCTCTCTCTCTCTCTCTTCACCCTTTCTATATTTATATTAATTTTGTAAATTTTATAGGATATTATGATTTTTATATATTCCAAAAATTTTACTATATCACCTTTGAAGCAATAAAGAGCTGAATTTTCCTCCATTTTAAAGTTGTTCATGAAGTGTGTGTCTTTGTGTCCATTGATGTAACTTAGTGAATGATTATTTTTCCTATTTTTATGTCTAAAATTTTCTCATTTATACATAAAATTATAACTATTTCAGGTCATATAAAGTTTCTAATTCTGATTTATACCTAATCTAGAAGTGAATTCAACCATTATTCATTCCTTCCAAGCTATTGTGAGTGTTTGTCAAGACCTGTGTATGGAATACTAATGAAAGAATAATTGTATGAAGATGAAGTGCATATGTGAAAGTTATTTAGTTTAAAAATCATTTAAATTATAAGATTAATTGATTTTTATTTTGGTGCATCACCCCAAATTTATAGTTTTCATATTTATTTTCAGCTTATGTATTCTTCCTTTTCCCCTTTTCCTAGTCAAGAAAGAACATAATTGGAGAGTTTAAATTAAAGTGAGTGAGTATACCAAAGACAACAAAAAATTAATATAGATATTATCTCAAAAATAGGGTCACAAACACCTTATATATTTTCCATTGTACCAATAAGAGTGAGAAGAGGCACATGTTCTTGCAAGGGTGCACTTCAGAGTGATAATAATAAGTATTCCTAACTTTTGCTATTTCATTTGATAGATAGATGTTACACAAGGTAATAAGTTTTGAATGTATAACTCATTTATTAAATTACCTATATTATTAAACTTATTATATTTATAGGGTCTTATGTTATTACCATCTTCCACCTTAGGTGATCTAGGATTCCATTTGTGTACCGTGATCCCTTGATTACTTGTTTATGTTAACCCATCCCCATTTATACCACAAAATTTAGTGAACACTAGATTATTTTTATTTCATGTTTTTAGAATTAGCTAGGGTTATTAGATATTTTTATTTTTCTAGAGTCTTTTGACCCCTCTCTTTTAGTGTTGTGTGATAAGTGTTCCCTTTATTAGGTTTAGTGGATCCAATTTGGTCATGCCCCTGATATAAATAGTATTTAAATAGATATTGATTGATTACTATTGACCATTATTGACACCAAGTCAAAAATGTCAACCCATATAGGTTGAAAGTTTATTTTCCATGTCTTAATAGATTTTTTATAGTCCTTTACAAGACTTAATAGTCTTAAAAATGTCTTTATAAAACCTTATTAGCATAAGTTAAGGTTAATTTGATAAAATTAAGGTATTCTCTTATTCTTGTATTATGCTAATATATCCATAATGATAACATGAAAGGATGAGTATACAAGTTTTCATAGATCCTTAGGTGTCAATAAAGGTTATTTCATATAATCATAACCTTAAATGAACATTTAATGCTTATTTAAAAATATTAAGGTAATTTATTAACTTTGAGGTAAGAGAAACTAAAGGAAAAAAGTGATTTTGGCTAATTCCAACATGTGAAAAAACTTCTAAGATGAATAATACATAAAATACACTTACCAAGGTTCTTTTAGGAGTTATATAACTATCATATATGTCAGTATGTTAGAAAGTGATTAGTTTATTGTATTTTAATGCTAAAGAATGGAGTTTTAAACACTTGTACAGACCAAGAAGATCTCATATTTGGGTGAAAATAGTTTAGGAGTGTATTTTCAGCTTATAAAGGTAAAATCCATGTTTGAACTATAGGTACAAGTCCTAAAAGTGAAAAAAATTCTTCCCTTTATCCATTGCTCTCTTCACAAGCTATTAAAGGCAATTTTCATGAAGATGGTATAGGTCATATAGGTGGATTTAGATCCAAGTATGTTGAACATAGATAGGGGTCATATTTAACTTAAAATACTTGTCATTTTTATTCAAGTTGAATCCCCCAGTTCGATGAATAGTTTCTAAAAGCTTGAGGGGTCAAATAACGACTCAAATCCGCACTTGCTAAGTTTTGAGAAATTTTTATTACATAAGTGGACTCATTGAAAAATACAAGAAATTATATAGGATATTCATAGGTCTAAATAAACATATCACACTTTAATTCACCAAGATTTACATGTATGGTTTTAATTTGGCAAGAAAATTCTTTTTCTACACATTTTTAGGTTATGACTATATTTTTTTATGATTCAATGTGTTCAATAGTTGGGTTGATGTTGGTAGAGATGTAATAACACACATTCAATCATCCAAATTTTATGCACAACCATATCATACCATTTTAAAGGCCTCAGTCCTTCATGAGAAACAAGTTACATGTTGGCATTCAAGATTTAGAGGTTATTACAGGATGTAATGGCATCAAATAAACACATGAAATATGGTATGAGTTGTTTTATGATTATCAATATGTTATTTTTTCCTTTAAAAACCTCACACCATTTTGTTACTCCATACTATAACCTTAAATTTCATCATGACTCACTACAAGAATTGTGTGGTCTTCTTACATAACAATGTTTTCAAAATTTCTTATCTTGTATCATAAAAGTCATATGACAGTAATGATTTATTGAGGAGTTTAATTTGAAGTATAAGATCCTTATAAAGTTTTAAATAGATTATTTATACACCATATGAAATCCTAATGCATGGAAAATGCATATCTATAGGTCTAAAGACATGTAGGTCTGCATTGTGTGAAATTTGTGTTGAAATGTGTCTCAAGTTGGGTTTTGAAGGTCTGAACAGTGAAGGCAATGAAATATGTCAACATGTGGATAGGTAAAAGATTAATAATGAATGTGTGACTTAAAAATTAAATTCTCAAATCACCCAATTAGACCTACATGAATAATTGAGAAGGAAAGTATATGCTTGTGAATGTGTAGTGTATTAAAAAGGTGGCAGAGGTTCAAAAAGAGGATAGTTAGTTATCAATAAAATAAAAAATATATTTGAATATTTATTGATGTATTCCCTAAAATACATTTGAAATTAAAACCCCAAATGAACATCTACAAGTTTATCTAAGCAACTCCAGTTGGTTTCAAACTTGAAAGAAGATACAATGCACATAGTTGGGGTTAAAGCTTAGATAGAGATCTCAAAGTACTAAGTGTCATTTGAGGCCATATAAACACAAAATAATATCATAGAAGATATGACTAAGAAATAACCACTCTATCCCTAGATCATAGTCAAGTTACCTCAATAACATAGCCCTACATGCATGTCAATCAAGGTGAGGAATGTCACTATATAGTGGTGTGAGAAGAGGTCATTAAGGGTATACAGAGAATTTAAAAGATATAAATTATCTTTTAACATTGGTCAAATATCTTAAATTTCAATACAAACTTGTGATGAGAATCATAGGCATTTAATCATAACAAGGATAGATGTTGGAAGTGAACTGTATACCAAGCCAATACTAAGAAGGATGATGAAATCCATTGACATGTATAAAATTATTGAGAACATGTTATAACATAAGGATATAAAATTAATTATGACATATAGGTTGATCAAATAGATACTAGAAACTATAACAACATGTAAATCACCTACATCAAGATAAACTTAGCCAAGTAACCTATCCAGGATTGCTTGCCTACATGAGAGGTGGTTGTTTGGTTTGAGAAAGAAAATGTTTGTGAAAGGAATAACTCACATTATAATTATTCTCTGATGTTATTACAATTTATATACATTCCTCATAGTCAATATAAGCATGGAAACATTGATAAGCTTTGTTCAAACTTGTAGAATACTAAGACCATATATATAGGCTTGTATGTATAGTCATGAAAAAGGTGGCCTAATAGGGATAGAGTGAGAGTTTAAGGACTTTTAGAAATTTATAAATATATAAAAAACCCTATAATATCATCCATAGGTATAAAATACAATAAAATACCATTTAAGCCTATGAGACCTCCTCGGGATCTCTAGGTGCATGATTGTAGTCTAAAACCAAACTTCATCTTTCTTGGTATGAGTATGACCTAGTGCATGGAGACAAATGGTTTTCATGGATGATAAGGGCATCCTAAAAATTCATAATTCTTGCATTGGTTATTATTTTAGACCACTAACCTTCATGAATAATAGGTAAGAGTACATACCACTCTCTAATGGACTATTTACAACCTGAAAGGCACCTTCTTATGATTAGATCTATATGGATAGGACTCATGGGAACATGATAAATTATGGATAGTTGAGGGGGTTAGTTCAATTTATATTTTTTGAATTGGGTTAGGATTTGAGGGCCCAGGGTTTATGAACAATCATTCAAAACTTAAACCACTTTAAACCCTAGTAGTGACCAGTTAAGAGAGATGGGAATCTAAATTTCATGAAATGACTTGGATTAATATTGAAACCTACTAGACATCATTTTCACTCCAATTAGGTCCTCAACATGTACTTTTAATGTAACTTTAGCTATATGGATGTAATAAATGTTGTACTTTTATGAGGTTTAGAGCTCCAAACAAGGTATAGAAGATCATGGGAATTTGAAAACTATTGGTAAGAATTCCTTGGGTTTTATTTTATATATATATATATATATATATATATATATATATAATTCCAAAAATCAATACAATCCACCTTGAAATTTCTCAAACAAATCTATTTTTTCAAAGCAGTCTGAAAAGGGCTTGAGAAGGACTAATTTCTTCGACCATTTCATGGTTCTCATACCTACACAAGGTATCAGTTCTTGAAATTTGGTATGAAGTATGGTTATAAGATAATAAATGTTAATCACACACATTTTGGTAGTTTAAAATGTGTTGGATAAGTTTGGATAAAAACTTAGCTTTCTAGGCTTAGGGGCCTATGGAGACGTAATTGGAGACAGAAAATAGTAAAAAAGTGTACTTCCAATAATAAATGTTAATCACACACATTTTGGTGGTTTAAAATGTGTTGGATAAGTTTGGATAAAAACTTAGCTTTCTAGGCTTAGGGGCCTATGGAGACGTAATTGGAGACAGAAAATAGCAAAAAAGTGTACTTCCATTTGTTTTCAGGCCCTAAGATTTGGCATGGAGCTATAAGAGGATACTATATCCTCAAAAATATATTTATTTATCAAAAATTCTTTGTACACTATCCTACACAAGGATCTTTATTTGTTTTCAGAGCTATAAAGAAGTGAGGCATAGTGAGAGCTTTTGGTGTAAAATGAGATCTTAGAGGTAGTTTGAGACCTCCAAATGAGTTTTTATAGGTATAATATGTTGTTAAAATGCCATTCATGGTGAATAATTATAGTTATGAAGGAAAACTCAATATTTGACATTGCAAGTAAGGTGAGGCATAGAAAGGCCAAGTGGGCTTTAAGCCACCTAAAGAGTTGTAATCATCATGATAGCATAAATTATGCAGAATTATAAACTAATGAAAGATGTCAAATATCATATAAAGAGAAAATTAAAGATCAGTTAGTGATCAAGTATGCCATTTGTCAATTAGAAGCCAAAGCAAAGGGTAGTTTTGAAGAACAAGGGCAATATGTCAAGTAATATGAAGAGCCCTATGCCACTTGGAAGAAGAAGGAATATTAAACAAAGTAACACATGGAATTAATAACTTGATGGATAGTTTCCTAACTCATTATTATTTTTAAATCTCTTTTATACACTTATCACTCCCTCTCTTCTATGTCCCTCTCTTTGTCTTCTAGTTTCTTTTCTCTATAAATTTAGACTTGATAGGCTATGTATGTATCCTCCACTTGGGTATGTGAAAACCTTTCCCATTTCTAAGCCTTTTATCGAAGAGAAACTTATATTTTACCTCCTCCTTTGACTAGTTTTAGTATCTCTATGTGTGTGACTAGTTGATCTTATCAAGTGATTAGATTTGCTTCCTTGGAATTTTTATCCCTTTCTTGCATTCATATTCAATTTAAAATTTCTTTGTAGGTCCTGTGAAGTGTCCAAGTGAAATGTGAAAGTTTAGTGAGTTTTATATTTATTAGTTTCCCTATATGACCTCTTGACTAGTCCTCCTAGCCCAAACATATTACAAAACCTTCATCTGAAATACTAATATATAGAGGTAGATTAGTAGTAGTGTTTATTTCAAGTTAGTCTTATGGTTGAATTGCATTTCTAGCTAGTTAGTAGTGGTCAAACTATTTGGTGCATCACCTCCATTAGAGTAGTTTTCTCTCTTTTTTCTAAATAGGTTAATAAATTAGTGAATGAGCCTAAGTGATACATCAATGGGGGCTACCCATTTAACCTATAGATTCAATCCAAAATTAGGTCACCCACAACCTAGGATTTTCTCTATGTTACCCCAAATTTGGAAGGCTTGAACTATCTTCCAAGGGTGAAAATTTAGGTAATAACTATTGACCAATTTTGGCCTACATATAGAAATTTGCCTAGATAGATCAATTTTTGGAAGTTCCAAGATGGAGTGATAAGTTGAATAGAGTTCCTAATTGAGTGGGTAAATAAATAATGAAGAAGATAAAATGTCACTTACAAAGCTTTTGAAACACTTTAAGCAAACTTAATTTGTGTTTTATTGATCTTTGAGAAGCAAGTCTTGAAACAGGTCTAGAGTTTAAAGAAAATAATAACCAATAGGTTCCATAGTGTTCATAACATTAAGAGTGCATATATTAGGTTAAAATTAAGTTTCAAAAGTTCTTCAAAGCTTTGATAGTTCAAAAGATGATAAGAGCAAGTCTAGAAGGACCAGAGTATCATAGCACATCATGAAAAAATAAATATGTTAGTCTAGTTGCACATTTAATAAGTACATTTGGGAAGTAAACCAGAGTCAAAATATCACATGGACATGATGTTTTTCATGCCTTGAACATTATCTACAAATTTTATGTCTTGATGAGTTGTCTATCTAAAGATCTAAGTCCTTAAAATTGAACAAGTAGAATGAAATGTGTGTGGGGATGTCAAGTTAAAACTACAATAATTAACCATTTGGATTTAAAAATCCTTAACAAGTAACATGTGCATGGGTACATAAAGTTTAAGCTCATAAAATAATTGTTTAGATTTAAAGGAGTGAACACATAGATGATAAATGTCTAAATCATGAAAGCTAGAGAAGATCTAATGGCGTGCAGTGCCTGATGAAGACATTGGTTCTAAATAGATCAATGGATCACATGAAATCATATAAAGTAGATATAATGAAAAGAATCAAGTCAAAAATTTAGAGGATCTTGAGGATAATCATGGGGCTAACAAGGTGTTAATATCTTAGGTACCTGAATAATCATGCATAGTGACTAATGAAGATAGTGGGTCTAGATAGATCAATGAAGACCATGCAATCATATAAAGTAGATCTAATGGTGATTAATCTATCAAAATGTCAATTAATCTTAAGGGAAAATAAATAGTTGACAAGTGTCTCAATCATGTTAGATTGGTATAATATTTATGGCTCGCATCCATTCATACAGAATAGAATCAATGGTGTGAGTTGAGGTCAAAAGTCAATAAAACTCAAAAGAGGCATGATGATGCAAAGTGTCTTAATTTGATAGGCTCAAATCAATGATTGATGACCAATGAATAATGTCAAGCGTAGGAGATTTTTGATGGAGGTCAATGAGGTGGTTTTTGATCCAAACCTAGGAAGACAGATACATAAATATGAGTTTAAGTATGATCCTAAGATGAACCAAAATGGATATTTCAAGTTTGAACAATGCCATTGAAGCTTTGTAGTTGTAGAATCAGTTTTTTGGGTCTAATAAAGATCAAATGTGGGATATTAAGATACTCAAGAGATGTAAATTCACCTAGGTATATATGATGACTATATGAAAACCAATAAATGGGATTGGTTTTCATTTATAGTATATATGTGTCTAGTGGTTATAGTAAAAAACATGCTAAGGTATAAATATGAAAGTCATATCATCCATAATTCAATAGGTAGCTATGGTCACCCAAAGTAGACATGGTGAGGGCTATGTTAGAATTATAGATATGAGGATTTGGTCCTCATGAGAAAGTCAAGTAGAATATGGTGTAGATTCCCAAGATGGAGAAATGGTGGTTGGAGAAATTAGATGGAGAATTTAATAGATTTTTAAGGCCTATAAGGATTTTTTCTTATAATAGGATCATGACTCATTATCTTAGACACATTCTTATCCTCTAGTATATTTTTCAACCAATGAGAAGATTCAAAGGCTATTGGGACAAATAAAGGATATTTGGTCTATGATGTATTAATATTGATTTGATTAAGAAAGGTGGTATCTCAATTAATTATCTCAAATGGCGTGCTCCTCCTCTCTCCCCTTTCTCCTATATCTTTTATTTTCTTCCACATTGTAAAATCTCTCACTTTTTATAAGAAATTCTCTCTTAATTATGGAAGAGTAAATAATCTCATCTAATAAGGCTAGACTTTGTCAAAATTTGTATGAAAGACCTCTTGAAGTAATAAATAATTTCTTTACCTATCTCTCACATTTGAATTATGTACCAAAACTTGTGTATGATGGCATTGTGAAGGAGAATCTTCCATGCCCATTATCCTTCTTTCTTTCTCATTTCTAAGGTGTCTTCAAGTTGGTTATAGGTATAAGTTATCATTATTTCTATCATTGATGCAAGCTCTTAGTGAGTCTTAGGACTCCTCTTTTCTTGCATTAATTGTTTCTTGAACCTAGTTTATGAAACACTTAGGCAAATAGCTAGTTTTATGAGATTATGTGAATTAGCATTGTCTTATGCTTTCTTAATTTTTACTTCATGATTATGTTATTTTTAACTAAAATTTGGTGTATCACCCTTTTATCCTTTTTAGTGACCTTTTACCCCTTCTCTAACCCTTTTCCCAATGCAAACATTAGTATAGGTGATCCATCAAGAGGAAGCCATCATTCTCTAGAGGTCTAACCCCACCATAGGTGACCCACAACCTTCATTTTTTCCCATAATGTAGCTAAATTGGAGAGAGCCTGAGGAACCCTCTCCAAGGGTGAAAATTGATGCTATAATAGTTTATGGCATGCCTAGTGGGACTTAATTGAAAAGAAGATTGGTCAAAGTTTGATGTTGATTTGATCAATTTAAATCAGTTATAACTTCCAAGCAATAGCATCTAGTGACTCAAAAATAAGACGTAACATTATGGTAGTAAATAAAATATTACATCTCATGCCAAAGGTGATTATAAGGTCAAATTATAGAGGTATTCCCTTTGAATTCATTGAATTTTCTTTAAACTCGGTAAAGATATTACTATTTGATAACACACACCCTTATAAAGGTAACTTTGTTCTTTAGTCAGTTTCAAGGCCTACCCCTTCTAGAAAATATTTATTAAATCCTTTTATTTCTTTGGTATCCCCTATATCTTTTCCCTTTGTAGCTTTAAATGGTCAAAGTCAATTAGATATCCCTCAATATGATCTTATTCTAGTAGTAACTCTTAAAAGTTTCATTTATTTTATTGGTGACCAATCTACAAACCCTTCTAAGCACCTTATGAATGTAGCTATTTTTTAAAATATTCATAATGTCAATGAGGAAAATGTACAAATTAGATTATTAACCATCTCTTTCAAAGGTAAATCCCTAGATTGGTATAGAATGCTTGATGTTAATTATATTACATCATGGGATCAATTATAAGATGCATTGTGTAAAAGATTTGAGGATAAAAGTGACCATTTGTCACTTGTAGATAGTTAACCATAATTAAAAGAGCCCCTCATGAAGTTATGAAAGACTTCAACATAAGTTTCCAAAAGAGTTGGGATATAATCCTAGTCTCTATTAGGCCTACACCTAATTTTGCCTTTATTTACTATTTGAAGACCCTAAATAATGACTATTGTCACTTGAACTTGCACCCAATGAGGAGATAAGACAAGATTATCCTCATTCAAGTGAGGCAATGGAACCACCTCAGGTTTGTGGGTATCCCTATTTGGAGATGGATCTCTAGGTTAGGGGCTAGCTCACCTTGATGCATCACTAAAGCATATATCCTTCTACTAAAACTTGGGGGGGTTAAAAAGGGTTAAGAATAACATGAAAAGTAATCCTAATCTATGGGAGGTGATATACTAAATGTCTGATCTACTCACACTCTTTAAAATACACTTGGAACCAAGAACAAGTTACATATACACTTCACTCAACATCAACTCTCTCTCTCTCTCTCTCTCTCTCTCTCTCTCTCTCTCTCTCTCTCTCTCTCTCTCTCTCTCTCTAATAAATGCTTCAACATGGGGTATTAGAGATAGCATAGGTTAGTAAGAATTAGGAAATAGGAATTATAAGACACTATATTGAATGAGTTATTCACTATACTTGACACTTCTTTTTTACCTACAAGAAAAAGATCCTAACACACTAGGTACTAATAAGAGTAACATGTGAAGGTAAATAGATATCACACTTGCACAAGACTAAAAAATATCATGTACACCTATTTAAATCTTTGAATTAGGTAAAATTACTTGTATTTATTTATTTAAGGCATAAATTTTGTAAGGCTTTGCTATACCCAAGTGGAGTGATTCCATACAATCAACCAAGAAGGCTCAATTTATAGAAGAAATGAGAAGAGATAGGGAAGGGGAGTCCAATAGTCACTTAGACATGTTTCAACTTACTAAAATCAATAAAAAACACATGAAAGAGAGATGGTGAAATTTATGTAGTGTTAGGAGTTAAAAATGCCATTTAGAATCATTTATGACCTAAAAAATGGTTTAGAAACTCCTTTCCATGCACAAAAAACTACCTTGTAACTATAATTGATCAATTATGATGATGGTTATGATTATTAGGGGTTACTATTAGGTACTTACATGAATTGGAGAGTTTCTTGATCATCCCTATAATTCTATCCATGCACCGTCATCCAAGATAGTCTCAAAATAGCCCTTTTCCCTACACCTCTTACACTTAGTACAAAAAAGCTTCCAATTTTTCAAACTGATCCATGAACATGGAGGGATGACACTTTTAAAATGTGTTCATAGCATTAGTTTCATAAAATATGCCTTAAAAGGCCTCCCAAATTAAGTTTCACCATTTTAGCCAAGTGTTCACTACTTGTTCCCTTTGACTAGCCAAAATGAGAGAGATAAAAAACACACTTATGAGATAATATAGATTAAAAAATTAGTATGAGGACCTATAAAAAATCATAAACCTTCTCTCAAAAGTAATTTGGTCTCTTGAAACTCTTTCATGCCTATAAAACATAAAAAATGGTGAAAATAAGACCTATTTGACCCCTTTCATATAGGTGTGATGTATAAAATTGGCATTGGAGAATAAATGGAGAGCATTATATATTATCCAAGTGTTTTCATGGATTTTACCCTACATTTTTATTCTCAAATTGGCTCATCTTCCCAATCAAGTCTCTTAAGAGGGTTTGGAAGAGTTTTAGAGGGGTTTTTGATCTTAACCTTTGTTCATAAAGGTTACAAATTTGAATCTTCTATGAATGATATTTATGGCTTCTTAATGAACCCTTATAAATTCTCCAAATACCTTGGCATCCCATGAAAATTTATATGAAATTTCCAAGCACTTGAGGGTGACCATTCGAGTCAATTTTACACAATTCATAGGGTTTGAACACATTATAATCCAAATGATAACTTATTGGTGGATATCCTACAAACAAAATGTTGCAACACCTCTGAATATTCCCTATAAAAATTCTCCAATCATTATAATTTCTCCCTTGAAGATATAGATGAATTTGACCCCTACTTTAGAAACATGCTTATACCTTACCAACTAGGTCTACTTGTACCTTGGACTCAAAATGGATCTTAAATTGATTACTTTGCATAAAAATGGCTCAAAAATCACCAATATTCCCATAAAATCATGCATTAGTCAAGTTTAAATCAAGGAGAAAGCTAAAAATGCATATGACCCTCAACTAGGCCTTTAGACCTAAGGGTTTCCCTCACACATGACTGTAACCCTTCTTGGTTAAAGCATATTTCTTGCTTCCAATACTTATATCAAGGTGTTTTATCTTTTTTTAGGTTCCCTATAGATTATTAAATCATCATTTTGGCTTGTTTGACCTTCAGTCCCTCAATTTCATGATTTTTCCTTCAAATTGTCTCCTCATGCATGAGAAAATAAACACTAATTTGAGACAAAAAAGGGTATGCACAATTATTTTTGTTAAATTGATTATTTTTTTACCTTTTTAGACTCTGAAGGTTACTCTGTACCAAATTTTATCTTATAAATCCTCCATTTGACCCTCCAACTCTTCAAATTCCCAAGGCAAACATTATGAATAAGGCAAACTATGAAGGTAGGCAGGGTATGGGTTGTATTATGAGGTTTAATAGATTAAATTGAGATTTTTGAGGAAATTTATGGATCCTACATACTTACCATGATTCATTTAAACCATACCTAGTATAATTTCCCCTTAAACACCTTCTTATCCCTTTGGAAACCTATAATAGGTCTCATGCTTTAACTAGGACAAGGTTAATTTGACTATATCTAGAGGTTGGTCACCACAAAAATATGATTATAAAGTGTTTTAAAAAAATTTTAGGGTCTTTTAGGTCACACTTCACATTTTCCAAGTCATACTTCATCAACCCCATCTCATTTGGCACAAAAAACACCTATTTTCAGCTCACTACATGTCTCAATCTATACAGGCTTGTAGGTTGTCATGTAGGGTCATTTGAGAATTGGTTTATGATTATATACCTAATTTCCATGACTAATATTTAATAATACCATAATAATATTTTAATTTCCTTTTTAACCCTTAATTTATCATCATTTCATACTTACGTCCTTAACTAGTACCCCTCTGCCTTGACTATCATAGTCATGGTTCTACCCCTATAAGTGTGTCCTAAGCAAGATTTGGCACTATTAATGTTGTATAGGGGATAATAATTCTATATATAAGGTCACCTCTCCTTAATTACACTTTCATCCACTTTAATAACCCTAAACAAATTTCCAATCTTCAAACCTTCTCCTTACTACCTGAGTATTAGTCACATGACTGTGTTTATGCATTTTATACCTACCTATAGGTTGCTTTGGTGATAAATGGAATTGGTCATGATATCCATGATGTAATAGAGGTATTTTTTTATTAAAAAATATAACCCTCTTCATCTTGATCATACCTACACTTGTTTCACAAACTCTAGTCCTTTTTACCTGTAGGTGTACTCTCACAGGCCTATTATATGGATAGAGGAGGGTATGTGGGGGATCAAGACATCAAGTTTTACCTTTTCCCTAAAATTTTAGCTCAAGATTTAAAATTTAATCATTTATAACCACCCATACATGGGGAAATAATTTATTTTCAACTTTGATGAATAAAGGTTACCCTTTTCATCCTAGACCTGTAGATGTCACCAAAACTTTTTAGTGGTTTTTGGCCATTTTTTAGGTGCTCAAATTCCATCTATCACTTAAATTTTCCCTCTCAATATTGGAATAGTTTTTATATGTGATATTTCTATCAAGTTATCCAAATTTTATTCCTATATCACCTTTCAATTTTATTTAGTGAGGTCCTCAAAAACCTCTAAGGCCATTGTTTGCAACTTTCAGGGACTGTGAGCCCAATACAATCAACTCATCCTCTTGAAGGAAAAATATATCTTAAATAGAATTTTAACCTTCATGGCATGAAATATAAGACACTTTGAGCATGATAAATACTAAAACTTAATTCCACCATGATTTTACTCTTCACACCTCCATATAAACCTCTTAGAGCTTAAGCAAGATGACTGTGAACTGACTAGATAGTGAACAAGGAAATTAGGCAATTTGCTTTGAAGGAGTATGAAAATTTGATCTCTCACAATTTTATTCAATGGAAAAACTTTTAAAACATGAATTTTATCATACTAACATCACCATGGAGCCACTTCCATGTTGGGAAAACCTAGATTACACACTTAAAGTAGCCAACTTGAGAGACAAGCAAACTTATAAATATCCTTCAATGGAAATGAGAGAGAAAGTGTTGGATGATTATAAAACCATGGATAGGGTCTATTATAACCTATAAACACTCTATCAAACTCACACATATCCATGGATTCTTGAAAATAAGAAACATATGCACAACCATACCCCTCTTGAATGGAATTTCATAAAACACTATCTAGAGTGTTAGTGATGGTTTATGAAGGAGGAGACACTAATATAAAATGTATTTTTATGTAAATTATATTAAAATCCACCCCCAAAATCACTCCTCCCAACTCCACCTGTACGGTCCATATCAAGTGCTTGAACTTGCCCTTCCTTGGCTTATCAATATAAAATGAAGGAAAATGAGTTGTATATGAATTTTATAATGAAATTATTAAAAAAAATAATTTTAATTGGTGAGGGGAGGTGAAGAGACACTCCAATCACATTTTTAGATGATGGTGGACTCAAGAAGTCTGTATAAGTGCCCAAAAGCCCCTAAAATCAAGGATAAACTACCCTTTTTTGACTATAACTAACTCTTGGATGACATATGAATATAAATAACATTATTAAGACCTCTTACACATTGAAACTCACCTTGATACCAAATTTTACCTCTTTTAAGTTCATACAAGTCAATTAATAGGCTAGAAAGTGGCCAAAAGACCCCCTTTTGCACATAAGACATAAAAAATGACCAATTTATGACTTTAAAAAGCATTGAAACATGTTAAATACCATATTAGGATAAATTTACACAAAATTGTCTTTTTACCAATTTTTACGAAGGCTTGACCATGTTTGAATTTGGTTGACTAGGTCATTTCAAGGAAGATGATCTTAGACAAGGACTAAGACAAGGCCAAGTAAGATGATAGACCAACATGACACCCTATAAGACACATTAAACCTTATTAAAAAGTTAAAAATATTATGGGTTGAACTCATTTGACTAGAATTCAAATTTGGTCAATAGTGACATTGTAGTACTGTTCTAGTCCATGGGAGGAAACACATTACTAAATGCATATGAGGTGTTAATCAGAGTATAAAATTGTCTAGTGCAAGATGAAATCTTACACCAAGACCAACAATGACTTTTATCCTTGAGATCAGACCACCCCCATTTCTATTCCTCCCCTTTATATCATTCCTCCTATGCCTACAATTATTGTTATACCCTCACATAAGCAATAAAATGCTTCCACTAGTCAATCTAGTGATTCCCAAAAATAAATAAACTTTTAAGAGATTAAGAGCATGTTCTAATACTTGGGTAATAAACTAGTGCATGTTAAGAGGTATCAATAATTTAGTAGGCCTTATCAAGCCTCATATCAACCTTAGTAACAAGCTTATCAAATAAATAGATGACCCTACAAAGGAAGATTCCAAGGCCAAGGACAATGTCAAAACCAAGGATAATGGCAACCTAACTATGTTAGGCAAAACAACTATAATCCAAATATTACAAGTACTTCTAACACCTTGGTCCTTATTCAAAAGAATATTTGTTAAGAACCAAAGGGTACCATGCCTCAAAATAAATATTTTGGGAAATTCATTGTTCAAACCATTGATTTCAATCAAGCTTTCAATGATCAATAACAACAGGTTGCCAATTATGGGTACAATCAAGCTATTATGGTTCAAAACACATAGGTACCCATGATGAAAAAATCATAAGAGCCTCAACAAGGTCAAATCACTATTTAAGGACCAATCCAATTTGGTGCTACAATGGTGAATTATGAGAAATAAGAGTTTTATGTACTCAATTAGTAAGCTAGTTCTATCTAGGCATACATTCTAATGGCAACAAATACAAGGTTCAAAATAAATAACATGGATGGTAATCAGGAAGTAGTCAAAGAGATTCATACCATTACTCTTTCAATATCAAATCCAAATGAACTTTTCACTATTCCAAAGGTTCTAGTAGCTTCAAGGAATTAAAATCAGGGGAATGCCTTTGTTTCCCAAAACTGACAAATTCAATGTACAGTTATAACTCTCGAAGCACAACAAAAGGTTGGTGGTTCACCCATCGACATTGTAGAACAAATGAAAAGTTATAATGTGAGTGTGCCAATATGGTACATGCTCTCCATGCTTGGATAGATGGACATCATTTAGAAAGGATTATCAAAGATCAAGGTTTTTAAAAAGGAAGCAAACAAAGAAAATGTGGTTCTCACCAATGCAACCAAAGAACCTAGTGAAGGGATATCAAGTAAAATGGTAAAACCTAACCCCTTTTATATTTTAATGATCATTGGTAATTATTTAGTAAATAATTTACTAGTATAAAGTGGGTATCGAAAATAGTAATGATAAAGTCCATAATTGATTAGCTTGGTCTAAAATAAGAGCCTCAATCTAAAGGAGTTCTACAACTTGATGGTTCTTTGACCAAGCCATATGGTATCATTAGATGTCTCAACTTGAACCTACGTGTTTGTCTTAGCATCTTAGTGGATCAAGATATATTGATCCTTGATGTCCTCATTTTATACTATGCTTATCTAAATAATTTATAGCAAATATTAGAGGTTATCTTTAGTAGATTGGTCATACATGGCATTCAAAATAAGATATGGAACCAAGATATGGATTAAAATTAGGCCTATTGAAAAATTCCACATAGATACTTATGGGAAAAATAACATAAACCTAAATTTCACCATTATTGATGAGGATGAACATATGGTTGGTTAAGAATTAAACACTCAACTTGAATAACTATGGAATAATGATCATTTAGTTGATCTCTTAGAAGGAGTTAAAGAGATGGGCATGGGTATCTACTACTTATATAAAGATAATCAGTCCATGACATCCCTAATTAGACCTTAAGAAGATCCTAGTGTCTTATGTAAATTTTTATTTTATGGTTCAAGGAGCAAACATGGAGTGGGTGCAGGTTAAATACTAGTATCCCCCTCAAATGATAAGTATTTATCTTCTTACATGTTCCAATTTAGTGCTCTTATAATGCAGTAGATTATGAGGGACTTATCCATGGCCTTAAATGGGCTAATAAGAGATGAATCAAATAATTAAAAGTTCATGGGGATAGTGAGTTGATAGTGTACTAGGTTAGAGGCTAAAATATCACAAAGAATTCCTTGATAAAGTCTTACAAACATAGGGTGTGGGACCTTATTAAACATTTTGAGGCCTTTAACATCCAAGTAGTGCTAAGGAACCAAAATGGACATGTTGATAGGTTGGTAGCTTTGGGAGCTCAATTTGATATCCCAAATGAGTTAAAAAAGACCAAGGTGTAGCCACATGTCAAAGTAGTGGTGAGACAATCAGTGTTAGATAATGAATCTCATTGGTACATTTTTGAGAATGATAACCAAATTGCATGTTTCTTGTAGAAGGAATCAGAGTTCTCCATAAACTAGGAAAAGTTTCAACAACAGTATGAGGAGAAAATTTCTTAGTTGAGATCTAACAAGCTTCATTTGAGAAAAGACAAGGTAGTGACATCAAGAAGTGAAGAGAACTATAAAAGATTCATTATTTTGAAAGATAAACTCCCCAAGCTTGGAAAGGTAAGCACTAAAGCTAAAAGGCATGCTTTCATAGAACTTTGTAAAGAATATGCAGATATCTTTGCTTGGGAATATAGTGACCTGGGAGTATTTGATCTATAAGCTGGCCCAACACACTATAGAACTAGAGATTAATGCCAAGAATGTCAATAAGTAGGGCCTATAAACCCAAAAATTGAAGATCTTATGAGTAAATAATTGACCAAAATAATTTAATCCAAGATCATTTTTCCCATTAAGCACTCCTCATGGGTAGCCAATTTGGTACCTGTGAGGAAGAAGAGTGGGGGAATTGGATTATGTGTTAATTTTAGGGATCTAAATAGGGTTTATTTGAAATACCACTACCCTTTACCATCCATAGAGAAACTCCTTCATATATTTTCTAGTTTAGAATGATTTTCCCTCTTATATGGATATTTAGGATACAACCAAGTGCTGGTAAGAGAAGAAACTTAGTATAAGACTACCTTCACCACCAAGTGGGGTACATATGCTTAACAGAAGATGCCTTTTGGATTATCACATGTAGGGGAAACTTTACAAAGAGATATGGACATGGATTTACAAGGGTTACTAAATCAAATGGTACTAGTTTACTTGGATGACATCACATTTTTATCTAATAAATCTAGTGAACCCTTAGATCATCTAAGGTTGATCTTCAAAAGATTTAGAGAGTATGGGATCTCTTTAAATCCAAAGAAATGTGTGTTTTCTATTCATGAAGACAAAATTTTGGGTCATATTATTTCAAAGGAAGGATTATTCCTTAACCTTAATAGAATAAGTTCCATCTTAGCCTTATCTTTACCCAAGCATAGGAAAGGACTCCAAATCTTCCTCCAAAATATCAACTTTGTGATAAGGTTTATACCTAGTTTTGCAAACCTGGTCAAACCTATCACTATCATGTTGAATAAGAGCTAAGTGTTTGATTGATTAAATGAAGGTAAAGTAGCATTTGAGGCCATCAAGTAAGCCATTACCTAAGCATACTCACTCATGAATCATAATTTGTCAAAGGATTTTATACTATATACCTTTTCTAATGTTAAAAAAATATCATCTATGATGATGTAGAGGAATGGTGAAGGACTTGAGCAACCAATTGAATTTTTTATTCAAGGGCTAAAGGGATATGAGGTAAGGTATACTTTCATATAAAATCAGGTTCTTATAGATCTAAGGAGCCTAAAAAAGTTTAGACTGATGCTCTCCAAAATTAATGTTCATCTTATGGTGTCTCATCCTAGAGTGAGGGACTTTCTCCTCAATAAGGATTTAAATTAGAAAAGAGTTGGTTGGATTACCAAAGTCATGGAGTATAATGTGGAGATTAAATAAGTTGGTAAGAGGTAAAGGATTGAGTGAGCATATGGTATAATATCTCCAAGAAGACAAAGAAGTTATTTTGGTGACATAAGACAACTCACAAACAAAACATCTCCACTTCACATTAGCTAGATCTAGGACATGACATATTTCTTGTTAACAAGTGAGTGTTCCCAAGGTTTGGACAAAGAAAAAAGAAGGTATTTTAGACTCTAGTCCATACTTATGCATTAGTTAATGGGGTTTTATTTTTAAAATATCTCAATGGAGTACTCCTTATATGCATAGATGATAATGAAGTAAAAAATCTTTTAGAGAAATTTCATGATGGACCTGTAGGAGGCTATTTTGCTCCAAAAATGACAACAACAAAAATAATAAGGGATGGTTATTACTAGCATATCCTTTTCAAGGATGCCTAAGCATGGGTCTAGAAATGTTAGAAGTGTGATATATTTATAGGCAAACAAATATTATTAACTCTTCCACTCAACTTAATCCAAGTAGAGCAACACTTCATGCAATGGGGGTTTTAATTCATAAGGATGATAAATCCACCTTTAAGTGCAAGGAATAAATAGGTGCTCACTACAACTGACTACTTCACTAGGTGGGTGGAATCAATTGCCCTAAAATAAGTTAATTAAATAATAGTGTTAGACTTCTATGATAGCATAGTGACCAAGTTTGGTGTACCATCTGCAATAATATCAAATATTGACTTAGTATTTGTTGGCATGAAGATAAGTGAATGTGCACTTAAGATGGGTATCTACCTCATTACATCCTTAAATTACTACCCCTAAGGAAATAGAATAGAAGAGTCCACCAAAAAAAACTTGATAAGGATTATCAAGAGGACCATGAAAGAGAATCAAAGAGTGTGGCATACAAAGATAAGGATAGCCTTATGGGCTGACATAATGACTCCCAAAGCTACCATTGGTAATTCTCCACATGTCATTATATATGAAAGGGAAGCCAAAGTGCCTATTTATCCTAAAATATCTACATTAGAGTTAGCCCATTATCTTGAGTTGATGGAGAGTGAGCCTATGAAAGTGAGGATGATAGAGCTGATAGAGCTTGAAGAAACCAGGGACCTTGTAATGAAGACATTAGAGTCATACCAAAATTAGGTCAAAAAATCCTTTGACAAGAGAGCCACAGCAAGAGACTTCAATGAAAGGGATGTAGTCCTCAAATGAAACTCAAATAAGGCCAAGAAATATAACCATACCAAGTTTGACAACTTGTGGAGTGGTCCTTATTTGATCTATGGATGTAAATAACATAATGATTGTTAGATTACCCAGCTAGATGAAGAGATATTACCCATCCCAGTCAACGGCATTCATTTAAAGCCTTGTTATTAGAAGATTTTGTAGCCATTTTATGATATTGTAACATATTAGAATATTTTTTTATGCTTTCCTCTAAGTTCCTTGTGCACATTTACTTTTAGTTGTGTTTCCGTTTCAATAAGTGCCTAGAGCACAATTGTTTATTTTTCTCTTTTTTCAATTTTGCTTCAAGAGAAAGTTTTAGAAAGGGTCAACCTTGAGTCAATTTCACATAATTTGAGAGGAAAGAACAAAACTTCATATTCTAAATATATTATACCAAGGCCACTAGTCTTTGCATAAAAGGCATGCAATCCCAAGATGTCACCAGAAATATTAGTCAATTTTGGCCTACATATAAAAATTTACCTAAATAGATCAATTTTTAGAATTTTCAAGATGTAGTGACAAGGTAAAAAGAGTTACTAATTAAGTGGGTGACCAAATAATGAAGAATAATATCAAATGTAACTTACAAATCTTTTGAAACACTTTAAGTAAGCTTAAAGTGTGTTTTATTGATCTTTGAGAAAAAAGTCTTAAAACATGTCTAGAGTTGCAAGGGAAGAAGATCCAATAGGTTCCATAATTTTCATAACATTAAAAGTGCATAAAGAATGTTTTCATGAAGTTTCAAAAGTTCTTCAAATCTTTGATAGATCAAAATATGACAAGAGAATGTCTAGAAGGACTAGACCATCATAACACATCATGTAGAAATAAATAGGTTAGTCTGGTTGCATATTTGATAAGTGAATTTGGGAAGTCAAACTAAGTCAAAGGATCACATGGAAATGATTTTTTTCATGAATTAAACATTCTCTAAAAATTTCATGTCTTGATGAGTTGTTTATCTCAAGATCTAAGTCCTCAAAGTTGAATAAGAAGAATGAAACATGCATGGGGATGTAAAGTTAAAGTTACAAAAATTAACCATTTGGATTTAAAAATTCATAAAAAGTAAGATGTGCATGGCGACATCATGTTTAGGCATCATAAAATATTTTTTTGGATTCAAAATATTGAATTAGAGATGACAAGTGTATAAATCATGGAAGCTCAGAGATCTAATGGTACACGATGATTGATGAAGACAGTGCATCTAGATAGATCAATAGAGCATGTGAAATCATATAAAGTAGATCTAATGGAGAGTATCAAGTCAAAAAGTTAGAGGATCTTAAGGATAAGTATAGGGCTGATAAGTGTCAATTTCTTGGGTACCTAAATGGATATCTAATAGCACATGGTGATTGATGAAGATAGTGGGTCTAGATAGATCAACAAAGCATGTACAATTTTACAAATAAAATTAATGATAGGAAATGGATCAAAAGGTTAGTAGATCCTAAGAGAAAACATCTGGGTGACAAGTGTCTCAACTAAATTAGATTGATAGAAGATCTGTGGCTCACATCCATTCATATAAAATAGAATCCATGGTGCAATTCAAAATTAAAAAGTCAATAAGACTCAAAATAGGTGTGAGGCTACCAAGTGTATTAATTTGGTAGGCCCAAATCAATTATCAATGACCAATAAACAAAGTTGAGAATATGAGATTTTTTATGGAGGTCGATGAGGTGGTTTTCAACCTAGACCCAGGTAGATAGATGAATATATCCAAGTTTGAGTATGATCTAAGGATGAACCAAAATGGATATTTCAATTTTGAATAATGTTATTAAAGATTTATAGATTTTTAATCAATCTTTTGGGTCTAATAAAGATTGAAGGTGGGATACTAGGTTGTTTAAGTGATGTAAATGTACCCTGGTAGATATGATGACTATAAAAACCAATAAATAGGATTGGTTTTCATCTATACTAGATATATATCTAGGGGTTATAGTAAAGATAACACCAAGGCATAAATATGATAGTCATACCATCTACAATCCAATAAGTACCTATGGCCACCCAAAAGAGACATGGTTCAGGCTCTATCAAAATTATAGATATGAGGATTTGGTCCTCATAAGAAAGTCAAGTAAAATATGGCATAGAGTCCCAAGATGGAGATCTGGGTGTTAGAAAAAGTAGTTAGAGAATTTAATTGATTTTGAATGTCTCTAAGTATTTTTTATTTATATTAGGATCATGAATCATTTTATTAGACACATTCTTGTCCTCTAGTAATTTGATTAAGAAGAGGAGATTAGTATGGTGTTAGTGACAAAATGCACAGAACAAATTGACAAAGAACACACTAAGTTAACACATTCATGCCTAGTTACTATGGTGAACTTAGTAATAAAAATGAATGACAAACACAAATAAAAAGTAAGGAAAAACACAATAATTCATTCACCTTCCTTGGATGCTCCAAATGCATTTGTAGTAGTGGCTTGCTCAATTTTGTGCTCATGAAGTCCTTGGAAATAGAAACTTGTCTACCTCCATCTCTCCTTGGCACTTTTGGCTTGTGGCTTGGCTTGGAATCAATTTGGCATGATAACACTAGCTGATTAAAGTTTTTGGAACCAATCCTACATTATAAATTTGCACAAAGTAAGCTTAGAAATGATGTTCATGGCCTCTCTATTTATACATTTTTACAAATGACTAGAATCAACCTGAACCATCCATCTTAGGATTGATATGTGTGGCCAAGGATTAATCCAATTATGCAATTAAATTTGATAAATAGGCTCATCAATATTTGGGATAGAGGATTAATTAAGAGTCATGGATGGATTTGATGAGGCATGGGAGGCATGAATCCTAATATTTGTGGCATTTATGGCCTAGGGTTATCTTCCCAAGAAATAAGGTCCCCTGATGATACAGATATTCAATATTCATTTCTAAAAATAAGTATTTAAAAAGTTCTCATGGAATTCTTGATTATTATCCAACTTGGATTAATTATCTCTAAGCATGATTAAGCACTTTATGTACAAATTACTCAAATTGATCAGAATGCCTTGTTATTGGTCCAAAATTTGACTAGATTGGAATTGGAAGTCAATGTTAGATGTGTTGGATCTGTTACCCCATTTAGGATGTTATCAATAGTAAATAACAAAGGCACATATATTGTATAATATATTTGATAAGAAAAATAAATCTAAAGAACTTAGGTACAAAATTAACATTTTGACTCAAAATGATTTGATCAAAGTTAGCTGGGCCACAAATTGCATTACCCCATTTAATGATACTCTAGCCAAAATTGGCACTTGAATATGTTAGTTTCACATTATTTAGCATGTTTTAGTATTTTTAGGCCAAATTATGTATTTTAAGTGGAAATTGGCCAAAATATTGATTGGAGGTCATTGGTGGCCAGATTTAGGTGTCTATAGTTTACCCCTATTTGGGAAGATGTTTCAAACTATATGCAAAGTAATGTCTTCTCAAATAATGAGAGATGGTCTATATGCCAAAGAGACGATGATGATTAAATAACAAAGCTCCAAATGGTTTTGGGAAGCCTATGATGATGCCCCCTTGAGGGAGTGGTCAATACATTTGTTGATGGATGGTCCCTCGAAAAGAAATAAGAAGAAAGGTGGAATTAACCTATGGTTGAGATTAATCCAAAGGAGAAAATGCTTGCATGCATTGATTTTAAAAAGTATGTTGATTTTCCCAAAGGTGGATATAATCAGGAATAAAATTCAAAATAATAGTTTGCCCATAGGTGGTTATAATCATTAAGAGTATCTAGAATGGCTAAAGATGATTGTACCCTAGTTAGGGCTGATTAACAAGCATAACACAAGGATATAACCTAGAATATAGATTAAAGATGAGCATGCACAAATGATGAAAGAGATGAATAGAATAATACTATTGATTAGTATAAATGATTTAATTGTACCTATTAATGAGGAGATGTTCATCCTGATTAATAATGATACAACTAAAATGGTCAATTGTGTTATATTTATCAAGGTGGGTGGGAAGATTTTCCAAGGTGCTAAGGAGAAAACTTTTGTGACTCCATTAATTTTAGACCTTTTTGAAGCTAATTTTTTCTATAGCATGTGATGGTAGGCTTAATGATAGAAAAACATGAAGACTTGGCCAAAAAATACATAAGGACTGACTTGTGATATCCAATAAACACTAAAAAAACACCAATGATAAAAACCATGATGACAATGTTAACATATGAATAAGGATGGACTCAAGAATAATGTTTTCAAGGAATCACCTAATGAAAACATATAGATTGTTTCAAGGTAATAGTGATAAAAACAAACAAATGGGTAAGCAAATAAACAAACAAATAACCTAATTTTTTTTTTAAAAAAAAAAGCCTGAAAATAAAAGCAAAAAAAATGCATCCTAAAAATGAAAATGCCCTAGTAAGGTGGAAAAAGGATAATTGAATAGGCTTCAATAGGACAATTATTTTTGTATTTTTGAAATTTTATGATTTTTTTTAGAATTTTGAGGTATCTTAACTCATTAGATAATGATAAGATACCTACTCACAAAATGGTGCCAGCATTTGGCTTACGTTGCTTGCAAAATGGCAAGAGCGTATGGAAAGAAAGACTGAGGTAACCTCAACATGAATTGAGAATGACTCACATAGTCCTAAAATGACCTCAATTCACATTAATTCCATCCACACAAAAGGTGAGGAAAAAAAACTAGGTTTGAACAAGTTCTCACATCCAAAAAATGACCAGTCAAATGAAAATTGTGATGGCAAGGTGATATGGCAATGCATGGTAAAAAAGTGTTTCCCCTAGTTTTCCTATAGTTGGTTATAACTAGGATAAAATTGCATAGGTCAATGATACTAATTTGACCATAGTAAATTATAATTAGTAGCAAGACTGGTGAGACACTGATTTGCCCATAGGTAGTTATAATCAAGCTCACATAGCAAACTTGATACAGGATGAAAAATGAAAAATATCTTACCAGATCAAATTTCACACTACTTTTATAGACTATCATTGTAAACATGGATTGGATTGATTATTGAAACCTAATCAAAATCCCCTCATAAAAATTTCAAGAAGAACCAAAATAACTAAGATCAGAATAGGATTGGATAGGATGACTAAAAATAGGCTTTGGTCTAGATAAGAATAGAATGTTTAGATGGCATAGTCTCGCTAATGATAATGATGGTTTTATAAATTGGATTAAATGGTAAGAGGGTTGCCCCAAAGTGATGGGGTGAATGGTTGGGTATGTGAGAATGGAAAATAGGCATATGCAATAATGGCAATGGCATGGTACATGTTTTTGGCCTAGGTGTGGAATGGAATATAATTCTATTTTTCTTTAATGATAGGGAAATGCACATCCTAATCAATAAATGATACAAATAGAATACTCAATCATGTTAATTTCTATCCCACACCTCATTTGAATAGTTTCTCTATCAATAACTACCTACAAATTTGGTTGTCAAGAATGCTCTTGTGATATTTATTGGTCATTGATTTTGATTCCTTCAAGTGTTAAGACAAGGTATATTTTTATCCTCTAAAAAGGAAAGTGTGACCGTGGATGGTAAATAGGGACAAATAATGGACGGTAAGTTGGATTGTGAAATAGAATGGTAGATGATAATGAAATATGAAATAGTTGGGAAATAAATGAGGATCGGAACATTTAGTCACATGTAATGTTGTTGATGTCAAATTGAACATAATTTTGGTTGTGATGGGGCTGAAGACTTGTTCTCTTGATAAGACCATCATATTTTTATATTATTTAGGCTTGAGTGTAGATGTCATCTGATTAGGATATAGATTGGAAGCTATTTTATTTTGTCTTCATCAAGTAGTGAAGAACTTTTGTGCTCAGCTATTAGTGCCTCAATGAGATTTTCACCAATGAAGTTATCTTGATTGTCCCATAACACCTTCAAGAAGGTTTCACTAAGGAATGTTGATTGTGATTATCTTCTAGTACTTTTGAAAAAGTTTCACTAGAAGATGTCGAGTTCTAACTTTGATTGTCCCCTAGCGCTGCTGAAAAGGTTTCACTAGGAGAGTATTATTCTATTATATGAATGTATTCTTGGCCTCCTTTCCCTTCTTTAACTTCTATGTCACCTTGGATGTAGTTCAATAAAGTGTGATTCTATATATCACAATCGACACTTTTGGGAGATGGAATATTAATGATATGGATATTTTGGTTTATGGTAATGGCATGTGGAATAGTAATTGAATGGGTAGAGGTTGCACAATCCTCATAAAAGATACTAGGAAAACTTGTGTCAAAGATAAACTACTCATCCTCAAAAACTGTAAAAGGATCACAATTGTATTCAAATTGATCTAAAAGGCATGCATAACCAATTTTGTAATAGCCATGAATATATTCTTATTATGAATCTGATTCTAACTCAAGGGACTTTGAGTCTGATGTTGATTCCAATTCTGATGTTAAATATGATGTAGGTTCAAGAATAGACCCTGACACTAACTTTGATTTTTCATCTAATGGGTATTCTATTATAATGATGTTGAATATTTGGTTTTGGATAAATAAAAGCCTATGATGGCATAATGGGATCCACCAAGATTGGTTTGTCAGAGTGGGACTTCTCTAGGATGGGAAAAATGTCAAGAGACAACTCCTTAGAGACTAGATTATCAATAGGAGTCTCTTGAAAAATAGGCACATGGTTGAGTCAATGATTTTCCCAAAGATGGTTATAATCATCAAGAAGTGATTCAACAAAGACTAGCTCATTAGTGTGAGACTCCATGATAATTGGGATAGGATCAATAGGTGATTCATCATAGGTTGACTTATCATAAATGGTTGATTCAATAGAATCATCTCAGATTAGTTGGTTTTCTTGGCCTTGTTTTTTTTCTTGGCCTTTCTTTTTAATGAGTTATAAAATACCAATTTTAAACATAGCTTGGTCTTTGAAGGATTAGATCAGTTGAGGTTTGGATGGGATTAGTTCTAGGGGAATGGATCATAGTTAGATAATGGTAGGGCACTGAGGAGTATTATTTATTTCATGATCCAAGGGATGAATTCTTGAAATGGTAATGATAGGGTGGTGTGGAGCTTGATTTCTCACACAAGCCAAATGACTAGGTCCTAAAATGATGAAGGGGCATGGTAGAGAAAACTTGCTTGCATAAGCCAAATGATGAGGTTTTGATATGGGAATGGTGTGACATTTTTGTCTTAGAATAGAAATGGTATGATGTGATGGAACCTAATTACTCATATAATCCAAAGCATCTAATTCTTCCTCATAAACCATATCATCCCAGTTGTGAGTCAGCTCATAAGCTAGTTTTTGACTATGTTCCACATATTGATTATTGTAAAGAGGGTATGGATCCATATCCCAAATAAAATTATCTATATTTGGGTCTTCAAAGTCTTCCTCACAAGCCTATTCATACTAGTCAAGGTCTTGATTTAGATCATAATTTTATTTGTGGCTTTGTTTCCATGAAAGATTATTATGAGGTGGATATAAATCTACCTCACAAACCATATTATCATCATTCAAGTCTTGACTAAAGCCATAAAAGTCATTTTGTGTAGACATTATATCATAAGTTGGCTTATATGTGACTCCACCATATGTGTAGCTAGACATATCCATGTAAATGATGAAAGCTCCAAAATAAAAAGGCTTAGAGTTCTACAAATTCTAAAAAACTATGTTCAAAGGACACATGGTTCAAGCTTGGTATAACTTGGTCAAAAGGTGGAGTTGTATCTCCAATGTGGTCTGAAATTGGAGTTATATCTCCAAAATGATATATGCTAAGACTTGGCATAAAACAACATAACATCAAATGTCATACACATAAAAGGTCAAGCATCTGAATAAACATTGACATGTTGAAATTCTAGGTCAAAGTGTTCCAAACAAGGTCTAAACTAGGAAAGGGAAAATTTGAGTTACTAAGTTTTTTGTCCAAACATAGGGTCAAAATCTAGGCTCAAACAAACAAGCATATGTTAGGAATTTTGGCCAAACAGTGTCAAAAGCTAGACTTAAAACAAAGGCATGATGTGATTTGATTTAATCTAACAAGTTTGGAAACAACTTTGACATAGACCCGACACATGGAATCAAACATAAACATGATAAGTTGGCATAAGGCATAAGACAAAAGGCTCTTTCAAAAAGGCTGTGTTCTCCTAAATAAAGGAACAAATAATGATGATAATAGGCATTAAACAAATAAACCATAAATAGTTTTCAAATTTTGGTAATTTATTAACTAAATTTATGTAACCCAAAAGATAAATATCTATGTATTAGCCACACGAATTAAGTCCTAAACAGAAATCAATCAATGTTTGAATCTAAACTTGACAAGGCTAATTGAAAAATCAATAGTGAAAACTAGGATTTGGCCAAAAAAGATAGATAAGATTGGATAGCATGATGGCATAAGATAAAGGTAAAAATGGTAGACATGACATGGTTTGAAACAAATTATTTTTTTCACAAGGTGAAACAAGTCTTGAAACAAATTAAACAGCCTAACGACGTAAGCATGCTCAAATGATGTGATCAATGTTATGTTTCAAAAGAATCAAAGGCAAAATGGTTTTAACATTTTTTGGGAAGCATAACACTACCCTCCTCAAATAAAATTGACACACACACAAATAAGTTTTATCAAAAATTTCAAGGCAGAAGTGTGGTATAAAATGACCAACATAATGCTTCTTTAGACAAAAGAGTGACATATAAACAAATTGATTTTGACATGTCTTATGAACAAACAAACAAGTTTTAGTCTAAAAACATACCACGCAAAAATTACCAAAATACACTAAGTATAATCATTGAAATCTTATCAAGGGTATGGCAATGTGGGGTTGACTAAACTAGAAAGCTTTTGAACATTTCTAGGGGAATCAATTGCATAATGACTTTCACATCAAACGATGCAAAATATAAACATGAAAATTAGGTAACCATAAAATTATCTATTTTTAAAAAGGTCTATTCCTTTTTATTACCACTACATCTTATTGTTATCTTAGTGTAGCATGATGTCTAAATGTAGACATGTCCTGTGTGTAACTCCAATATGGAGCCAAATGAAGTCAATACTAGGAGATGAAACCATGGGTCAAAGATTTTTTAAATAAATCATGGGAGGTAATGATGTCTCCCTTGCAAGCCAAGATGCAATGAATTAAAGACATAAAAATAAATACTTTAGGGTCATTTTCAAGGTCACCCAAAATTTGATGAGTTTTTGGGGAGTGATTTAGATGACATTCTTTTTAAGCTTTGGACTAGGATTTTTGCAATAGGAATGGCACTTTTGATTCCAAGTGTTCCTGAAAGGGAAAAAATGGAAGATCATACATGAACCACCCCTATTTTTTCTAAAAAAAATTAGATCAAACAACTTTTTAAGATAAAAATGACAAGTGTGTTCAATTTTAAGCCCAAATGAAAGATTTGGTGGTGTTCATTTGACTCCTTAGTCTTAATATTATGAATTTTGAAAAATAATGATAAAAACTTACTTAAGAACCCAAATGTTACATTAAGTACAAAAATTATATTCTTATTTAATTTTAAATTCATGCTAAAGATGTCTTAATATCATGTTTTAACAAGTTCTAAGTCCGTTGGTTACCTCTCTACACTTAAGGCATCACCCCAAAAGCAAATATGTTAGATTAGAAACATTTTAAATAGATTTTCAATATTTTGTGAAAAATATATGAAAATTGAAGCTAAAATAATTTCAAATTATTAAAACTTAGGAGAAAACATGTGGATTTAAAAAAAATCATCCAAAATGGAGTCTGTATGACCCCAAACCAAGCATTTTAAAATGGCCTATTCGCTCTAGAGTTTTATGTTTTTAAGAAAAACACAGTGACTGACATTGGTTCGATAAATAATTATGGTTAAACTTACTAAATGAAGATGGTTATCTAACCAAAAATGGTTATACCAATAGTGACTGACAATGGCTATGCCAATTGATGATGGTTTTACTAACTGACGATAGTTACTATGTAAACCTGTGACAAAGAAAAATGACAAAACAAAGTTAGAAAATCAACTTACAAGAGTTTTAATGATCAAAATGAATATTTTAACGTTGAAAAATGATCTTCTTCATGTGTGGGATGCTTTTGGTCCCACTAGGCATGCCATTATGTGAACTAGGAATTTGACTAAGAAGAGGAGATTAGTATGGTGTTAGTGACAAAATACACAAAACAAATTGACAAATAACACACTAAGATAACACCTTCATTCCTAGTTACTAGGGTGAGATTAGTAAAAGAAAATGAAAAACATAACTAAAAGTAATAAAAAACACAATAATTCCTTCACCTTCCTTGGATGCTCCAAATGCTTTTGTAATAGTGGCTTACTCAGTTTTGTGCTCATGAAGTCCTTGGCAATGGAAGCTTGTCTACCTCCATCTCTCCTTAGCACCTTTGACTTGTGACTTGGCTTGGATTGGAATCAATTTATCATGGTAACACTAGTTTCTTGAATATTTTGGAACCAATCTTGCATTATAATTTTGTACAAATTAAGCTTGGAAATGATTTTTATGGCCTCTCTATTTATAGATTTTTGCAAATGAATAGAATCAATCTAAATCATCCATCTTAGGATTGAGATGTATGGATAACAATAAATCTAATTATGAAATTAAAATTTATAAATAGGCACATAAATATTTTGGATAAATTATCAATTAAGAGGCATGGAGGGCTTTGATGAGGCATGGGAGGTATGAATCCTGATATTTGTGGCATTTATGGCCTAGGGATGTCTTCCCAAGAAATGAGGTTACCTAATGATGAAGATATTCAATATTCATTTCTAAAAACAACTATTCAAAAAGTTTCCATGGAATTATTAATTAGGATCTAACTTGGATTAATTATCTCTAAGCATGATTAAGCACTTTGTGCACAAATTACTCAAATTGATTAGAATGCCTTGTTATTGGTCCAAAATTCAATTGGATTGGAATTGGAAGTCAATGTTAGATGTGTTAGATCCATTATCCAACTTAGGATGTTATCAACAAAAAATAAAAAAGGTGTGCATCTTTTTCAAGAGATTTGATAGGAAAGAGAAATTTAGAGCACCCAGGTGTAAAATTGGCATTTTGACTTGAAATGATCTGATCAAAGTTAGTTAGACCATAAAGTACATTACCCCATTTAATGATACTCTAGCCAAAATAAGTGCTTGAATATGCTAGTTTCAAATTATTTAGAATGTTTTAGTGTTTTTAGGTTAAATTGTGTATTTTAAGTGGAAATTGACCAAAATCTTGATTGAAGGTCATTGGTGGCTAGATTTAGGTGTCTACAGTCCTCTAGTATATTTTTCAACCAATGAGCAGATTCAGAGGATATTGGGATAAAAAAGGCTATTTAGTCTATGATGTATTACTCTTGATTTGATCAAGAAAGGTGACAACTCAATTAATTATATTGGATGGCATGTTCCCCCTATCTCCCATTTCTCCTATATCTCTTATTTTCTTCCACATTTTAAACTCTCTCACTTTTGATAATAAATTTTCTCTCAATTATGAAAGAACAAAGACCCTCATTTGATAAGGTTAGACCCTATCAAAATTTGTATGAAAGACCTCTTGAAGCAATAAATACTTTTTATATACACATAATATTTTCAAATTTTTAATGATTATTGATATTTTGTATCTTGTAATAACCTGTCGAGTCTCCATCTCTCTGAGTGTATGCCTTAAGTGGTGCACCGAGAAAGGGGTGGGTAGACAATTGGTGCTTCATAAGATTGTTGTCTCTTTTTTCACTTTACATCTACACACTCATCTCCTAAAAACCATTCACCCTAAGATTATTCTTCTCAGCCTTACCCATTCCAGTCATTTGCTATACTTTATCCTCCTTGTTCTTGCCATGACCCCCATTCAACTAGTTGACTATCTTAGGTCAACTAGGTCAACCTTGTAAAAATTTGACTTTGATTATTGTATAGGGTCTATTGGGTTGAACCTAAACTATTTGGGGACATTTTTCATTAGGATCTTTGTTAGCCCTTCAACTGACCTAGCTCGAGACCTAGTGAATTGCCTCCCAAAAACATATAGGTTCGACTAGGTCAGCCTTATATAGTCAACATATTTGTAAGGATTTAGGGAAAAATAAGCCTATATATAAGTTAATTTCCAAACCATTTGTAAGAAAATATTCAAAGAAGAATTAGTGTGAATGAACATATACTTATTGACCATTTTACTTGAGAAGTAAAGCTTAGGGTTTGATACTTTCTTTGGAGATATGGATCTTATCTTGTGGATAAGTCTTTTGGATGTATTGATAGGTTGTTTATCCTTAATCTAATTTATCTTTATCATCCTTATATACCATGACAATCTCTTATGAATCACCTTGGCCATGTGAGATATTAAGGCTCGACAGGTTCATCTTCAAAGGTAAGTATCCCTAACTTTATTTGTCCTTTTTAAGAGTGGAGAGATAATGTAGTTGTGATTATTTATTATACGTAATAGGATTCCATATACATTAACATGAGTATATGTATTCTATGCACGTTTAGTTTAGTTTTTTTTATTTCTAACCCCCACTTTATGCCACAAGATTTGATGATCACTATATTAGATTCACTTTCTTGTTTATTAGAATAGAGTGAACATTACACCTAGGACTCTTTTAGGGTTGTTGCATAATTGTGTTAGATTTTAGGCTTTGGAACCCTTCATAGCATGGTGTATTATGACAGTGATCCCCTAATAAGTTCTATAATATCTCCATATTGTTCATGCCCCTAATTAAAAAATGTATTCCCAATTGGAAGTGTAGGTATTCTCTATCTTCTTTGAGTCAAGATTGATTTATAGACATGATGCATTTGTAATTGCATACATTTTGGTGAACCCAATGTGAAATAACCCTTGCAATATTTTCTCACTTATTTCATTCTTTTATCATATATTTTTCATATTGTATCGACTCTATCAACCTAGTATCTAACTTTTATGTGCAGGTTTATAGGTACATGCTGCTAGATCAACCCAATTGACCCAACATAATTTTTTAACTTTCTAGACATCTAGTCTAGACTACTAGGTTGACCTAGTCAACCCTATATTTTTTCAAACAATTGGTTTTGAATAATAGGTTGACCCAACTACCCTATACATTTTAGGCACTCTGTAGTAAGTTTATGTAAATCTTGATCGACCCAGTCAACCTTGTTAGCAAATTTTGCAAGCATTTATTAAGGTTATTGAATATAAAACTTCATTATTTGCATCTATAATCCACAAAATTTCCTTTATATCTCTTTATAGTATTTTATTTTATAGTTTGTAGTCTTCAAAACTAACCTTGCATAGTCAACTGGATCGACGCTACTGACCTAGTTATGTGTTCTTTGTGATGTCTAGATAACTAGGTTGACTCTACCGACCCTTTCATTTTTAGACCTTACTTTTGTAATATAGAGTTGAACCTATCAAACATGTTCTATATTTTGTGCATATACTATTAACCATATCAACATTATACCATGTTTCAAATTTGGAATTAACCTTATATGTTAGTAATTAATTCACACTTTCTTTCCTTATTTTTTGCATGCTTAGAATATATCGCATAGTTTAATTACGTGGTTTTTAATTAATCATTTAGTTTCATTATTTTATATTTTATGCACACATGGACAAATCAAAAAATATAAACAAACATTTAAATATTTGTCTACCCAAGGCTAACCTACTAAGATTTCATCACCAAGGGGGAACCTGACTTGATACTTTAGTCAAGTATAAAGCATGGTTAATGGTATATTCTAGCTAAGCACTCAACACCATTATTGCTACAGTCTATGAAGTAAGTAGGTAGGCCATAATACAAATCCTATATCATTGGAACTATAGTCCCTTTTAGCCCAAACTACCTAAAAACATCATTAAATTTATGTTCTAGTTTCTTGCTTATAGCCAACTTTCCATCACATTTAAAATCATATCTTAATAATCTAATTAACATCCAAGTTGACCAATTAGTTATCTATTTAGTTTCCAAATTTATTGTTTACTCTTTTCTTAATTGTATTTTGTATTCCAAAAACTTGTATTAGCCAACATTAGTGCGAGGTTTTGTGTTATGTGTTTTAATTAGATTGACTAGTGTTAATCCAATTGACTATTTGTTTCTTTTTAGATATTTATTTTCAAATTACTTGCAATAGTTATCTTATTTCACTCCACAAATCTATCATAATTTTCATAATTTCCCTTTTTACTATATTAGGTCTATGTAGTCAACCCTATACCCTTTTCCAGCCCCTATTCACTGTAATGGATTGACCCAGTCGACCCTATATAGTTTTTAAACCCTATTTTCTCTTTTTCCAATCCTTATTCATTTTATTAGATTGACCCAGTTAACCCTGTATAGTTTTTAGACCCTATTTTTGTGCTAGATTGACCCAATCGACCTTGTATAACTTCTATCATTCCTTATTTCTTACTTTCTCATCTCTTTTTCTTTCCCTTCATCATGGACATTCTTATTGATGACAATTCTCAGTTTTAGTCAATAGACATGATGAACTTTACCACCCCTCATAGGGTCTCCCATAGATAGAGTAGGGATGCTCTTTTAGATGATAGTAATATTCATATTGCTACTCACATAATGAACTATGGGACCCCTCCTAATACCTATTTGTATCATAATCATCTCTTCTCATTAGAATACTAACATGAATTAGAGTATACCACCAAAATCCTCTTATTTATCTCTAAATTTCCTCAACATCAAGGAAAAGGCCTTTCTACCATTTACAATCTTATGGTTAGTGGTCAAATGGAATAGCCTCATTCACCTACTCCTACATTCTCAACTAGATTTGAGGGTACCACTTTCTTTGATTCTCAACCTCTTCCTCTGATTTTAACCCCTTCTCATACCATGACCTCTTCTTTTCTAACTTCTTCCACCTCCATGCCTAGTATATCCACTAACATGGTAGGTTATACATATAGTGGGCCTCTCATAAGATCCACTATCCTTAATCCTTCCACTAGTGCATCATTTTATACCAAAGTTTATAATGCTACTAGTGATTCTTCTTAACCATTCACTATTCCATCTTTAGCTACACAAGAAAATTTTTCCATTAGTTCCTCACATTCTCATAATTCCTCTCAAGATCCTAGCAACACCAATAGTGGTACCCAAACCATTAATACTAACTATAATGATTATAAAAATGCTAATCAAACACATCGAATATTATTATAAACACTCAATAAAATGAATACCTTTAAATCTCATACCATAAATCAAATGATGAAAATGCAAAATCACCTTCTTCATCAATCGCATCCTAAACCAATAGATTGGGGCATATATATTCAAAATTTTCCCCCTCTTCTTCTTTGAGATTATCAAGGCAATCTCATTCCTCAACCTCCTTTGGTCAAAAAAACCATTAAACATCTCCAAAATGAACCTATAACTACTCAAATTTCTAGCATTGATATTAGAGGTATCACACCTACAATATATTATAATGGATCAACTGATCCCACACTTCATCTTAAAACATTTAGAAATATTTATAAGGATTGGGTCAAATTTAATATCTTTGCTACTACCAAATTCTTAGCCAAAAATCTCATAGGTGATGCCTTGGATTGGTACAACCAACTTATAACTCATTTTATTACTAGTTTGGAGGATTTAGCGAATGCTTTAGTTCAAGAATTCCAAACTATTGATCTTCTTGAAAACATTTTGGTCCACTTCATAAATTGTAAACAACTCAAAAATGAAAATGTTCAAGCCTTTTTTAAAAGGTGGAAGACTTTGTCAAATAAATGTGAACATAACATGGTTGATGACAATATTTTCCATCCCTTTAAAAATGTACTTTTGCCTAAGCTTCAATATTGAGTCTACATTCTCTCTCTACATACATTTGAGGAGGCTATTGACCAAGATAAATAACAAGATTTACTTATACATCAATTTGAGCCACCCCAACCTTCTACAGGTCCTCATCTCTTACTTAAGAATAAAAATCATAATGTCACCAATGATGGTATTACAGATTCTTATGACACCATTCACAATGTTCAAGTTGTCATTCCTACTCCTTCATTGAAATTGACTCTTCCTTCTCAAAAATATACCAATCTTGACTTATATTCACCGAATAATATTAATGTTCATAAACCTCTATCCTTAGCTAAATTTCTTAAGTGTCTACCTAGGCTCCATGATATCTTGATCCTATCTATCTTGTGGAATCCTGGTATGATCCTAACAAGTTTTGTTAGTTTCATACTAGTTGGGGTCATTATCATGAAACCTATAGCTAATTTCATAATTTAGCTATGGATTTTCTTCTTTTTCCTAATTTTTATCATTATTTTATCACTAAATATCATCAAAAAACTTATGAAATTACTTTTAAAGATTATAAATCACATGATTAAAATCAAGACTTAAATCAAGCAAATACTCATTTAACTATCTATAAATACCCTCTTCTTAATCATTAATCTATTCAATAAAATCAAGACAAATCCACCCATTCCACAAATAATGTAGAAAGTCTTGTTGAACCCACTTCTAAAGAGAATGTGGTTAACATGACTAATATGTGAAGGGTGGTTGTTTTTATCGATTCTCAACCTATCTACACTTCACCTTCATATAGAAAATATCATTTTATCTGGGATTCTTCTCCAACTCATTTAAATGAGTTGGGGAAAGATGACCTTATTATTTTTGATGATTCAATTTCCAATTCTCCCTTGGATAACACTTCCTTTTATATTTCTACCACTCTTCCTTCATCTTCCAACACTAATGATAATCAAATTTCTACTAGCACTTCTTTTACCAATTCTCAAAATAAACTTGAACCAGCTACTTCATCATCATAACATGATTTACAACCTTGTTCCAAATCTTCTTCTTTTTAACAACAAAAATTCCAATGTACTTCAACTTCTACTTCCGAGGACCTCCTTAATTACTATGCACCTATATCTAATAACCTTCTTATGGGTTATTATGAGTGGGATCCCATTGTGAAACTTACTAATCTCCCATCCTAGATTTCATTCCTTAAGATTATGAGGACTTCTCCATGTCATATAAACCATCTTATACAACTATTATTTAAGATGAATTTCCCTCATCCTCCCTTAGTAGGATAGGAGGTAGCCTTATCTAGATGTGAGGATAGTATATTATAATAATGTGAAGATATGCATATCAACATTGATGAAACTATAGACACTTCTCTTTCCTTAAAATTTCCTTTATATTCTATGATTCTTGATGAGATTTTACTTTGTGCAGATGATCCTCCCTTATTCATTAGTGTTAAAATAGGTGATATCTAAGTTAAGCATGCATTGATTAACAAGGGTTCTAGCTCCTGTATTACCTCTCTCAATTTTATTAAGATACTTGGATATTTAGAATGCAATCTCAAGTCTACACATAACACCTACCAAGGATATGATAGAAGGCAAATGCCTCTTCTAGGTTGTGTGTAGCTTCCCATTATTATCTCACTTGACACTATTTATATGAAAGTGATGATATTTAACTTTCCCTTTTCTTATAAAATCTTACTTAGTAGACTTTGGAATCATCAGATGAGAGCCATTACTTCTTTCACCTATTAATTCATTAAATTCCCTCATAATGGAGCCATTTATAGGATTCAGGGTGATACTAACCCTTAGAATTTTGAACAATTCCAAGACCATGGTGTCTTCAAGATTCACTCTTAAACCTTTGCCTAGTGTTCCATTTCATGAGTCTTAGTATATTAATATTCCCATTAATTCAAACCAAGGTTGTAATGGATATCCCAAACTCATTGGGAACATTACCCCTAACCTCTTAGATTCTAATGGTGAATGAGACTGATGAGATTAACCTCAATATTAAAACTTTTTATCTCTCACCTCATCTCATCTTGTAGCTTCCTACTTTCTTGCAACCTTGTTCTCACAAACCTCCTTATTATGACATTCTCATAGTCTTGACCAATACTCCTCATTATATTCACCACACTCCCTTATATGACAAGGTCATCTCTACTTGTGTCATTTATCTTCATACCCTAGATTATGATGATGGTTATTCTTTAGATGATCCATGCTTAGGTGGTCCTATATAGGCCTGTGATGTTGAGATTATTCATTATCATTCTTTTTTACTTGAGTCTTTTCCTATATGTTCCCATCTTCCTTCATTTAAAATTATTAATTTTAGTATTTTTCCTCTTTATCATAGGGTAGAGATGTCCCTAACACCTCTAGCTTTTAAGGAGCCTCGTATTAGTATGATTATGGATCTTGTTATGACCAGACCTTACCACTTTACTAGATTCCATGATCATCATAGTTGGTTTACTTCTAAGATTAGTATGACCCTCCTTAGACCTTATGTAGATCTTGTCCATCCTTTAATAGAGCCTTTATCAGAGCCTATTCTTGTTCCCACTATAGTTGAGCCTCTTCTTTCTCCTATTATAGTTGAATCTATTCCCACTCTTACTATTATTAATCCTACCCCTATTTCTCATCCCATTACTCCTTCTATTGATCATAGTTCCATTTATCCTCCATCACCACCTTCCCTTGGTGATATTTTGATTCCCTTACCTAAGATGGCTTTGTTTACCACTAAATGGGCTGATGAGTCTTCTCTAAATTATTCCACTCATATTATACCTCCTTCTATGATTGATTCTCCTAATGAGTCAGATAATCATTCTTCTACCCATTGTCACAAGTTGTAATAGTATATTGATAATTTACATCCTTCTTCTCCTACATTAGACAAATCCATGCCTCCCTCAAAGGTTCTACCTAAATATATGCCTAAGTATGGTGAGGTGTATCATCTGTAGCACCCATCACATCGATCATTATAGCATCCTTCAAAAACACCTTAAAGATCACCTTGTAGCTATTTCCATACCTTCTTACATTCCTCTCATAGGTCATTCCCATAAGAAGGTTCCTCTTTCTTCTCCCATGGTTCCATCTCTAGTGGTTCCATCCCCTCCTATGGTCCCTTCACCACCTTCTATTCCTCCAATCATGATTCCTTCACCTATAGTCCTTCCCTCACATGTGTATCCTTCTCTACCCATGTGTCCCTCACCCATAGATCCTTCTCCACCAGTGATTCTTTCATCTCCTATCAATCTTGCTCACACACATTCTCCTAAGAATCCCTTGCCTAATTTTCCTTAGCATGATCTATCAAGTATTCCTACTTTTTTAGTTGAGGAGATTAGTAGAGAAGTCTTTTCCTAGTTTCCATTAAATATTGTCGAGACACTAGTAGTATTTTTTATCTAGCTTCATATAGATTTGTCTGATGTCTTGGATAATGTGTGTGGGTAGATTTATCAGTACTTATGATCACATGCATGATGCCTTTACATTTATATTTTGATTGGACATGTGATCCAATTTTAATCTTATCTATCTATTATATCATTTGATGTTGTGTAAAATTCATATTTTTCTTATTTGATGATATTTAATTTTTGTACTATATCTTTGATATATTGTCATTTATATTCACATATGTTTGTCTTTCTTTATCATTATTTTTTCTATCTTTCTAGAGTTTTTATCAAAACTCTCTTCTTGTGTCTTCATTATTATTTGATTTCTTATCTCTATTTTTCATAGGTAATTGTCAATGTGACTTGGTTATACTAACCCCATTCCCTTTGGTTCCTCTCTCCTTTTACCATGTGATCAGCTAGAAAAAAATGTCCTTCATTATACTCTCTTTTCACTAGTTCACCTTTAAATCTCATTTTTACCTTCTTCATTTTTTGAAAACTAAGAATATACATGGTGAAGACTTGAGATCACATGCCAGTTCATTATTAAGCCTAAGTGTCCTAATCAGTCTTTTTCTTTGGTTACTTAGCTTCTTTTAGGCTTAGCCTAAAGTTCATTCATGTGTATCACCACATATATCATGATTATTCATTCCAAATCTATATAGAGGAGGAATCTTAAAAAGCCATAAAAATTCAAAATCTAAATTATTTTACAAAAGGTAATGATATAAAAGACAAAAATATTCTTAAAAGTTAAATCACACTAAAAGACATGATTCAGAGCACTTCTCCTTCTTCTAGTCAAATCTCAAAATTAACAGTTGGTATCATGGTAGAGCTAAGGTCATTTGGTGTGTAATAAGCCAGTAGTTTAAAAAATGAGAATACAAAAAATATTTTAGTGATATCTAATTTCTCATGCAAGTACCCAATCTTCATAGTAGATCGATGGATTTATAAAGGGTCCTAAAGAATAGGGAACAGATCATGGGAAGGTAGGTCTATTTTATCTTTTCCTTGTACCAATCTACCTTCATGATTTGATCTTAGTAGCATGATTATTTGCCTACAAATATTTGTGTCTATAGCGAACAGGTTTCCTTTGTACATTGGTGGTCACTAGTCACTTAGTGTCTTCTCATGTCATTAGTATTCCTCCTATCTCCTATGGTCTTCTCATAAGATGCCTAAGTCTTGATTTTTACACTTCCTTTTTCATTATAATATTGTTTTGTCTACTGATCAATCCCCTTGGAATTTAATTTATGATTTGCATTATAATATCATGGATAGGACCTAGCCATCCTTACAAATTATCACCTTTTTCCTTCCTATTACCCACATCCTTTATTACCCAAATGCCTTGATTTTTACACCCTAGTGGTGTTCTATTTGTAAGTTTCAGTGTAAGACCATGGATAGGACTTGACATTCCTCATAAAATTTTCCATTAATATAAGTCACAAATAAAATTACAAGTGTCAAATATGAGATAAGATGCGATTGATTATGAAGTTACATGTTATTAACATGCTTCCTAGCTTGATTTAGTGTGTTTTATGCTTAATTCATTTATTTTTCACTTTTATCTTCTTATTTTGAGTGCATGTAAGAATACAACCATTTATTGAAATTTTCATACTTCCTATCTTGAATTAGTGCGATAAATTTAAGACCAATATTTTTCCAATTTTGTTTTTCTCTTATACTTCGAAATGTGATTTAGTATAATTAATTGAGTTAATTAAAAAATTTATACCATTTGTGTCCTTTTACATACCTTCCATTTTATTACATTATTTTCATACTTCCCAATGTGATTTAGTATGATTTTACTTATTTTAATTTGGTGCAAAAATCTTTCACTTTGGTTTAAAAACAAATTCCTTTTTTACCATCTTGTTTTAACATCCGTTGGTTCTTTATACTTTGTAATTTTATTATTATTACACATTTCCCAAATTGAAATAGTGTGTGTTATATTTTTGATTGATTATATTTTACCAAGCCTTTTTGTCTATTTCTTTTTAACCATGCATGTGTTCTACATAGTGCTTAAAAAGAAACCACATCTCATATATTTTATATAGCATATACAATAAATAGTTAAATACATGTGATAGAAATAAATATATCCAAAGCATCCATAGCCACAACCACAATGATAGAAACATACACAATCAACATCAATATGCAAAAATGATACATCATATGTGTGTGTGTGTGTGTGTGTGTGTGTGTGTGTGTGTGTGTGTGTGTGTGTGTGTGTGTGTGTGTGTATCATAAGTTTTGATATAACAAATACAACCATATATACAATGCTCTAGCTCTATGATTGGGATCCATCCTATCTATCTCATGGCCTAGCCACACTGCTTATCGAGGCCTTAGTCTGAATCCTCTAAATAGTTTGTTGTAAGGAGGCCATTCAAGATCTCAATCCATCTACCTATCCCTGTAAATATTCCACCCATGCTTGTACCTACACTAAATAAGCTAAGGTTATCATGTATGTTTCCCTCTCCTACTCCTAAACCTATGTCATATGGGTCAAGGTTATTGTATGTGTTTGTGTCATCTATATAATTGTAGCTAGATGCATAGATCTCTATTCTACTAGGTCCTACCATGTCCATATCTCACCTACACCCATCTTTAGTAGTGGATACATCCTCTCCCTTTGTGCTTGTATCTACCTTGTTACCTCCCCTAATAATCTAAACCAACTCACCTGAGTTAGGGTAGATAGTATACTAGGGTCCTCCAATGTAGTAGTGTCATACAATTGTAAAGTCTCATCCAAGATGTCATGGAGTGTTCCCCTCACAAGGGACCCCTATCTCTACTCCTCATCCTTAGCTATGCCTATAAAATAACACCTAAATAGATATTAGATCACTATCATATCTTGAAATATCTATCTATATATAGTCTCTATTTCAAAATTAAAAGTTAAGAAATAACTTAATCATCTTTATTACTTGTCTATGTCTTAGCCACTATGGTCTCACCATCCACACGACTACCTAACATAGTCTCTACATTGGTGCAACCTCCTAAATCCTCCTTTATAATTCACTTCGTTACCTCATATCTAGATGTCATGGCTTGTGTCTACCTCAAACTATGCCTAAGTGGTCTCTTTGTCATCCATCTCTCCTTTGGCTCACCTACTAGGTTATTAGGGATGGTGATAGTCTCCACTCTCTCCTACTCCTCCTACCTTTATTGAAATAATGTCCTTAATGGTCATAACTCATCTCATTACTAAGCTAGTGGTGGTATCTTTAGTTCCACTACCTTTGCATCCCTCTCCTCATGCTCTACTCCCTATCATGTTCACCCAATCCATGGTCACTCATGATGTGGTCTGAGCATTGGCCTTACCACTAGTGGCCCTAATCCCCTCCTTTCTTGTACCTATCTCACATGTCAAGCCCACTATTTGGGCATTAATATCCATTTTTCTAAATGAGGTAATCCCATCTATCTTAGTACCCATACCACTGGATGTGGCTCTATCCACCAAGTATAATGTTTAATCACCTGTTGTCCCTCCTAGACCCCCTCCTCATCTAGCCTATCATCTCTTTACCATCCTAGCTCATTTGGTCTCCAAAAATATTTTTTCTCTATTTCACAAGTCTAAATAACCAAATGACTTCTCTTTCCCCCCATTTAAAAACACTTTTCAAAATTCAAATTCTTCAATTAGTTTTTTGTAGATTCCTTCTTTTGCATATATCTTTGTTGTTACCCATCCATTTTTAGAACTATAAAATTCATTGGATTCATGATGATGTAGAGAATCATTTCCATTATCATATGCCTCTATTCCAAAAATTTCAATTTTGGGCTATGTTTTGCACTAACTTCTACAAGTTTGCCTAGTGTTCTTCACATTGGATGCATTCACTTTCTCTTGTAGTCTACTTCTTTATCTACAGCACTAAGGTAAGTAAAGAAATGTTTTTTTCAACTATATCCTTTCCTTTATATTATTTTTTGCTTATTACACTATACTTAGCATCATCATTGTGTGTTATTATGTTTTATTTCATAAAGCATCATCCCATGTTACACTTACTTGACACGTGATGAACTTTGAGTGGGGCATATGTATACACATAACATTTTTAAACCTTTATTGATTATTCACACTTTGTATCTTATAAGAACCTGTCAAGTCTCAAGCTCTCTAAGTGCATACCTTAAGGGGTATATTAGGAAAGGGATGGATAGACATTATTTCTTTGTAATAATCTTGTCCCTTCTACCACTTTCCATCTACACACTCATCTCCTAAAAACCATCTACCCTAAGCTTGTTCTTCTCAACCTTACCCATTCCATTTATTTTCCATGCTTTATCCTCCTTGTTCTTACCTTGATCCCCTTTTAACTAGTTGACTGTACTAGGTTGATTAGGTTGACCCTATATAATTTTTTGCTTTTGATTACTATATAAAGTTGACTAGGTCGACCCTATATTATTTAGGGACATTTTTCATTAGGAGATTTGTTAGCCCTTCAATCGACCTAGCTTAGGATTTATTGAATTACCTCCTAAAAATATATAGGTTTGAATGGTTCAACCCTATACAACTAACATATTTAGAAAGGTTTAGGGAAAGATCCACTTATATATATAAGTTCATTTCCAAAACATTTGTAAGAAGAGAGGTGAAGAAGAATAAGTATAAATAAACATCTACTTATTGACCATTCTACTTGAGAAGTAAAGCTTAGGGTTCCATACTTTCTTTGGAGATATAGATCTTGTCTTTTGGAAAAGTATTTTAGATGCATCGATAAGTTGTGTATCCTAGAGTTGATTTGTCTTTATTATCCTTACATACCACAACAATATCTTGTGAAGCACCTTGGCCAAGGGAGAGATTAAGGTTCAATGGGTTTGTCTTCAAAGGTAAGTATTCCTAACTTTATTTCTCTTTTGTAAGAGTAGATAGATAATGTAGTTGTGCTTATTTATTCTATATACTAGGATTTTGTATATATTGATGTGAGTATATGTCTTTTATGCATGTTTAGTTTATTTTATTTTATTTTATAACCCCCACTTTGTGCCATAAGCTTTGGTGAGCACTATATTAGATTTACTTTCTTGTTTATTAGAATAAAGTGAACATTAAACCTAGGACTCTTTTAGGGTTATTATATGATTATGCTAGACTGTAGGCTTTAGAACCCTTCCTAGCATGGTGTATTGTGATAAGTGATCCCCTAATTAGGTCTAATGGACCCCATATTAGTCATGGAATTACTTAATAAATAGATCACTAATCATAAGTGTAGGTATTCTCTATCTTATCCAAGTTAGGATTGCTTTATAGACATGATGATTTATAATTGCGTACACTTTTTTTTACCTCTCTTCCCTCTAAAGTGTGTGTAGTAAAGCTTGTGTATGATGGAATTATGAAGGAGAATCTTCCATGCCCATTATCCTTCTTTATTTCTCATTTCTAAGGTGTCTTAAAGTTTGTTGCAAGGTTTATTTATATCATTGATGCAAGCTCTCAGTGAGTCTTAGAACTCCTCTTTGACTACATTCATTGCTTCCTGAACCTAGTTTATGAAACACTTATGTAACTAGATTATTTTTTGAGATTGTGTGAGCTAGCATTGTCTTATGCTTCCTTAGTGTTTACTTCATGCTTATGTGAGTTATCATTAAAATTTTGTACATCACCCTTTTATCCTTCTTAGTGACCCTTTACCCCTTATCTAACCCTTTTCCCAGTGTAAACATTATTATAGTTGATCCATCAAGATTAAGTTGGCATTCTATGGAGGTTCAATCCCACCATAGGTGAACCATAACCTAGGGTTGTTCCCATAATGTATCTCAATTAGAGAGAGCTTGAAGAACTCTCTCCAAGGGTGAAAATTTATGCTACAACACTAAAAATTTTGTCTTTCCTAATGGGACAAAGGTCCAATGTAGTGGAAGGATTATTGGTGTTGTTCTTATACATATCAGTATTTGTAGGCATTTAAAACATTAATGGTGACTCATACTCAATCATCCTATTCTAACAGCCTAGTCACTTATTCAAAGTAATTTATATTTTCAATTCATTATATTGAAGAGGTTTATATGTCTAAATTTTAAGTATATTTAAATTTCATGCAAGTTAATGAGGCATCTCAAGTTTATGGTATTCCCTATAAGACCTATGATAATCCTTATCATCCTCACTATGATCCATATCAGCCTCACTATGATCCTTATAAGCCTTATCATGAGTCATATTAGTCTTATGATCAACCCCCTACATGACTATGATGTTGTATATGATTAGCCTTGTCAATACCATGTTATCCCTAGCCAACATAGCCACTTTTCAAACTAGTTCATTTCAATTTTCAAGAAAACTCTATTGGGATATGAGAGGTATATGATAGGGCTTAACACAATAGGAATATGGTCAGGATGTCCCTAGTCATCTCATTCACAATGTGATAAACTCATTAAAACTAATGAAGAAGGAATGGGTACCTATTAAGAGAGAAAATTAGTAAAGACTCATAAAAGAAATGATGGATGTAAATGGTCTAGTTTAAATCATAGAGGATAAGCTAAGAGTTCATAAAGTACAATAGGTTAAATGCTATCATCCCCATGTGTCTTTATATATATCACCTCATACCTCTTATGTGCCACCCATTATTACCCAAGATACCATTTCAAATGAGCTTTGAAGTGTTCCAAATACTTCATATACTCCTCAAAATTTCCCTTCTTAGAAATCAATCCAAGAGAAAATTCAAAAGAAGGAAGAGATTGTTTTTTAGAAACCCATTATTGAGAATTAAGGTAAATTAGAATTAGAAGGTTTGATTTCCACATGGAGGGAAGATAATGAATCAAACTTGGCACAAAAATATACTCCTCTTACTCAAGAAATCCCCAAGAAGTCTTTAAATATTTTAAGTTGGAATCAAGTGGTGAAATCATGGGGTAAATAAAGTGAGAAACATATATTGGGGAGTTGAAGTTAAAGAAGAATCTAAACATACATAAATCCCCCCCATATCTCTTCAATATCCCTCTTGTATCCCATATCATCATTTTTTTTGCTCTTTACCCTCATGAAATCACTAACCACCTTCAAGAAAAGCTATTCCAAGAGAATATAAACAAGAAAATTGAAGAGTTAGAGTTGAAAATGAAAACTTGAATCAAGCCAATATTTAGAGATTGAAACCTAATAAGACCTTGTGCCTATTCAATCCTCATATAATCTTCCTCAAGAACCTATATTTGTTCCCTAATGTAAATAAATTCAATAAAACATCCAAAGGAAGAAAGGATTGATTGTTGAAGAGTCTAAAATTCAAGCTACATCTAAAATTGATAAAATGAATCATAAAGGTGAAGAAGAAAACCAAGTATCCATATCCAAACTCAACTTAAAATATCTCTCCAATAATTCCTATAAGAGTATTCCATCCCTAAATCTTCATGTTAAAAGAGTACTCCCTTGGTTCCCAAGAAAACTCATGAGCATATCCATCACCCTCCCACCATCTCCCTTCTTGAAGAGGAGCCTATTCTATAGAGGATAGAAGAGGAATTTTTAGCTACAAGTGAGGTTCAACAAGAGTATGATGAAGTTTATTAAAGTGTATATGATGAGGAATTAACCATTGGTAATCATATTTATGAAGATAAACACAAATAATTTTTCAAGGATGAAGTGAAAGAGAATCTTGATGAGGGAGTACAAGCTGATCAAGTTACTATAATAGAAGAAGAAGCCTCTAAAGATGCAATTTAGATTATATATATTCAAGAAGGAGGTCAAGATAATAATGAAGACATTTTAAAGTAGTACTTATACATTTACAATGAATTTGAGGCTCTTAAATAGCCTATACCTCCTATTGGATAGATTGAGGATGTTCTTAACGCTGCCTTCCTTCTTGAAGGATAATGTGAGAATCTCTAAGGTACCAAGTTTGAGGCTATCCCTATGAACCAAGAAGTATTCATGCTTTAGTTAACTCCAAACTTCAATAAACATCATGAGAAGGATCTTGAAGCAAAAGATAAGTTCATATTAATAGGTTATTGGTTTGTTGTTGTTGCTTTACTTGAGAGCATGCCAAGAGGAATGGAAATCAACATGAGGATGAATCTAATAAGACCAATGTTTAATAGGTATAATAACTCATTTTATTTTCCACCTCATGGAGTAAAATATCCAAGAAACTTCCCATTTGATTTAGGAGGAAGAATAAATGTTCAGGTTAGTTGTATATATTAGTTTCTTTATTATGTTTTATGTTCCCTAAGTGCTTAGCTAGCACATGTGTATGTCTTATTTCCTTTGCTTTTTGTGTGTTGTCATTGTTGTGTGCATGTTTAGAGGGAAATCTATTTGTTTTATATTTTTTAAGGTCTGACCAGGTCTGAATTTCAGTGCAAGTTACTTCATTACCCAATGGAAGGATAAGACCACTAGTCTAATTATCATTATAGGCATGCTACCCCTATGAATCACCAATGTATTGACCATTTTAAAACTCAAGTCAAAAATTTCAACCCATATAGGTTGAAACCTAAGTTGAGATGTCTTAATAGCTTTGTTATAGTCATTTCCATGCCTTAACAGTCTTCAAAAGGTCTTTATAAAACCTTATTAGCATAAGTTAAGGTTAATTTGATAAAATTAAGGTATTATCTTATTCTTATCTTATGCTAGTATAGCTATAACTTCAATATAAATGGGTGATTATACAAGGTCTCATAGTTTATTAGGTGTACCTCAAGGTCATTTCATGCCTTCATTACCTTCAATCAACATTTCATGCTTGTTTGAAAAGATTAAGGTAATTTGTGAACTTTGAAGTAAGTGAAATTGAAGGATAAAAGTGTTTTTGGATATCTCCAGCACGTGACAAAGTTTTAAAGATGAATAATCCATACAAGACACATTCCAAGGTTCTTGAAAGAGTTATATAACTATCATTTATGTCAAGATGTTAGAAAGTGATCAGTTTATTGTAGTTTAATGCCAAAGAAGGGAATTTTAAACACTTGTACAGATCGAAAAGAGCTCATCTTAAGGTGAAAATAGTTCAATAGTATCCTTATATATTTTAAAGGTCAAATTCACATTTTGAGTATAAGTATAGGTCCTGAAAGTGAAAAAAGGCTTCTTTTTATCTATCCCTCTCTTCATAAGCTAGTAAAGGTAGTTTTCATGAAGATGGTATACATTATAAAGGTGGAGTTAGAGACCAAGATGTTGAAAAAATATATGGGTCCTATTGGACTTCAAATACATAGCATTGGATTTTATATTTAATCCCCCAACTCTATGAACAATCACTAAGAGCTTAAGGGGTCAAAAAGTGACTCAAATCCACACTAGCTAAGTTTGGAGAAATTTTTATTGCTTAAATAAACTTATTGAAACATGTAATTAATTATATTATCATAGGTCTTAATAAACATACAAAACTTTCATTGACCAAGATTATGACGTGTGGTTTCAATTTGGAAAGAAAATTCTTATTCTACATAGTTACAGGTTATGACTATGTTTATATGATGCTTTAAGGTGTTCAATAGTTGGGTTTATATGGGTAGAGATTTCATAACGCATATTAACTCCTCAAATTGATATACACAACAATATAATACTCTTTTAAAGACCTCACTCCTTCATGAGAAATAGGTTACATGTTGGCATTTAATATTTAGAGGTTCTTATAGGATGCAATGGCATCAAATAAACACATGAAAGATGGTATGACTTATTTTAGTATTGTTATTGTGTTCTCTTTCCATTTAAAAACCTTAAAACATTTGGTTACTCCATAATATAACCTTCAATTGCATCATGACTCACTATAAGAACTATGTGGTCTGCCTGCACAATAATGTTTTGAAAAGATTTTATCTTGTATCATCAAAGTCATATGATGGTCATGATTTCTTGAGGAGTGTACTTGGACATTATATTATCATTATCAATTTTTAAATATATTATTTCTACACCATATTAAATCCTAAATCATGTAAAATTTAGACCTATAGGTCTGTATTATGTGAAAACTATGTTGAAATGTGTCTCATGTTGGGTTTTGAAGGTATAAATAGTGAAGGAAATGTAGTATGTCAACTTGGGGAAGTCTAATACTAATATTTAATGTGTGAATTAAAAATAAAATTATCAAATCACCGAGTTATACCTATAGTAAAAACATGAGAAGGAAGGTATATGCTTTTGAATGTGTAGGGTCTTGAAAGGTGGCAAAGGTTCAAAAAGAGGATAGCCATTTATCATTACTAAAACAAAATATCACTAAATGATAAATGATTTATGATATATTCCATAAAATATAAATTCAATAAAAACCTCAAATTATCATCTACATTTTTATTTAATAAACTATAGTTGGTCTCAAACTTGAAAGAAGATACAGTGCATATAGTTGGGATTGAAGCTTAGATAGGGAGCTCAAATTACTAAGATTCATTTGAGGCCATATAAACACAAAATAAAGTTATATAATATATGAATAAACAATACCAACTCTATCCCTATATCATAGTTAAGATAACTTAATATCACAACCCTACAGACCTATCAAACAAGGTGAGGAAGACCATTATATAGTGTTGTGAGAAGAGGTATTAAAGGGTATATAGAGAAGTTGAAGTATATAAATTAGATTATAACATTGTTTAAATCACTCAAATTTCAATACAAAATTTTTATGATATGAATAGGTAGTTAGTCATAATAAAGATAGACATTGGAAGTGTATTTTATACCAAACCAATACCAAGAAGGTTGATGAAATCCATTGGCATGTATAAAAGTATTGATAACAGGTTATAATATAGGTATAAAACATTCCCTATGACATTTACATTGATAAAATGGATAATAAAGAGTAGAGAAACATGAAAAGTACCTAAATTTAAGACAAAATTATCTAAGTAACCTATACAAGCCTACCTACCTACATGAGAGGTGCTTGTTTGGTTTGATGAAAAAAAGGTCTATGAAAGGAACCAGTCATAGTAGAATGATTATTTGATGTTATTACAATCTCTATATATTCCTCACAATAAATGAAAGTATGGAAACATTCATAATATTTGTTTATACATATAGAAGCCTAAGACCATACCTATATGCTTATATGTACAATCATGGAAAGGGTGGCCTAGTATGTATAATGTAAGAGTGTGAGGTCTTTTATAAGTTCATGAATATGTAAAATACCCTTTAAGATAATCCATATGTAGAATAAGACAATAAGAGACCATTTAAGTCTATGAGACCTCCTCAATCTCTCTAAGTGCATGAATTCAGTCTAAAACCAAAATTTCTCTTGCTTGGTGTGAGTCTAACCTAGCGCATGGAGCCAAATGGTTTTCATGGATGATGAGGGGGTCCCCAAACTTTAAAAATATGGCATTTTTTGTTGGTTTGGGACCCTAACCTTTATGAATATTAGATAATAATGAAGACCACTCTCTAATGGCCCATTTTTAACCCAAGAGGCACCTTCTTGTGCTTGGATCTATATGGACATGATGCATGGGAACCTGAGCACTTAGGGATATTTGATCGGGCTAGTAAAATTGATTATATGGAATTGGTTTATGATTTGAGGACATAGGGTTTATGAAAAATTGTTAAGAGTCCTAAAAGCCTAATGTAGACCTAATTAGAGAGAGAGAACAATATAAAAAGTGTACTTTCCCTTACTTTTAGTTCTTAAAATTTGGCATGGAACTATAAGGGGATATTGAGTCCTAAAAAAAATCTTTAGTTTTCAAAGAGCCTCTATGCACTATGCTACACAAGGATATTTACATGTTTTTAGGGCTATAAGGAAGTGAGTCCTAATGAGAGATTTTGGTGTAAAATGAGATGTTGGATGTTGTTTGAGGCCTTAAAATGAGTTTTTATAGGTCCGATATGATGTGAATATTCTATTCATGGGGAGGAATTATAGTTATGAAGGAAAACTCAAGATTTGACACTTGCAAGTAAGGTGAGGCATAGTAAGGCCATGTGGGATTCAAGACACCTATAGAGTTGTTATCATCATATTATAATCAGTTATGAAGACTCATAAAACTATGCAAGATGTCAAAGATTATATAAAGAGATGTTTCAATAGGAGTTAGTGATCAAGTATGCCATTTGTCCATCACAAGCCAAGGCAATGGGTAGTTTTGAAAAACAAGTGCAAGATGTTAATAAAGATGAATATCCCTATGCCACTTGGGATAAGAAGGAATCTTCACATGGAATTGAGGACTTTATGGACAATTTCATAACTCACTATTGTTTATAACTCTCTTTTAGACATTATCACTCCCTCCTCCTATGCCCCTCTCTCTCTTTTCTAGTCTCTTTTCTATATAAATTTAGCTTTGATAGTCTATGTATGTATCCTCCACATAGTTATGGTGATGCCTTGCCCATTTACAATCATTTTATCAATGAGAAACTTCTATTTTACCTCCTCCTTTGACTAGTTTTAGCATGTGTGTGTGACTAGTTGATCTTGTCAAGTGATTAAATTTGCTTCCTTGGCATGTTTTTAATTTTCATGTTTTCATATTCAATTTAAAACTTCTTTGTAGGTCTTATGAAGTGTCCAAGTGAAATTTTAAAGGTTTAGTGAGTTGTTTATTCATTAGTGTCATTATATGACCTATTGACTAGTCCTCCTAGCCCATGCATCTTTCATAACTTTCATGTGGAATATCTATGTAGAGATGCATATTAGGAGTAGTGTTTATTTTAGGTTTGTATT